>CM035411.1:175633262-175648262 GCA_020310875.1 Ceratopteris richardii
CTGTGATTCTTGTTTTGTTGGAAAGTTCGTGAGGAATACAACCAAAAATTCCACTGGTTATGTGAAAATTAATATCAGGATTATTAGATAGGGTTTTTTGAAGTTGACCATACCCCGAGGTAGGAAAATTGAGGGATTCTTGGGATTGTTTTCCATAAAGGCAAAGGATAATTTGGTATGTGAGTTACATGCATGAAAGTGGTCTATTGTGTCGTTTGAACCTAAGTCTTGAGCTAACCATGGGACTTTTACAGGTCCAGTAAGAGCACTTGAGGGCATTCAAGCAAGAGTAAGTGCAAGCTTGGGAACACGCATCCTGGGCACACCAGGGCAACAACACAAGGAAAGAAACTCAAGGTTGGAAAATCCTCAACACCCTCTATCAATTCATAGCTTAGGCTAAGTGTGGGAAGTGCCAGGAGTAAGTCAGGGCAATGATAGGCATCAATCAAGTTGAAGAATACCTATGCACTCAAGTTCAAGATTAAACATAATCTCTTCGTGATGCGATAACCTTAAAGGAAAGAATCTAACGTGAAACGATCAACTTACAGTGTGAAAATTAACTCAAATATTCCTAACGACGTGATTTCTGACAAGAGCATAAACACGGTAACCACTAAAAAAAGAATCAAGTGACTGATACAAAAGAACTCAGCAACGAGGTTGTACTTGGGAAAATTTGGGCTATTCAATTAGGCCTATGAACCTTAGATCAGGGCGACATCTAGGGAGAGATAGACAAAGTCTTAGGTCTTCAGAGGCTAGTGTCAATCATACTGCTAGGTCTTGGGCCCAGCAGTTGAGCTACCACTCGCATTACCCTAGCTCTGAGACTAGTGAATCAGAGATGTCTCAAGGGATGGACCAACCTACGGGAAGTTCAGGAGTGCCATACTTGCATAGGGTAGAAGGCCCGTACAAGACGCAGTTGGAATACCTTAGGACCAACCGATTAGGTGCTAGCATCTATGAGGATGGTCTAGGAAGGTCCGTGGTCCAAATTAAAAACCCTGACCAATCCATAGGACTAGAGCACCCAGCTGTCAAGTTTGAAAACAGAGCATACCTAGACAAGGAAGGGACAATATATGTAGTCCCCAGTCACCCAGATAGGACAGATGAATTTGGGAATGTGATCCCTGAGACGGACATAGATGAGCTAGAACAAGGAAACATGGGTGCAGAGCCCAGAACCCCTCGAGGGAAGTCTGTTCTTACTAGAATCCTCAATCCCAAGTGGGTTCCCCAAGACAACAAGAGTATAGATCTGCTTCTAAACCGAGAGACTGACGAAGCCTTTTGGAGGTATAAATCTGATCGGCCAAATGACATAGGAACAATCATGATCTATGAGTTCAAAGATCCTGATAGCCCAGGCAGAGTGACCTACTTAGATCACGCTTCAGAGAGGATCTTTGTGGTTACAGAAAATGATAGGCATGCTTACACTTGGAAAGGTGAATTCATTTTCCCCCAACCAAGATCGAACGTGTCCTATGGCCACCTGAGAGCTGGAACGTCCCATGCTCATGGAGCTCAAAGAGACAGACATAGAGATAGACCTGAGGTAAGCTTTGCCAACCCAGGGGGCAGAGAAAGAACGAGGACGGAAACAAATAGAGTAGAACCTGAGGTACTTAGAGCTCCCAGGAATCAAAGACATGCGGATGAGTTCCCTCTACCACGACCTAGAGAGCACACAAGGACTTTGAGACCGACTCAGCTAGTCAAGTCCATGAAGAACTACTTTGATGGCACTAGAGATCCATACGATCATGTGGCTGAGTTTAGGCAAGTCTTGAGAGCGGAACAAGTGGAGGATCTATTCACGCAGTACAATGCCTTTGGTCTAACCCTTAGGAACACAGCCCTTACGTGGTTCCAACTATTGAATGAGAGACAGTTCAGGTGCATAGACCAACTCCTAGAGGCATTCATCACTGAATTCTCTAAAAGTGGCATAAGGCATAATACTTCCTCATTGATACATAGTTTCAAGCAGACCCCTCAAGAGACCGTGAGACTTGCAGGAAGAAGATTAGGCAATATCTAGAGAGATGTCCCATCCCTGAGTTACCCACACCAGCTAAGCAAGTGGCTTTATTCTTGGACGGGTTGCTAAGTACAAAGCTGAGATCCTATGTGTACTTGAAGGACCCTAGGACCATAGAAGAGTGTGTACGCATGTGCATTGACATCGAGGATAACCTAGGGGAAGAGTTAGAACTCTCCAAAATCTACAAAGATTCAGATAGTACCTCTAGCCTCTCTTCCTCACAATCCACATCTATTGAGGAACTTGCGGAGAAAGTAGCTCAAAAACTAGGTGTCTCGAGTAAACAAATTCCTAGATTTTCCCTAGTCAAAAGGTGCTATACTTGTGGAGGCGACCATATGGTGAATGTGTGTCCCATTACGGCTCAACCCCAAGTAAATCCGAGTAGCCAATACTGTACCATAGAGCGGAGATACACAAATCACACAGCACAAGACTGTCCATACAATAAGCAAGCAGTTAGGCAACCCTACCCTCAGCCATACCCTCAGCAGGGAAGATACGAGAATCAATACCCACCACAACAATATGCTAGGCCTCAACAAACCTACCAACCCCAATACCAACAAAGGCCTCAGCCCGTGTTAGCACAACAACCCCCGGCCCCAGCTAATGTAATTCCGGTAAAGTATGCAGTGGCAGAAGAAAATTTGAATAGAGCTATAGTCCCGGTAACCCCATTGCTTTCTGAAAGTGACCGGAGTGACCATAGTTTCGATTCTACCCATGTTGATAGCCCCCAAGCCTACTACATGTAGTCTCTTGAACATGGTGAGTCCTACTATAGTGAAGAGCCAAATGAACCTAGTTGGGAGCCTGATTACACAAACGTCATGTATGCAAACCCCAACCCTAGACCCCAACCGAGGCAGGTAAGACCCCCATTCCCTAAAGGACCGTGCTATAGATGTCAGGGAGATCACCTTATTCGTGATTGCCCCTTACCTCCACCGACACAACCCCAGTCAGTGACAATTCAAGGCTTTTTCCAAGAGTGTGGAAAGGAGCATCTCTTACGAGACTGCCCTAAGAATCCTAATAACATGCCGAAAATCACTCCCATCAATGTTGTTGGGTTAGTGGTAGATCCCACAGGAAGTGTCACTTCCACTGCGCCAATACAAGTGGTCACGAGAGCCCAAGCCTTACAGCAGAACCCAGGTGTAGGCCAGGAAAAGAGCCCAGATGTTAGTGAAACTGAGAGTATAACCAAGAAAAGGACTAGAGCTTGGAGAGATAGTTGTGAAAGGATGAAAAGACAATGGGCAAAAAAGATGAGTGAACTTGAGGAAAGCCTCAGAGAAACAAAGGCCAGGATAACTGAACTCACATCTCAAACTCCCTCTCACACTACTCCACCACCACCATTCCCATCTCCATCCGACCCGCCACCTTCCAACCCGCCTCAACTAATACCACCACCCCCTAGAGTAGGATCAATCCTAGCAGATCCAACTCCCGAGGACCTTAATATGATGCTCAAAGCATATCAGGCCAGAATCCAAGAAGGGCCAAATGTAACTGATCATGAAAAGTGTTATCCTAGAGCAGAACTAGAGCTAGAACGAACCAAAATTTGTGCTAAGATGATGGAATTGGCTCAAACCATGTTTGAAGCCAGTCGCCTATTTAACATCTCTAGTTCAGTGAAGACACAGTTGCACTTTGATGGACTGTTAGAAAGAATAGAGAAGCTGATTGCACAATCAGAAAAGGAACCCGCCTCTCAACATAAGGACAAGGCAAGTGAAGGAGCAAGTCTTCCTGCCCAGGAAGCCTATGTGCCTGAAGTCTATGTGCCTAACTCTACGGAGCCAGACACATCATCTTCTATGAATCGATTCACACCAGAACTCCTACGAGAGATTCAAGAAGACAAATGGGCTAAAGAAATTGAAGCCCCTCCTCCCATTGAGCTTGTGGATGATGCACATGACCAATTCCCACAAGACATCCCATCCATTTATGAGGAACAAGAGAGCATCCACTCTCAGGAAAGACTAGACTTTGAGTCTAATTCTTTACAAGAATTACCCCACTTCACAGGCCCATGGGAAGCTAAGTCTACTTGTATGAGAGCACCCATGGTCATGGTACGAAATGAGGACTCAGTCATACCTAGGAACACAGAGGTAGTGAAAAACACTAAAGTACAATGTAACCTCACCTTAGAAGAGCTACTCAAAGTAAGGCCAGAGCAATGGAAACATGTAGCCAAACAAGTACCAGAGATAGCAAAACCTCGTTCCCAGGTAGGATCCCAGAGAACAGTGCCAGAAATACCCTTGGACAAGATAGGAGACATGAGTGAGGGGGAAGAGGGAAACACATATCTTCCTATCACCCATCAAGGATACACCACCAAGGCCATTCTAGACTCAGGCGCAGGAGTTGCAATTGCTACCACTTCCCTATGGAAGCGTTGGGGCAAGCCAGCACTCAGACCCATGAGGATGAAATTGCAGATGGCCGATGGTCACATAGAAAGACCCTTAGGCTTGCTAGAAGGAATAACTCTCACCACATGTGGTGTTGAGTTCGAGCATACATTCGCTATATGTGACTTTAGCAAGAATCATGCCTATGAAATGATCTTGGGATGACCCTTTATGCGACACTTGCAAGTGGTACAGGACTGGGGAACCAACTCCTTGTACCTGCAACACTTAGGTGTTACGGCTAAAGTGAATCTCAAAGATTACTCTCATAGAGATGTCCCTCCTATCCAATGGAACCCCATCCATAGAGCCAAAGATGATACGGAATCCGTGCATTCCCTAGGATCAGGATCCTCATGGATGCATGAAGACACTCACTTATGGATGTGTAAGGTAGCAGTAGAAGAAGAGAAGAGGGAAAAAGCCAGGGAGGTAGGTGCAAAAGAAACCCATAGATCAATCCAAGACCCAGCCTATGCACCTGTAGTTTTTCTAGACGAAGAATTTGAACCTCACGAGTGGGCAGAAATTCTAGCAACAATGGATGTAGCCATCAATGAAGACCAATGGACACCTCACTGTGATGAGGATGGCTATGACATTTCAGTCTTCTCCATAGAGCCGATCATGGGAGAGGCAGTTCTAGAAGAGTGTGAACCTAGCCCTGATGCATTTGAGGATGCGAGTGACTCCGATCTAGAGTCAATAATTATGGACCCACCTTTTGCATCAGATGCAGAATACTTCTATGAAGTAGAATTTCAACCCCAGAGGCATGGAGAGCTTACAAATGATGTAAGGCTAGCCACACATGTGACCCCGAAGGAAGAAGGAAAGAAAAGACAGAAGAGAGAAGTCTCACCAGAAGAGGAAGAATCTTTGTTTGAGGTCTCAGAAAATTTTAAGAAGTATGAGATAGATGACAGGAGAGTCATGATCAGAATGCCTAAACGAGAGGTGCAATCAGGGGAGGCCTATGATAACAAAGAAACCACCAAGAAAATAGTGGTGGCCGTGGAAGAAGGAGAACAGAGATGCACGTACATAGGCCATGACCTGATAGAAGAGGAAGAACAAGAGCTAATAGCCTTGCTGAGAGAATACAGAGATGTATTTTCTTAGAGTTACAAGGATTTGAAGGGTGTTGATCCAGACATATGCTCACACACTATCCCCATGACCACAGATGCCAAACCTTCTAAGCAAAAGCCATACACATATAATGATAATTATGCTGCCAAGATCAAAGAAGAGATAGATAGGCTAGTTGAAGCTGGATTTGTCTATGAAATTGAGCACACTGAATGGGTATCCCCCATTGTTGTGGTGCCCAAGAAAAATGGAAAGCTGCATGTATGCATTAACCTGAGGAAGGTTAATGCAGCCACAATTCGAGATAACTATCCGCTTCCTATCACAGAGCATCTTTTAGAAAGAGTAGCAGGCAAGGAAGTGTATAGCTTCCTTGATGGATTTTTGGGCTACAATCAAGTAGCCATAGCTCCAGAAGATCAGCATAAGATGGCATTTGCCATTGAATGGGGCATATTTGCCTTTAGAGTAATGCCATTTGGGCTTACCAATGCACCAGCAACCTTCTAGAGGCTGATGTGCCATGTATTTAAGGAGTTCTTGAGGAAGAATTTAGAAGTCTATGTTGATGATCTTTGTGCTCATTCCAACATTAGACAAACCCATATCCTTGAACTCAGACAAATCTTTGACAAATGTAGAGAATATCAGGTCTGCTTGAACCCAAAAAAGTGTGTTTTCATGGTCAGGCAAGGCAAGATTCTCGGACACATAGTGTCAAAGAATGGCATATCCACTGATGAAGAGAAAGTGAGAGCCATAGCAGAGCTACCTAGGCCAAGGAATGTCAAGGAAGTACAAGCTTTCATGGGGCATTGTGGTTACTACCGCCGGTTCATTCACATGTATGCTGTCATTGCAAAGCCCATGTACAGACTTCTGACTAACTTTGAGTGGACTGATGAATGTGAGAATTCCTTCTAGGAGCTTAAACAAAGATTATGTTCAGCACCAATCTTAACCACACCAGATTGGAATAAGCCTTTCCATGTTCATGTGGATGCATCCAATTATGCCATTGGATGTGTGCTTGCTCAACCTATTGGTGAAGGTAATATGGATCTTCCAATTGCCTATGCTAGTAGACAATTGAACGCAGCTGAACGAAATTATACCACTACAAGAGAGAAGGATTAGGCATGGTATATGCAGTTAAAAAGTTTAGACATTATTTGCTTGCAAATAAGTTTAAATTTTTTACTGACCATCAGGCATTGTTGTACTTGGTAAACAAACCATGCAATACAGGTAGATTAGTAAGATGGTTTCTCTTACTAATGGAATATGACTTTGAGGTAGTGGTGAGAAAAGGGAGGACTCATTTGAGAGCAGACCATCTCTCTAGACTCACATCTGGAGAAACCCCACAAGGACTGTCAGATGACCTTCCTGATGCTTACTTGTTTGATTTGGAAGTGCTGCCACAGTGGGCTAAGCCCTTAGTGCTAGTATTGACATACGGGCCTAAACACCCAATAATAAACACACAAGATAGAGAGGTAGTAAAAGCCCAAAAATATCACATCATGGCAGGAAGTATGTACAAACACACAGATCAAGGGATCTTGGCTTGTTGTGTGGAAGAGGATGAGTACGCTAAATGGTTGCAATTAGCACATGTAGGTGCATTAGAGCAACACTACTCAAAGCAACGAACCATATAGACACTAAGGAGACTCGGAGTGCATTGGCCTACTATGGAGGCTGACGTCCAAAAGTTGTGCAAGGAATGCCCAATCTGTTGCACTAAACCACTTGTGGAACATGCCACTCTTTATCAAGTGTCCATAGTGCCAGATTGGAGTGAACCACTAGTATCCTTCCTGAGGATGAAAACATTCCCTCCAGACATGACTCTGGCTAGGAAAAGGAGTTTAGAACAAGAAGCCCAGGATTACTCACTCATTGGTGATAATCTATACAAACGTGGTAAAGATGGTTACCTGAGACTATGTATCCATGAAAGTGAATATCTCAAGATCTTGGAAACTGCTCACCAAGGTGTAGCAGGAGGACACTTTGGACCAGATCGGGTGATCAAGGCAATACTATTTGCGGGCTTCTGGTGGCCGACCCTTCACATGGATGCACATACCTATGTGAAACGGTGTGATGTCTGTCAGCGAACTCAGTATCCTATACGCAAAGATGAGATGCCACTGAAACCTATGATGGGTGGACGTGCATTCTCTAAGTGGGGAATAGACTTCGTAGGTCCTATTAATCCCCCAGCTAAGGGTTCACATGCTGAATACATCATTGTTGCGACAGACTATCTAACCAAGTGGGTAGAGGTAAAAGCCACAATGAAGAACGATGCTCAAACAATAGCTAAGTTTTTATTTGAAAATGTGTTCACCAGATACGGGTTACCTATAGAGCTAGTCAGTGACAGAGGCACTCACTTCTTGAATGAAGTTATTGAAAATTTGCTCCAAGAATTCTTGGTAGTTCATAAGAAGTCTACCCCCTATCACCCTCAAGCAAATGGCCAGGCTGAGAGCACCAACAAGATTTTGTGCAATGTGTTGATGAAATTAGTGAACAATAAACGCTCTGATTGGGACAAACAACTACACCATGCTGTTTGGGCATACCGAGTCGCCTACAAAACGGTACTCCAAGCCACTCCCTTTCAGATGGTATTTGGTCAAAACGCAGTGCTGCTGTTGGACTTCTTAATACCTATATTGAAAGTAGCACAAGAGCATGAATGGACCGGTCATGAACTCTCCTCTAGACTTTTTGACCCTGAACGATTAGGGGAAACAAGACTGAGGGCGGCTGTAGGGATATATGCAGTTAAGAAATGACAGAAGGCATACTTTGATGCCCATGTTAAGGATAAAGGCTTGAAAGCAGGAGACCTAGTACTAGTCTACACTTTGAAACAACACGCGAGAAAACTAGAGAAAAGAGGCTACGGACCTATGATCATAAATAGGATCTCCACAAGTGGAGCAGTACAACTAGCCACTTTAGAGGGTGATGTTCTCCCGAGCTACATTAGCGGATGCAGAGTCAAGTTGTATCAGGAACCTCTCACAGATGAAATGCTAAGTCGACTCAATACTGCTAAGAAACGCAAAGAAGAAGAAAGGCGAATTCGAGAAGAAGCCCAAGCAGAAGCCTTAGAGCACATACGGAGAATGAAATTAAGAAGACAAGGTAGAGAGCAACCTAGGCCAGATGCCGATGCAGATCAAGGATATCACATGGCTATGTGTGAAGTTTCAGGTATCAGCTCCCATAGGATAATTGATCGACGTCCTTTTATAACCTTAGATATAGGACAAGGAAAGGGTGCATGGACTGTAAGAGCCTTGATTGACTCAGGTGCAGCCACTAGTGCTGTTAAATTGTCTTACTGTCAAGAGTTGAAATTAACTGTCAATCCTATAGAAGCATATCTCATAGGATTGGGAGGTGTGGAAACCCCTTGCATGGGCGAGGTGGATCTTCCCATCTCCATTCAAGACGAAGTAATGACAGTCAAAGTATTAATGTGTCAAGATGAGGACCTCACTGAGCCTCTTGTCTTGGGTCAGGACTGGATCTATGATCATGCAGTCAACCTAAACCTAAGAAGCGGACTTCTTCAGGTATGGGTAAATCATAGTCGAATTACAGTTGAACTGGAAAATGAGGCACTCAAGGAACTAGGTAAGGCACGAACTCCTGGTCATTCGAGGGGTGCACATGAAGTTGACCATGCTATTCTTGTCCAAAACAATGTGATGCAGAGAGAGGACTGTCGCAACAACAAAGTCAAGGATAAGAAGGCACTCCCTTCTGTTCCAAAGGCCAGAGGGATGCAGCAACCAAAGGCAGATCGAATACAGAAGAAGCAGAACACTACCTATACTAGGGGCCAAAAAAAGGAGCAAAGCAGATTGTTTCAGCCAATGAAACAAGTATGGAGGCGAAAAGGCGAACACCCTGTTCCGACCAGGCCAACCCCACGGCCAAAACCTCTTATTAGTAATCAACAACACGACACTAATAAGAAGTCCTTCATAAATTCTTCTGCGAAAGTGAAGTCTATTTGGGTACCCAAGAAGTCAATGAAGGCCAGCCCACAATCACGACAAATCTGGGTGCCTAAGGCTTGCTTGCGGGCTCAAATAGCTACACCAAGGCCAAACCCTGTACAACATGTTTCACTCACTCGAACATCTGAGGCCCACTCTTACACATCACGCACGAACACGTATTCTTCCATGAGCACAAGTAGAATCACTTGTAAATGGGTCCCTAAAAGCCCCATTTTTCAAGTAAATACCCTATCACACTCTCCATAGTCTCCACAAAGTCAAGATCAAAACCTATCCATTGCATTTGGCAACCTAAAACTTGTAATAAACCCCCGGACCCCAGTTGTAAATCCATGTCCACCTACTAACTACGTCACTCTCACATCACATCATTCCGCTTAGTTCTTAGGTCTACCCAATTCCTAACTACACACACAAGCACCGAGCACTTACTAACCCCCTAACCTCTCCCGAATCTCATGTTAATGTTGTAACGGGGACACAGTGTCATTTTTGTGTCCATTGCAATGTTAACATCTATTCATATATTCTCACAGAACCAGCTGCGAAGTTTTCAACATGGCTGAGGCGTCAGGAACTAGCTCTCAAACAGAAACGAGCCAGCAAGTGGTGGACTTAGACAGTTTACCCGTGTTGCCTGAGACAAATGAAAGACCAGAAGAATTGAAGGCCATCAAAATCATACCTATAGTGGACCCTCCTAGTGGCCATACCATGCCCATAGGAAAAACTTCCCACTGGTTTAGTGAAGTGGCAGGACCCTTGGGAGAGGGAACATACCTATGGGAATCAGAGTTGGACTTCAATGGGAAGCAAGGTAAATACCATTTCTTTACAAGAGAATTCGAGAAGTTACAAAATGCAGAAGGTCTACATTTGGTATGGGAGAAGGCAGGATTGGATGCATATTTCACTGCACGGATCCCAAAGCCTGACTTCATGCGATGCTACTATCTCATCAACACCTTGACTCCAAACAAGAACCCAAAAGGTGCAAGCTCTCTTGTGATTCCATCTCTGACAAAGGGGAATGAGCTCAAGAGGTTTAGGCTATCAAACAACTTGGTGAGAGAGGCCCTAGATATGCATGGAATGCATATTCCAACAGAGAAGGAGACCCTAGTGCCTGATTACATGAAGAATCGAAGCCTCACCAAACTCAAGGACATGGTGTCCATGACGCCTAATGTTGCAATACACCTTTGCATGTGCATGCAACACTTTGCTTTTCCTGCCCAAGATAGATTCACCATGCCGCCCAAAAAGATTTGGTTTAGTTTGTATCTGGCAGAGACACAGAGCCTCACCATCAACTTACCCCACTGGATAATTGATCAGATACACCTAGCTCACAAACGATGGCCGTGGAAACAGGTTTTATATGGTTGTTGTGCTCTCACGAGAATCATTTATAGGTGTTCGGCATCCCTATTCAACGGGCCCTAATGCGGAATCGTGTAGAGCAGTCTAGAGGCAGGACATCCACTAGACCCCCTTCTAAGAAGATGAGAGGTACTGTACAAGTCCCTTGTGCTCAACCACGTGGAGCCACCCTAACACCAGACGTCACCCCTCCACCCCGAAGAGTCCGACCATTCACACTCCGACTTCCAAGACGCAGCACCGATGGTTCTACCTTGATATTCCCCCCCATCCCAACCAATCTTGAATTTCCCAGTGGTGCACCTTTGGAAGAACTCACGAATGAAGATTTCGAACAATTATTACAAGATGTAGAGCTGGAGGCAGAAGAGGCACAACAAGTGTAGAATATGCAAACGCAAGCAACAACCGCCCAAGTACCTGTCACCACAGTGGAAGTGGATGAAGAGGATGATGAAGATGAAGAAAAGGAGGAAGATGAGGAGGATTATGATCAAGAGCATCATGATGAGCAACAAGAAGTGCCAGAAATTGTAGGTGCACCTGCATATACAGCTCAACTACAAAGGTTATACGACACAATCAAAGCAGTGCAAGAAAGGCATCAACTCTCTCTTGTGTCAGGTCAAGCTTTGATGCAAGAAATGCTATCAGATGATGGGGTGGATCAACATTTCATTGACACCCTCAAATTAGTGTCAGAGTCTTTAGGAGTTCCGAAGGCTGTCCACACTGTAGTCCGCCAGTCCGTGAGGTATGACAAACGCAGAGTCGACACATTACCACGAGCAGGTAAGACTATCAGGATGCCCGTCACAGAACAAGAGGTAACCATTGAAGCCACAGCTACCCCCACCACCACCATTGACCTCTCTGCCGAAACCTTCGTTCAGACATCACCCATCTCACCCCAGCATCCCCCATCACCACCTTCTCCACCCCCACCACCACCTCCCACCATGGAAGAAACGCCAGTCATCACCTCTACCTTCACTTATAACCCACCCTCAGTCACATCATTTTCCTTTCAAGAACCCACCTCACAAGACACCCTCTTCTCTTTCATCACCAATCCCTTGTACACTTCAAACCTTCTATCCTCCGAACCCATAATGGGTCATCCCATAATCCCAAGTGTGGTTGGAAACCCTGCATCCACAAAAGGCACCCTGTGTTTCCCAGCCTATCCCCCAATACGGATACCTCCATTCCATGACCCTCACTTCCCATCTGGCCCCTACGCCTCTTTCAACCTAACCTCACCACCCCAATACCCGTCCTTTGTGGAGCAGTTCATCCGCTCTCCAATGTTTCAGAGGCACATTTCCCCGCTGTTCGCAACGACATCAATTTACACGAACACCACACTCACTTCACCTACCATACCCACCTACATGGTAGCCCCTGTACACACCACTCTGTCTGACCCAATGGACATTTCACCCACCACAGCACCTCTCCCCACGATTCCACCATCTCCCCCTCCCTTACCCCCCACCTCACCACTCACCACATCATTGGCACACATAGCATTCACTACCTCCCTCCCCAATCCCACCTCCCCTGCATTTCAAACTTTTCCCCTTGCATCTCATAATGTAAATAGCATGTTCAACACATTACTTCAGTGTGCACATCAACTACAACAAGAATACCATCAATTGGAAGAACACACTACGGCCCTCCAGGCAGAATCTCAGCGTCTGCAAGCTAGAGTCACCACTCTTGAAGCTGATTACCAAATGCTCCTAACCGAGCATACCACCTTACAGCAGGCTCACTCCGAATTGGAATCAAAGACATCGACAGTAGATGAACAAGCAGTCAAGGAACTAGAAACAGTGCTCCAAGCGCAAATGATATCTAATGCTACACTCAGACGCAACCTTGGGCTATTAAGGAAGCATATGGCAGCAGCACTAGAAGAGAACAAGAGGCTTTAGCAACAAAACCAAGACAACTTTGAAGCGGCTATGGAAGGAACTGCAAGAGCAACCATTAGCCCTACCAAGTATAGAGCAGTCCCATCAAAAGACATTCGCATCTTACTCGAGGAGAATGCAAATTTCTTAGAGTCATATGAAAAGTTAGAGACTGAATGTGCAGACCTAAAGAAACAGATAGCCCGTGCCCCCACAGCTTAACAGGATTCAATAATCTTGGAACGCTCCACAGAAGAATTAGAGACCCTTCGTAAGCAGGTGGCAGAACTCAAAGCACGCCTCGCACCATATGAAAGGCCACCCTCGCTCACTAAAGAACCAGAACCTGAAACAGTAGTGGAAATCCCCGTCGATGACAGCTATGAAGAGTCGTACGAGCCGATGCCAACACCCGGTGGTCGGACACAGAGGAAGGACAGGACGCTTTAGAAATTCAAGTTCCAGATTGGGTCAAAAGGGTTGAGAAAGTGGGTAAGACACATGATGATCGCATTGCTGTGCAAATACAAGCTCTCACAAATCTGGAAGAAACTATCCTTCGGTCTTCTTACTTTCAGAACCTATCCCACCAACGGTTAATCACAACATCAGAGTCGCAATACATGCCTTATTTTGTCTTGCTACATGATTATAATGCAGAAGTTAAAAGACATACAGGGAAGGAGCCCACATTTTCCACTCAATTTGAGCCAGAGGACTTACCAACAGATGCGCGTGCGGGCTCGATTTTCCAGCCTAATTGGCGTGCACGTCTACTAACCGATTACCCTGAGATGATGAGCACCTGGGCAACCATGCCACTGCATATCAAGTATAATCCATGTTATTGCCCAATGGTACGTCGCAGATCTTGGCAAGCATTTGCGATCAAGGTACGAAACAATAAAGAATGTTCGGCTTGGGTTAACTATCCATATTTTGCTCCACCTCGAGGGACCCCAACCGTAGCCTACATGATATCAATAATTTGGCACTGGTCTACACGTCTAAATAATGTACCCGACATAGCAGCAAAAATGTGTATGAAAATATTCGAGCTCATGACCATTGTCTTCAAAACCTTTCGGATGGTACAAGCTCCATACATCTCTGCCCCTGGATTCTCCCAAGGTAACAAGGATTTAGTCTATGACATGAGCCAGACTCCCTCGGTGACTATAATATTTGCCTGGCATGCACGAATAAAGTACTTACCCGCATGCTTCAAGTAGACATTTGAGGAAATGTTCTCTACCGGATTCTGGGAATATCTTTCAGAAATTTTCATTCCCAGACCCACACATTTGCTACATCTATTCGCAGTAGAACAAGCGATCCATGCAGATCAGTTACGTCTGCCACATCCAGACAATCCAGGACCAATTGATTGGGATTGTATGATGACAGACTTGGCCAGAGGACTGCGCATACAAGAACATCAGCTTGCCACTCAGGTTGTGGAATATTACATCCAACACTCCCAGCAACAAGGGTCTGTCAGGGACAACAGACGCGAGAGAGGGGGGGGTGTTGAGAGCAGTATGGGCACCCAAGAACTGACTAGACAAGGAAGCCAGCGGAGAGAGTCAGAGCGAGGTGAAGGATTAAGTAGACAAAGCAGTCGACGCAAATCTGGCAGATAGGCCCTTCAAATTTTTCCAAATCAACATCTTTATAACAGTGATTCTTATCACTAACAATCATTGTAAATACCATTTCATATTTTTGTGGCTCCATTTTGTGCAAGTCAAGGAGTCCTTGAGCTTGAGGAGCCTTAGAAGTACCTACATATCAATTTTCGTATTTTTTAGACTCCGTTTAAGCCCTCAAATTGGCCCTGGAACCTAATTTTTAACTAGGCCGGACACTAGGTCTGGACAGGGCCAAAACCTAGTCAAAAACTATAAATAGAGCTAGAGAGGCTCATTTTTGGGGTTAGATTGTAATTGAAATGAACTTGTAAGAGCTTTTTGAAAGTAATCTAAGAACTCCATTGCTTCTCACTCTTTGTCTTACTGTGTGTGCACGTGTGTCTGTATGTGTGTGCATGT
>CM035411.1:175658262-175900762 GCA_020310875.1 Ceratopteris richardii
ATATATAATATATATATATATATATATATATATATATATATATATATATATATATATATATATATATATATATATATATATCTGTGTGTGTTTGTGTGTGTGTGTATGTGTATGTGTGTGCATATGTTGATGTAGATTTCTATCCGTATGCGTATGCGTATGCATTTGCGTATGTGTTTGCGTATGTGTTTGCATATGTGTTTGCATATGTGTTTGCGTATGCGTTTGCGTATTCGTTTGCGTATGCGTTTTCATATGCGTTTGCATTTGAGTTTGCGTATGAGTTTGCGTATGCGTATGCATATGAGTTTGCGTATGTGTATGCGTATGCGTATGCGTATGCATATGTGTATGTGTATGCGTATGCGCATGCGTATGCACATGCATATGCGTATGCGTATGCATGCGCATATGCGTATGCGCATGCGTATGCGTATGCGTATGCATGCGCATATGCGTATGCACATCCGCATGCACATGCGGATGCGGATGCGTATGCGGATGTGCATGCGGATGCGTATGCGCATGCGCATGCGGATGCGCATGCGCATGCGCATTTGTATGCGTATGTGCATGCATATGCATATGTGCATGCATATGCATATGCGTATGCATATGTGTATGCAGATGCGTATGCCTATGGGTATGTGTATGCCTATGGGTATGTGTATGTGTATGTGTATGGGTATGTGTATGGGTATGCATATGTGTATGGGTATGTGTATGCATATGTGTATGTGCATGCATATGTGTATGTGCATGCATATGTGTATGTGCATGCATATGCATATGTGCATGCATATGCATATGTGCATGCATATGCATATGTGCATGCATATGCATATGTGCATGCATATGCATATGTGCATGCATATGCATATGTGCATGCATATGCATATGTGCATGCATATGCATATGTGCATGCATATGCGTATGCACATACGTATGCATATGGGTGTGCCTATGTGTATGTGTATGCATCTGTGTGTGTGTGTGTGCGTGTGCGAGGGGTATGCGTGTGTGTGTGCATGTGCGTGTGCGTGTGCGTGTGCGTGTGCGTGTGCATGTGTGTGTGCGCGTGCGCGTATACGTATGCATATGCATATGCATATGCGTATGCATATGCGTATGCGTATGCGTATGCATATGCGTATGCGTATGCGTATGCGTACGTGTATGCGTATGCGTACGCGTATGCGTATGCATACGCGTATGTTTACGTGTATGTGTATGTGTACGTGTACGTGTATGTGTATATGTGGATGTGCATGTGGATGTGCTTGTGGATGTGCTTGTGGATGTGTATGTGGATGTGTATGCGTATGTGTATGCGTATGTGTATGCGTATGTGTATGCGTATGTGTATGCGTATGTGTATGCGTATGTGTATGCATATGTGTACGCGTATGTGTATGTGTATGCGTATGCGTACGTGTATGCGTACGGGTATGCATACGCGTATGCGTATGCGTATGGGTACGCGTATGCATACGCATATGGGTACGCGTATGCATATGTATGTGTATGTGTATGTGTATGTGTATGTGTATGTGTATGTGTATGTGTATGTGTATGTGTATGTGTATGTGTATGTGTATGTGTATGTGTATGTGTATGTGTATGTGTATGTGTATGTGTATGTGTATGTGTATGTGTATGTGTATGTGTATGTGTATGTGTATGTGTATGTGTATGTGTATGTGTATGTGTATGTGTATGTGTATGTGTATGTGTATGTGTATGTGTATGTGTATGTGTATGTGTATGTGTATGTGTATGTGTATGTGTATGTGTATGTGTATGTGTATGTGTATGTGTATGTGTATGTGTATGTGTATGTGTATGTGTATGTGTATGTGTATGTGTATGTGTATGTGTATGTGTATGTGTATGTGTATGTGTATGTGTATGTGTATGTGTATGTGTATGTGTATGTGTATGTGTATGTGTATGTGTATGTGTATGTGTATGTGTATGTGTATGTGTATGTGTATGTGTATGTGTATGTGTATGTGTATGTGTATGTGTATGTGTATGTGTATGTGTATGTGTATGTGTATGTGTATGTGTATGTGTATGTGTATGTGTATGTGTATGTGTATGTGTATGTGTATGTGTATGTATATGTGTATGTGTATGTCTATGTGTATGTCTATGTGTATGTCTATGTGTATGTCTATGTGTATGTCTGTGTGTATGTGTATGTGTATGTGTATGTCTATGTTTATGTGTTTGTGTGCATGTGCATGTGCATGTGCATGTGCATGTGCATGTGCATGTGCATGTGCATGTGCATGTGCATGTGCATGTGCATGTGCATGTGCATGTGCATGTGCATGTGCATGTGCATGTGCATGTGCATGTGCATGTGCATGTGCATGTGCATGTGCATGTGCATGTGCATGTGCATGTGCATGTGCATGTGCATGTGCATGTGCATGTGCATGTGCATGTGCATGTGCATGTGCATGTGCATGTGCATGTGCATGTCTGTGTGTATGTGTATGTGTATGTCTGTGTGTATGTGTATGTGTATGTGTATGTGTATGTCTATGTTTATGTGTTTGTGTGCATGTGCATGTGCATGTGCATGTGCATGTGCATGTGCATGTGCATGTGCATGTGCATGTGCATGTGCGTGTGCATGTGCATGTGCATGTGCATGTGCATGTGCATGTGCATGTGCATGTGCATGTGCATGTGCATGTGCATGTGCATGTGCATGTGCATGTGCATGTGCATGTGCATGTGCATGTGTATGTGCATGTGCATGTGCATGTGCATGTGCATGTGCATGTGCATGTGCATGTGCATGTGCATGTGCATGTGCATGTGCATGTGCATGTGCATGTGCATGTGCATGTGCATGTGTATGTGCATGTGTATGTGTATATGTTTTATATATATGTACATGTATATGCTTATATGTACATCTTCTTGATATATTTAGGTAGTTATGTGTGTGAAGAAACTAGGACGGTGAGGGCATTTTTTTCCCTCTTTAGGAGGTTTTTTGCCCACAGGTTGTATATATGCCTATAGCCCTAATGGGTTACTAATCGTTGTACATTCTAGTGGTAATACATTCAATATTGTGTGTAGTGCTCCAAGCTTCTTCTTCTTCTTCCTTGTGATGTTTGCATGCTTCCAGAGACGTCTAACTCTAACAATTGGTATCAAATTAGGTTGCCACTTCATCTAGGGCATCCTCAACACCTCTGTGGTCATAGTCTGAGAATCGCACAAAATTTGGTGAGCATACTTAGGGTGATTAGGAGATGAAAATAGCTTTTCTATGTGGTGTCGAAATCACAAAATGAGCTCGTTTTGGCCTCAGGAACATACTATCATAGTGCTTGTCCAGGGTATTTCATCTTTTTGTGCCAAATATATAAGTCAGTTTTAGTTCGCCAGTATAAGCGTCGCAAAGTCTGCTGCATGTTTAACTTTTTCACATACAATCATTTTTCTGCATCAAGGTATTTTAGTGAGTGGCCATGGTTGAAAGCAGCGATGTATTTTGTATGTTGGTTGTTGAGTTGGATGGTAGGAATTGTCCATTGTGGGCTTATATGATGCGTCATGTATTGGTCACAAAAGGAATGTGGAATATTGTGCAGAGTGTTGAAAAACATCCTATTACACGTGCAAATATAGGTACTAACGCTAATGCAGATGGCATCAAAGATGGTGATATTCTACAACTTCCTATTCATGTTGCGATTCTTGTTGCACCTACTACAAAGAAAATTTGGTGGGATGGCAGAGATGCTCAAGCACATGCAGTGATATCCTTGCCTGTCCAACGTGCCATTATTCCTCACACTCGCTCTAGGAAAATAGCTAAGGATGCGTGGGATACACTTACCACATTGTACTAGGCTAGGAATGAGGCTCTTGTTGCTTACCCTTGAAAACAATTGGAGAGTGCGCATAAGAATAAAGGTGATTCTATGGACAGTTTTCTAACAAAGATCAAGGATTTGAAGGAACAGTTGATTTCTGCAGATGAAGTCCTTCCTGACAGTTCACTTGTGCAGACTATTCTGAATGGTCATCCTTATTTATATCAGAGTTTTGCTTCTACTCTTTGTTTGATGATGAAAGGAAATTCAAATGCCTTAACATTTGAAGAGTAGAAGATCAATCTAGGTAGAATAGGTCTATTATGTGTGTTGCAAATCAAGCATTCCTGGCTAGTTAGGAGGGCAAAGGTAAATGGAGCTCTTCTATTCGTAAGCAAAAATCTGCTAATTTTGTAGAAAAAAGAAGGATGATAGAGACAACAAGAAAATAGAAAAGTAAAAATTATTTTTCAAGTATTGAAATCAAATGATCATGTCATAAAGAATTGTCCAAAACTGACTACAAAAGAGGCAAAGAAAAAAGAGGTTGGAATGGTTGTTGCAGAGGCATCTACACCGAAAACAGAGTCTGCTAATCTTGTGTAGAATGAAGAATGGGCATTTACTATTGTTTGCAATTCTGACTCATTTTCTCATGAGTGGCATATGTCTATAGTAGACTTAGATGTTTGGTATTTTGATAGTGGGGCAACCAAACATATTACCTTGCATCATAGTTTCTTCACTTGAATTGAGCCTCCCCTACAAGGAATACTGTCACATGTGCCAACAACTCCCCTTATCCTATCATGGGAGTTGGTAAGATCATTCTAACTACTTTTGATGGTAGTTCTTTCACTTTTTTGGATGTATTATTTGTGCCAGGGATCAAGAATCATCTATTATCAATTTTAGTTTTAGCCATGATTCTTGAAATTTGTTGATGATAGATGTAGAGTTCATGATCTGTCAAATGGCAATATGATTATTGCTTCCGGCATTTTATGCCATGGGTTGTATAAGCTCATAAACTATGAAAAATCTATGAATGATTTAGCATGTGCAGTCCATGATTCGCACGTTATGTTAGATGCAAAGCTTTTGTCATCTGAATTTTGCTAGTTTGCTACTACGCCTAGAGAAATCTGATATGGTGTCCTCTTTGCCCAAACTTGAGGCATCTGGTAAATATGTTTGTGAAGGCTATATTTTGGGAAAAATGCAACATTCCTCCTTTCCAAAAGATGGTTTAGTTCGAGCTACTTAGAAATTGTAGCTCATTCACAGTGATGTCTATGGTCCTATGTAGACACCCTCTTTTGGAAACTATCTTTACTTCGTGACTTTCATCGATGATTTTTCTAGGCATGCATGGGTATATCCATTGAAAGCAAATTCCGAAGTCTTTATGTGCTTCAAATAGTTTCTGGTTTTGGCTGAAAATCTATCAGCATGTAAAATGGGCACCCTCTATTCATATCGAGGGGGGAATATATGTCTTCTGATTTTAATGCATTTTTGGCTGAACATGGGATAAAACATCAGTGTACAATGCCTTATACACCTCAATAGAATGGTGTTGCTGAACGGAAGAATAGGACACTCATGGAGATGGCAAGGTGTATGGTCAAGAGTCAGGCTTTACCACATAGTTTCTGGATTGAGGTTGTTATGTGTGCAGCATATGTACTTAATAGGTGTCCCACTAAAGTGCTACAGTCTATCACTCCATATGAGTCTTGCCATGGTTGCAAGCCATCTGTTGCTCATCCCTATGTTTTTGGTTGTCTGGGATATGCATTAGTGTCTGAACAACATTGTAGCAAATTGGATGATAAATTAGTAAAATGTATTTTCGTTGGGTACAATTCTAAAAGCAAAGCCTATCGTCTATATCATCCACAGACTAAACACATTCTGGTTAGTCATGTTGTTGTTTTTGTGGAAGATGCTATTTAGCCACTACTTTCATGTACTAAGGAGACATCTATTAGCTCCAAAGACATGTATGATAATTTTCTACCTATTTTTACAAGTGGATAGTCTAGTGCTAGTCCTAATGAGGCAACTTCTCAGCCTTTGCACGTTTAATGTGACGATGCAAATCGTTCCATTTTTTATGCAGATTTACATGATGCACTTGTTGATGAGAGAGATGATATTGAGGAGGCAAAAATTAAGCTTAAATCGGTGGTGTAGACTTTGCATGACAACAAATTAGATACACTTGTATCATATCATACTCATTCAATTCCTCATAGTGCCTATTTTGCATTAGATTTCTATTTTATGGCTACTTCTAGTCTATATGATGAGAATGAGCATGTTTTGTTTGATGAAGTACAAATTTAGAAAATTGGATGGATGCTATGCAATCTAAATATGATGCTATAATGAAGAATGGTACCTAGTCTTTATGTGACTTGCCTCTTAGCAAGAAGGCCATTGGCACTAAATGGGTATACAAGCTAAAGCATAAGCTTGATGGAGCAATTGACAAGTATAAGGCTAGGCTTCTTGCAAAGGGTTATGCATAGGAAAGAGGCATTGATTTTGATGAGACCTTTGCACTTACATGTCAAATGATTTTTGTTCATAGCATCTATGCACTACAACTCATCATGGTTGGAATG
Source organism: Ceratopteris richardii (assembly GCA_020310875.1). Taxonomy (NCBI): domain Eukaryota; kingdom Viridiplantae; phylum Streptophyta; class Polypodiopsida; order Polypodiales; family Pteridaceae; genus Ceratopteris; species Ceratopteris richardii. The sequence continues at coordinate 175,664,741 of CM035411.1, forward strand.
TACATTATTTGGACATTAAAACTACATTTTTCAATGGTGACTTGCATGAAGAAGTGTATGTTTTTCAACCCCGTGGCTTTGTGTAGAAAGGGCATGAAAACTAGAGGAGCAAGTTAAAGAAGGCATTATGTGGTTTAAAGCAAGCACCATGTGCTTGGTATCAAAAAATACATGCCTATCTGATTGCACATGGTTTTGAGAACAATCTAATAGAAAGCACCTTATATGTTAAACGTGCTAATGATGTGCTTCTAATCATTGTTGTGTATGTTGATGAAATGATCCTCACTCATCCTCATGAGAAGCATATTGCTAATTTTAAGGCTAATTTGCATGCCTCATTTGAGATATTTGATTTGGGGCATTTGCATGGTTATTTGGGCATTCAATTTATGCAACTTGAAGGGTAGAATAGCTTTGTGTCAAACAAAATATATTAACACATTATTGCAGCATTTTGGCCTTGAAGACTGCAAACCTATTGCCACTCCTATGGAGACAGGTTTATGGTTGAGTCTTCATGATGTTGGAGATGCATTTGATGTTGTTCTCTATCAGCAGTTGTTGGATGCTTGATTTATTTATGCATTACTCAGCCATATATTGAGTTTGCTATCTCATAGATGAGCGAGTTTATGCATTGCTCAAGTGTCAAGCATTGGCAGGTGGTTAAGCGCATCTTTCACTACTTGAGTGGTACCCGACTACTTGGATTGTTTTATCCCAAGGGGGGATCACTACCACCAGATTTGCATGCTTTTTTTTACAGTGATTAGGCTTGTTGCTATGACACTCGTGTGTCCACTAGTGGCTTTTGCTTCATGCTTGGTAGCTCATGTATATCTTAGTTGAGCAAGAAGCAGCTTACTGCGGTCACTTCCAATTGTGAGGGTGAATATAGGGCAACTTTCATAGTGACTGTTGAGCGTGTGGCTCAAATGCCTTATGGCTGATTTGGGTAGTGGTCAGTCTTCTGCCACCACCATCTTTACTAACACTCAGAGTGCATTGGCAGTTGTGAGGAACCCTATGCTCCATGCTATGAAGCACATTGAGGTGCATTATCATTATCTTATGGAGAGGTTCTCTATTGGAGAGATTAGCTTGGCATATGTGCCCACACAAGAGAACATTACATACATTTTCATGAAGGCTCTACCTAGGGAGACGTTTGAAGCATTTTGTGAATCTTTGGGCACACTTCCTTTTGTGGATTGATTCCACAGAGCTTGGAACTTCCTTATATATGAGTGCCAGCTCCTTGTTCACCGCATCACTCCCAGGGGGATTTGCTAATATATTTAGGTAGTGATGTGTGTGAACACACTAGGACCATCGAGGCACTTTTTTCCCTCTTTGGGAGGTTTTTTTCCCTTGGCTTGTATATATGCCTATAGCCCTAATGGATTACTAATCTTTCTACATTCTAGTGGTAATACATTCAATATTGTGTGTTGCTCCAAGCTTCTGCTTCTTCCTTGTGCTATTTGTGTGCTTCCGTAGGCATCTAACTCCAATACATCTGTATGTATATGTATATAGTTTAAAATAACATCTCCTTTGCATGGCCTTGGATACCATTTTAAATTAAATTTTCATTTAGGATTTTAAACTAACCTCATAATGATTCTCGAGTTGGATCACACCATTGGCTAGAAGCAAGCTCTTCTTGCAAGGCTATTGGTTGCTTTGCTGAACTTTGGAATGCTATTAGGATTTAAACCCTATAGGAAATTTGCAAAGAAATATGTTTGGTGGGTCCCCCAAAGAGTGATCCATATGGAGATCTCTAGACTTCCTAGGTGCAAGAATTCGGAACAAGAAGCTTAAAAATATGAGGATCCCTCATTAATGGGAAAAAAGGATCATCAGCCTTCGTTGTACCTCTTTTAACTCTTTTTTACTTCTCTCCTTTTAATGTAAAGCACAGTTGTTTTTAAAAAGATGGGTTATTTTCCCTTTTCTAGATCCATGTGGATTTTTTTATTTGCAGCCGTGATGTATGAGATGAGCATAAAATATTTTTTGTCGTGATCGATTTTGGACTTGAAAGAAGCAAAAGGCGAGTGACAACATATGTATCCGCAAAATATGTATTCAAAATATGTATCCGCAAGAAATTCATCTCATTCTCATCAGATTGCTGATAGTAATTGATTTGGCCGAGAGCGACAACACCATCTCCATGGGACCTTTAACCACTCCCATGTGGAGGAGAGATTGTACAAGATGAATGGAACCCATTGCAAGGCACATGCAAATGAGAATAAATCGATTGAACATGTTTCATCAATTTGCGAGGTCCCAGCCCCCCACCAAAGACACAACCACAGTATTCCCTTCACCCGTTCTGTTCTCTAAAGAGAGAGAGAGAGAGAGAGAGATAAAGAGAGGGAGGAAATGCACTTGGAGAGATGAGGAATACACTTTGTGGGTCTCTATCTCTATAACTGCATATAGAAAAACAAAGCAATAGGTCAATAAAATCAACGGTCAAATGATTATTCCCTTCACTCGTCCTGTTCTAAAGAGAGAGATAAAGAGAGGTAGGAAATGCACTTAGAGAGATGAGGAATGCACTTTGTGGGTACATAAAATAGACAAGCAAAACAAAGAAATAGGTCAATAAAATCAATGGTTACATGATTCTTCTATCGTAAATATCTGAAAAGCATTCAGAATGTAGAAACTTTAGCGGACATCGTACTCTGCAGGCACGTGAGTCGGCAACCAAAGAATCCAACTACATACATATACGTTGTTCACGTACATAATCACAACGCCTCTCTCTCTCTCTCTCTCTCTCTCTCTCTCTCTCTCTCTCTCTCTCTCTCTCTCTCTCTCTCTCTCTCACACACACACACACACACAATACATCTATAAAAAATTCTTCTAGTGTATAATTACATTTACATTTAGCCATCTGCATGTATATACACCTAACCATCTGCATATATGCAGATAAATTCATCAATCAACATGCGTGAACTTAACACATGCTGCATGCATACATACATATACACAAGAGAATCATCTGACACGCCATATAATTAAACGAATGATCAGACCCTTGATCGTGAATTGAATAATACATCAAAATTCACATGGTGGGAATAATCAGAAAACATGCATACATATACACAACAGAATCATCTAACACACCATATAATTAAGCGAATGATAGACCCTTGATCGTGAATTGGATAATACATCAAATTTCACATGGTGGGAATAATCAGAAAAAATGCATCCACACATGATATATATATATATATATATATATATATATATATATATATATATATATATATATATATATATATATATAGAGAGAGAGAGAGAGAGGGGTAGATAGATAGATATGTGTGTGTGTGTGTATACAGCAGTGAAACACAAAGATGACTGGGTTTTCAGGGTACATCACAATAGATGGACAAGAAAATGGTTCATGGATGAGTTTTTTTACCTTGTGTGTCAAATCTCATTGTTCAAATCTTGCACGAATGATTAGATCTAAAGCTTTTGCTTATTTGGTTACGAATATAAAACTCTTGACAATGGATGTTGTGCACTTCTTTGATTCTTCCATCTCTAGAAAGGAGATTCTTGAAATGATTGAGTTCTTCCTAAAGGTAAAAAGTCCATAGGTTGATGGTTTCATTAATGAGTTTTTCAAGATGCTTAAAGAGGCTCTAGTGGACTTTTGTGCTCAGTTTGGCACAAAGCTCCAAAGTGTTTGAACGAAGGAGTAACCAAATCTATCTACGAGAGAGACACCAAGAATAGAGTTGAAGAGTGGCAGCCTATCATCATGCTCCAAGCTAGTGACCAAGTCTTTGCCAAGGTGCTTACCAACCACATTGTGGGAAATCTTTGATTGTGGATCAAAGAAGATAAAAAATACCATCAAATGAAGATCCATTCTTAAAATGATCATTGACATTTGGGAGGGAATGGATTACACAAAAGATTTGTCCCAGGACATTCTCTTTATTAAAATAGACTTTAACAAAGCATATGAAAGGCCGAAGTGAGACTTTATCCTTCAATCCATCAAGGACCTTGGTTGTGGCCATAATTTTATCAAAATAGTTTCAACTATCATGGGAAAGGCTTATGCTTAGATTAACATTAATGAAAACCTCTCCTTAGCTTTTTTTCTTAAGTGTTCCATTCGACAAGGTTGCATGTTGGCCCCATTATTTTCTATCACTACTAATGTGCTGAACTGTTTTGTTAACGATCAAATATAATTGGGGAATATTTGGGGTTTCTTTCTCCCCATAGTCAAGATCCTATGGTTCTTACACTTCGTCAATGACAACAATGTATTTCTATAGAATGACATTGAGTGTGTTTATCCTTTTTGGAGTTGCCTTGATATCTTCTATGAGGCCTTTGGCTCAAGAATCAACCACTTGAAGACTACATACATTTCATTTTGTACAAACTCAAGGATGTCATGAGCTTCCAATGGTCAAGTCTTCTATCTGCAATCTTGACAACAAGCTACTTGAAGCATATGGAGCTTAATGCGGTTGGGCATGTGATGGTGATCCACATGCCCCTTATCTCTCTGTCATCTAGTTCTTGGTGTATTGGAGACCATGCAATAAGGAGTGTTGAAGTTGTAAAGGATCTACAAAAACTTCCTTTGGACGCAGGATCCCAGCAGAAGAGGAGTTCAAAAAAATTAAGTGGGAAATATCCTCTAGCCCAAATGATTAGGGTGGCTTGAGCATTGTGGATGTGGAAGACATGGCCAACAACATGGTCATCGTATGTATGATTAAATCTTGGAATAATGATAGCACCTCTTGTACCACATGGATTTTCAAAAACACTAATAAAATTTCTCTTGTTAGGTTCCCTAGGTGCGAAAAGGGCTCAACTCAGTTACTCTCTTGTTCTCCCCCATTTCTTGTTGTCCCCAAGGGCAGGCTGATCTTTTGTAATCCCAATAGAAAGGGTGGAGCTAGATGAAACCTTTATGTACTAACAACGATGATTGGAAGTGGGTTGTTGGGATTAGGTAGAATGACTATATTTGGTTCCAAATCATGGATATCTCAAGAGTGGAGTATGAGAACCTCCAAGAGCTTGGAGACTTATGAATAGAGGTTTTTATATGTGGAAGCACCTCTAGCATCAAGATAGAAGGGATTGGATCATGTTTGAGGACAAGGATCTGATTTTTGGAATTGAGTTTGAAGACTAGTGTTTGATAAGACACATAATCAATGCTTGGGATGACTCTATGCCACGATTCATGCTAGGCCAAAAACCCCCTTACCCCCTCCGTTGGGTGGTCTAAGCTAATTGTGTGGCAAAAAGATGGAAGATATATTGAGAATCAAAAGAAACATGGACTTTCATCACTCTCTTAGCAATAAGTAGTTTGTTATATGGATGTGGATCTGATGGGAATTCAAATTCAAGGACTTATGGCTCTTGCCTATTGAAACAAGAAAGCAGTGTTAATGCAAGAGATTCTACATAGCGGCATATGGAACAATGTCAAATCTAATAGTAAGACTTGGGACACCTTTTCTTTTCTTGTCCTAAGAGCATTTTGACTTGGAAAACCTTCAACAAGACACTCTTATTGCCAAATCAAGTTAACTAGAAGCAAGCTCTACTTGGAGAAGAAACCAGATGCTCGTCTCCCCTATGGAATGCCATTAGGGGTGAAGCATGTCGACATATTTAGGTAGTGATGTGTGTGAACACACTAGGGCTGTCGTGGCACTTTCTTCCCTCTTTACGAGGTTTTTTTCCCTCGGCTTGTATATGTGACTATAACCTTAACAGGTCACTCATCTTTTGTACATTCTCTTGGTAATACATCCAATAGTGTGTGTTGTGCTCCAAGCTTCTTCTTCTTCTTCCTTGTGTTTTTCATGTTCTTTTGCAAACCTCAAAATCCAACAATTTGTATTAGAGCAGGCCAGTACTTCATCTAGGCTATCTTCAACACCCCTTTGATCACAGTCTCATAATCACACAAAAATTGGTGACCATACGCAAGGCCTTTGAATGCACTATCATAGTGTCTATGCAAAAAATTTTGTCTTTCTGTGCAAAACATATATACATGTTTTGGTTTGCCAATATAAGCACCTCAAAGTCTATTGTAGGTTTAGCAAAACTCAACAGGATAGTTTTATTCAACTTTTTGAGATATAGTCATTTTTCTGCATCAGGGTATTTTATTTAGTGGCCATGGCTCAACACAATGATGTATTCCATATGTTGGCTATTAAGGATAAGTTGGATGGTACCAATCACCCATTATGGGCTTATATGATGTGTCATGTAATGGTTGCAAAAGGACTATGGAATATTGTGCAGGGTGTTGAAAAATGTCCTATTACACCTACAAATATAGTTACTAAAGGTGATGAAGATGGTGTTGAAGGTGGTGATATTCTTCAAGTTCTTGTTCATCTTGCAGTTCTTTCTGCAACTACTAAAGAGCAACGTTGTTGGGATGGTAGAGATGCTCAAGCATACACATTGATAGCCTTGTCTATCAAATGTGCCATTATTCCTCACATTCACTCATCCAAAATAGCAAAGTATGCTTTGGATACACTTACCATTGTATATCAAGCAAGGAATAAGGCTCGTGTTGCTTACCTCCAAAAATAGATAGGGAGTGAGTGTTAAAAGTCAAGCTTCAAGCTACAAATTCGTGGGGAATCTTTTATGGACATGTGGAGCAATCAAAGGAAGCCAAAAGCCACGAGATTCCATCAAGAAAAGTCACTCAAACACTCCCCAAGTCATCTCAACTAAGTCCTCCAAGTTAGGAGGCTGATTTGGAAAGGTAGTTCCTAGATTTTAGGGGCACACTTCTCACTATAAAAGGAGCATGTATCCCGACTTCTTTTGGCCCATCTTCTTGGAGTTTTAGCTCATGTAAAGTGATCACTAAGTGCTGGAGTTGTGATAAGCAAGCCCCTTGCTTAAGCTAGCCCCTTGCTTGCTTGTTTGTTTTCTTTTAGTAGGCATATCTATGTGTGTGCGCAGGCAGTGTTGCAACTCTCTACCCCTGAGTTGTTAGCATTGGTTCTCCCTCATATTGTATCCATTTGATGTAATTCTTGTCTCATTGGATATCTATTAAAGTCTATTTTATGCTCACAAATTCTCTGGAGCATTCTCTGAGTAATTTGGGAGAAACATTCATTTTAGTGAAGTTGTGTGATTGATATCTCTCTTGGTGTGTAGGCTCTGTTGGAAATATTTTGCTCTTTGTTGTAAGGGCTGGTTCTCCTTCTCTATGTATCCATTTGCTATGATTTTGGTGTCAGTGGGTAGCTATTAGAGTCCTCTAAAGTTTACCCAGGTTTGAGATTCATTCTCTGTATAATCTCTGAGAAAAGCTTGCTGGAGTGAAGTGAGGTATCTACTTGACTGGCAGTTGTGAGCATTCAACTAGCTCATGTTGTAGACATTGTTTCTCCTTGTGTAAGCATCCATTTGAAGTGAAATTTATTTTATTGGAAAGCTCTTGGTGTCTAGAAAAGCTCACTAGAGTTCTCTGCATAAGCTCTGAGTAAGAGCATTTTTGGTGTGCAGAGGTCAAAGAAGGATACCTGTGGAGGTCATTCATGGTTCGTCGTTGCTTAGGGGTTGAGATACTTCCCCCATCAGTGGTATCAGAGCATTTGGGCATCTTGGAGGCATCACATACAAGCAAGAAGACCTCTTGGAGCTGGTGGTTGAAGATTTGCATCAACAAAAGCTTCTTGGAGGTAGCTCACATCAAGGGGGAGCTATTCTACTCAAAGTTTCAAGAGCACAAGGTGTCCATCTAAGGAAAGCTTTGGATTGAGGTAACCTCAGAGCCTCATTTTCATTTTACACACATTGGAGCATTAGCCAAGGGCTAGGTTAAGTATCAAAGACTAGATATGGGAGACTTCAACACTCAAATTGAAAAGCTAGACAAAGGGAACTATCAACCATGGAGATTTAGGGTCTACAACTATCTTATGGGCAAGGGCTTTTGGGGGTTGATTAGTGGAAGTGAACCAAGACCTAGGTTGGATGAGAATCCAACCAATGACCATAGAAGGGCCTTTAGGGAATGGAATGAAAGAGACAAGAGGGTTATCTTTATCCTTTCCCAACACATTAGCAATAGCATGATCGGCCATATCCAAGACTTAGATTCAAGCATGAAGGTATGGGAGACACTTGAAAAGCTTTATTCAACAAGCACCAAAGCAAGGAAGATCCAGCTCAAGAATGAGCTCAACAACCTTAGGAAGAGCTCAGGGAGTAGCATAAATGACTACATACTTAAGGTCAAGGAGTTATCAGATGCATTGGGATCCATTGGAAGCCACGTAGATGATGACGATCTTGTGGCTTATACTCTCAATGGTTTGAGAGATTATGAGAAGTGGAAACCCTTTACCACTTAAGTTTATGTAAGGGATAATCTTCCCGATTTTGAGCAATTGGTTGCTCTCATGCTCACCAAAGAAATGAACATAGGTGGAAGTTCAACTAAAAGCAAGGATGCACAAGTTTTCTATGCAGGTAATCAAAGGGGCAAAGGAAGGTTTGGAGGAAGGCAAGGCCAGTCAAGCAATCAAGGACATGACCAAGGCACCTCATCACAAAGAGGGAGAGGAAGAACAAGAGGAAGAGGAGGACGACATCAACAAAACAGGAATCAAGATGGTGAAGGATGTTACATATGTGGCAAGTTTGGCCACTATGCTAGAGATTGCTACCAAGGAGGAAACCAAAGGAGCTATAATCAAGGTTCTTCATACAAAGGCCAAGGTAATTATGCTTCTACAAGTTTAGAAAATGACAATCTCTTGATGATGCACATGAATGGGAATTCAAGCAAAGTAGATAACACTTGGTATATTGATAGTGGATGTAGCAACCATATGAGTTGCAATTCTTCTTGGTTTACTAATCTACATGTTCCCAAAGGTAAAGGACATGTAGAAACAGGTGATGATATAGCCCATGAGATCTCCCATGTTGGAGATGTAGCTTTCGATGACAAGGAGGAAGGAAGATGTCTCAAGGATGTCTTGCATGTACCTACTATCACAAAGAACTTGGTGTCCGTTGGGCAAATGGTTGAAAGAGGCTATCAAGTAAGGTTCAACAAAGGTGGATGCTTTGTGGAGAACCCTAAGCAAGGTTACAAGGTCATAGCAAGAGGAAAGAAGCAAGGGAGACTCTTCACTTTGGAGGTAAATTCTCATTCCACTCAACATGTCTACTTCACATATGGAAACAAGAGGATTTCGGAGTTGGACTTGTGGCACAAGAGGATAGGTCACATCAACATACAAAGAATGAAGGAAATGCAATTCAAGAGGCTGGTTGAAGGTCTTCCCAACTTCCAAGGACAAGGTATGAAGCATTTATGTGAATCTTGTCAACTAGGGAAGCAAGCGAGACTTCCATTCAAGAAGAGTAGCTACATAAGCCAACATCCATTGGAGTTGATACATACAGATGTGTGGGGGCCAACCAAAGAGCAATCCATTGGAGGTAACAAGTACTTTGTCACTTTTATAGATGATTGCACAAGGATGGTTTGGGTTTATTTCATCAAAACAAATCAGATGTGTTTACATGTTTCAAAGCATTCAAGGCAATGGTAGAGAAGGAAACAGGTACATATATCAAGAAGCTAAGGTCTGATGGAGGGGGAGAATATTTCTCAAATGAGTTTTCTGATTTTTTAATGGATCAAGGCATCAAGAGGCAAGTAACATGCAGGTACACACCCCAACAAAATGGAGTAGCAAAGAGAAAGAATAGATACATTGCCGAGATCGCTAGAGCAATGCTTAATGAGATGAATGTACCTAACATGTTTTGGAGTGATGCAGCAAATACCGCCGTGTATCTTATGAATAGGGCTCCTACCTCAGGGATCCATGGCTTGACACCATATCAAGCCTATTATGGTAATAAACCTGATCTTTCCCACTTGAAGATATTTGGATGTACTTGTTATGTACATGTGCCAAGTGAATTGAGGCACAAGCTACAACCAAAGGCAGAAAAGTGTGTGTTTTTAGGATATTCAAATGATCATAAAGGTTACAGGTTCTTCAACCCAAACACAAAGGAGTTGAGGATATCAAGGGATCTAGCATTTGATGAGCTACTCCCTTGGTATAAGAAGTATGATTGTATGCAGGACTATGAAGAAGAAAAACATGGACATGATGAAGAACAAATCGACCTAGAGCTAAGTGGCCCAAGGTGTTCCATCAATGAAGATAGTTCAAGCATGAACTCACCATGGAGGGGGAGATCTTCATCAAGCTATGAAGCACAATCAATCAACAAAGGCAAAGCAACATTGGTGGAGTTGGATGAAGAAGGTAATGAATTTGAAGATGATGAAGGACACATGATGGAGAAAGAAGCCATGTCAAAGAAAGAGATCAAGTTCCCAAGGCAAAGGAGGTTTATTCCTCCAAAAGGTGAAGAAAGGAAGTCTTCTAGAGTTAAGTATCCAACTCAAAGGTTTACTTATGATTCATACATGGCAACTCATTATGCATATATGAACAAAGTAGTAGAAGATCATGAGCCCGATTGCTATGAAGATGCAAGCAGGTACACCGAATGGAAAGAGGCAATGCAAGAAGAGATCGACGCACTTGAGGAGAATCAAACATGGACTCTAGTGCCCAAGAAGGATAACATGAAGGTAATAGGTAATAAGTGGGTGTATAAAGTAAAGAGGAATTCAGATGGATCTATTTCTAGGTTCAAAGCAAGATTGGTGGCCAAGGGTTTTGCACAAACCTATGGAGTGGACTTTGAAGAGACATTCAGCCCCGTGGAAAAGATGGGCACCATTAGGACACTCATTGCAATGGCTGCTAACAAAGGATGGAAGCTTTTCCAATTGGATATCAAGAATGCCTTTCTCAATGGAGACTTGGAAGAAGAGGTATACATGGAGCAACCACTAGGTTTTGTTCATAAAGAGTTTCCACATCATGTTTGTAGGTTGAAGAAGGCACTTTATGGCCTAAAGCAAGCTCCAAGGGCTTGGAACCAAAGATTGGTGGACTATTTGATCAAATGTGGTTACAATCAATGCAAGGCGGATCCATCTCTCTTCATCAAACAAAGGGGAGAACTTGTAGTCTACATGTGCATGTATGTAGATGATCTTATCATTACAGGTAATGATACAAAGGGCATTGAGGAGATCAAGGCAAAGCTTGGAAAGGAGTTTAGGATCTCTGATCTTGGAGATCTTAGGTATTTTCTTGGCATTGAAGTTGTATACAAAGAAGAAGGTATTATGCTCATACAAAGGAAGTATATTCTAGACCTACTTGAGAGCTTTGGGATGCTACATTGCAAGCCTATTTCAAATCCCATGGAAGTTAATGTAAAGCTAAGCTCCATTGATGGAGAGCCATTAGAGGATGTAACCTTGTATCGATCTATTGTAGGATCTTTCAATTATGCCACAATAACTAGGCCCGACATAGCATATCGAGTTGGAGTGTTATCACAATTTATGCATAGTCCAAGGACTACACACTTGCAAGCTGCAAGAAGAATGTTACGATATCTCAAGGCCACTATAAATGAAGGATTGTTCTATTCATTTGATGATGATATGCAGGTCAAAGCTTATTCTGATGCCGATTGGGCCGGTTCAAAGGAGGATAGAAGAAGTACAAGTGGTTACCTAGTCATGCTAGGTAGCAAGATCATCTCATGGATTTCAAAGAAGCAACCCACGGTGGCATTATCTTCCACGGAGGCTGAGTATAGAGCTTTGGCTCAAGTCACATGTGAGCTAATGTGGATTAAGAAGTTATTTATGGAGCTTAATTTGCAGGTTGACACATATCCAATTTTTTGTGACAACATGAGTAGCATTCATCTAGCATCGAATCCTGTCTATCATGCTAGAACCAAGCATATTGAAGTGCACTATCACTTCATAAGGGAAAAGGTGATATCCAAGGAATTTTCAGTACATCATATTGGTACCAAGAACCAAGTTGCGGACATGTTTACAAAGGCTTTGGATGGGATGAAGATTTCAAAATTCAAGCAATGCATCAACATGAAGGAGCTTGGATGAGGACGAAGAATTGAAGCTTGAGGGGGAGTGTTAAAAGTCAAGCTTCAAGCTACAAATTCATGGGGAATCTTTTATGGACATGTGGAGCAATCAAAGGAAGCCAAAAGCCACGAGATTTCATCAAGAAAAGTCACTCAACCACTCCCCAAGTCATCTCAACTAAGTCCTCCAAGTTAGGAGGCTGATTTGGAAAGGTAGTTCCTAGATTTTAGGAGCACACTTCTCACTATAAAAGGAGCATGTATCCCGACTTCTTTTGGCCCATCTTCTTGGAGTTTTAGCTCATGTAAAGTGAGCACTAAGTGCTGGAGTTGTGATAAGCAATCCCCTTGCTTAAGCTAGCCCCTTGCTTGCTTGTTTGTTTTCTTTTAGTAGGCATATCTATGTGTGTGCGCAGGCAGTGTTGCAACTCTCTACCCCTGAGTTGTTAGCATTGGTTCTCCCTCATATTGTATCCATTTGATGTAATTCTTGTCTCATTGGATAGCTATTAGAGTCTATTTTATGCTCACGAATTCTCTGGAGCATTCTCTGAGTAATCTAGGAGCAACATTCATTTTAGTGAAGTTGTGTGATTGATATCTCTCTTGGTGTGTAGGCTCTGTTGGAAATATTTTGCTCTTTGTTGTAAGGGCTGGTTCTCCTTCTCTATGTATCCATTTGCTATGATTTTGGTGTCATTGGGTAGCTATTAGAGTCCTCTAAAGTTGACCCAAGTTTGAGATTCATTCTCTGTATAATCTCTGAGAAAAGCTTGCTGGAGTGAAGTGAGGTATCTGCTTGATTGGCAGTTGTGAGCATTCAACTAGCTCATGTTGTAGACATTGTTTCTCCTTGTGTAAGCATCCATTTGAAGTGAAATTTGTTTTGTTGGAAAGCGCTTGGTGTCTACTACAGGTATACAAAAGCCCACTAGAGTTCTCTGCATAAGCTCTGAGTAAGAGCATTTTTGGTGTGCAGAGGTCAAAGAAGGATACCTGTGGAGGTCATTCACGCTTCGTTGTTGCTTAGGGGTTGAGATACTTCCCCCATCAGTGAGAACATGAATGAAGGAGATTCCATGGACCCTAACAGTTCACTTGTGCAGATGCTTCTACTCTTCGATTGATGATAAAAGGAAATCCAAAAACCTTAACGTTTAAGGAGTTAGTCTCTATTCTATTACAGGAAGATTAGTCTAGGCAGAACAAGTCCATTATGCATGTTAGAAGATTAGTCTAGGCAGAACAGGTCCTAGCTAGTTAGAAGGGCAAAGGTAATCGGAGCCCATCTACTAGTAAGAAAAAATTTGCTAATTCCACACAATCAAAAAAGGATGATAGAGACGAGAAGAGAACAAAAAAGTAGTAATTATTGTGTAAATACTAAAAAGGAAATGATCATGTCATAAAGAGTTTTCCAAAACTGGCTGCAAAAGAGGCAAAGAAAAAAGAGGTTGGAAAGGTTTTTGCAGAAGCCTCTACATCCAAATCAAAGTCTGCAAATCTTATGCAAAATAAGAATGGGTGTTTACTAATGTTCGCAGTTATGACCCATCATAGTGTATATTTGTAGTAGACTTAGATGTTTGGTACTTTGATAGTTTGGTACTTAGATGTTTGCATGTTACCTTGCGGCATAGTTTCTTCACTTCACTTGAGTGTGCCCCTATAGGGAGTACTATCACATGTGCCAACAACTCCTCTTATCCTATCATGGGAGTTGGTAACATCATTCTAACTACTACTGATGGTAGTTCTTCAATATTGTTGGATGCTTTATTTGTGTCAGGGATCAAGAAAAATCTATTATCAGTTTCAGCATTAGCCAACATCGTCTTGGTTGTGAACTTTTTTGATGACAAATGTATTGTTCATGATGTATAAAATGGTGATGTCATTATTGCTTCTAGTATTTTATGTTGTTGGCCATATAAACTCATAGATTATGCAAAATCAATGAATGATTCCACATGTGTAGTTCAAGATTATCAGGCTATGTCAGATGCAAAGCTTTGGCATGCATGCTTTGGTCATCTAAATTTTGCTACTTTGTTATGCCTCTAGAAATTTGAAATGGTGTCCTCTCTACCCAAACTTGAGGCACCTAGTAAACATGTCTGTGAAGGCTATATTTTAAGAAAAATATAGTGTTCCTCCTTCCCAAAAGTTGGTTCAGTATGAGCTACTCAAAAATTTTAGCTTGTTCACAATGATTTCCATGGTCCTATGCAAACACCTTTGTTTCCAAACTATCTTTACTTCGTTGATCAAGCCCTAGAACACGAACTTGATCACAAGAATCTACCTAATGCATATTTTTTATTCTAGAATCCAATTTCACTGAAACTCCAATAGAGCAAGATCTTTTGGACTACCTCTACTATCCCTACAGTAATCATGGCAAACACAACTTTGAAGGATCAATGCACCTTCCTAGTTAACTCATCAAGAGGTCCCCCAAATTTGAATGGTAAGGATAATGTTTATCAAAATTAAATGAAAAAGGAAAGGTCTTAAGACCTTAAGAGAGGGGACAAAATATTCCACAATAAGTGATTTTTTTTCAATTCACTAGAGAAGGAAAGCAATGAGTTGGACTACCCTAAAAGACACAACCAAGTGGAGGATTCTATGGACCTAGAGGAGGATAGCTCCCAAGATTACCACTCCACAAGCAACAAGGAGAACTTAGATAGTAAAAACTCGGTTAACAAGTTCAAATTTCTAGATAGCTTTATTAAGAAAGCAAGAAGCAATAATATCAAAAGATAATATTAATTGACACTTGAGAACCTAGAGCCCTAGATATGGCCACAATCGACAAAGCTTTATATTCGAAACTATCTAGACGTGAGAAAGAAGAAGAGAGGGGAGACTAGAAGGAAGAAAAAACACACTTCAAAGTAAGTATGAGGATTATTCTGTTCAACCTCACAAGCTATTCTAAGATGGATTGGAACAATATTGCTAAAAAATGGCTAGGAAATAGAGACTAAACTTGAGCTTTAACTATTTTCAAGAGCTCAAGATTGATGGCGAAGAATTATGCATAGAAAAAAATGGTTTCATTATTACACTTACCTCCCTATAGAGCATTCTAGTCGTCTACGAGGATCACTAAGGTGCCCAATGGAAAACGCTTCTCAATCAATGCATCATTGATGTAGAAACTTCATGAGTCAAGGCCAATTTTGGCGCTTGTTCTCTTTTTAATCACTTTCATCTATATTCTAACTTTCTTTAAAGTACTACTTTCAAAAATCACTCTTTTTGTTAAATTTTCTAGTTATCTTGATTAAATACTTCAACATGGTCCAATGTCTGCACAATACGTGGGAGTACTGCAAAGGCCAAGCTATCAATAGGTTGGAAAGTATCAAATAGGGAACGATCAGGCTTCGCTAAGATCTCTTGGACCTCCAAGTTGTCGAATTCTTCACTCTTTCCAACTTACAATGAGGACAGGACTTGTCTAGAGCATGACACTCTCACACTAAAAACTTGCATATTTTTTTCGTTTCTAAACTTGGAAAGGGTTCTAACATGGCTCTCGCACACCAAAACCTTGGGTTCATGCAAACACCTATCACTTTCTATCCCTTGTTAACATAAAGATGAAAACGGTTTCATCAAGGGTAGATCAATCACGGAAGTGGTATTCTACATTTGGGAAAGTATGGATCTTGAAAATCAAGTTTAAAGCATTAAAAAGGACTCATTCATGAGTTTTGAGTGGATCAATAAGAAAGGAGGACCACAAATTCAAGAATGGAGTTAGGAGTTCCACCAACATCAAACAAATCCAAATACTTTAAGTTATCCACCAAAACATGCACCTTATTAATTGGTGCTTGGTTAACTAGATCACAGTAAAACCAAAATTTCTATATGAGCACCAATTCGCATTTTATACTTGAATTCTACAAGCTTATTCTTAGTTTAGTGAAGGAACAAACTCCAATTAGTAAACCCCCTACTTGCTTATCTCATTTTCTCATGGTTTTTCCCCTATATATCCAAAGTTCTAATTTCACAATTTCTCTTTGTAGCAAATTGTAGAGGAAAATCCGATCTCTTAATCTGTTCTTTTGTGTTGAATTCAAGCATCATTTGATCTCTCATATAGTCTGCCGAAGTCATAATTTTCCTTAGTGAGTGAATTTTGAGAAACAACCAACTTTTACACGAATTCTTTTCATATAGGAAGAGATATTTGTACATTATAGCCCATCTTAGAGCGGATGGTTCTATAAGAAAAACAATCAACTACATTGATTTAAAGAACATTTGACCGATCGTAAGGTCTATCTTAACTGAAAAAATTTCCGTTTTCCATGCAATGAAAAATCCAAAACAATGAGCATATATAATTGTGTGTGGGTCTAGTAGAGGGAAAAAAAAAATTCAAAGCTACATAGAGGTGATAGAAACATTGATGGGGTAGGGGAAACCAAATTCCATTACTACGTAGAGGTGATAGAAACGTCCCCCATCAATGGAGTGTGTGTCAAACTAGTACTTACATTCTTTGAAGATTTATGTAGATAAATGTTATAACCATTTTTTGAAGGGCTTAGGCTTGAGAAACAAATTCATCGAGATGGGACCCATCCTCAAGGGAAACACCTCTTCTGGCATTCATAACAAGGGTAACTTTTCTTCCTCTTTCCCTCTTACGAGCTCCACTAGAAAAAGATTCCCCTTGCCCCTCTCCTCTTTTTCATTTCTATAAATGGTCTGATCTAGTGAGTGGAGGACCTATTTGGGGGTATCTATTTTGTCTATTATGCTTCCTAGTGCTCATGATCACTAAGTGACTATGATGTTTGCAAATCACACCATGCTTCGATCCTCAATGAGCACGAATATGAAAATATCATTTGGTAATTATTAGAAGGTTCCTATTAAAAATTTACTTCAGAACTCTCTACCATGCCTCCCCAATTCGTTCTCAATTAAGTTCACAAAGAGATTGCATCAAGGAAAATCTTTACAATTCTTTGCATTCTAATGGGATTTTAAATCTTCATGACTCAATGTTGATATTGGATTTTAAACAAATTTGATTCTAAATTACAATACTAGATAGGTATGTTTAATACAATAGGTAAGACCATGATAATCTATAAATTCCCTATTCCATTCACGATTCACCCCATCTCATGATGGAGGTCTATTGAGAAAGAATTTGAAAATCTAGAGATCACATGTAGGAATCTCATGTGGGTTAGGGATTTTAACCAAAAGATTATCTCCAAGATGAAATGGTAGGTATGAAACCTCCTTAACAATGCCGCAATTCTAGGGATTCTAATGTGACTATCTTGGTGAGCAAAATGATTTCCAAGTGGATGATTAAGGGGT
Organism: Ceratopteris richardii; assembly: GCA_020310875.1. NCBI lineage: Eukaryota > Viridiplantae > Streptophyta > Polypodiopsida > Polypodiales > Pteridaceae > Ceratopteris > Ceratopteris richardii. The sequence goes on from CM035411.1 coordinate 175,682,201, forward strand.
GCAACAACTTGCAAGATTATTGAGCTTAATTAGTGCTCAAAAACATGCAATATCTCTCCATTTCAAGCTCCCCTCATTTCAAGAATCATGACTTCATCATCCTTCTCTTGTCTCCCATCAAAGTCTCCCCCAAAGGTTCGAATTTGATCTACTTCTTTTTGAAAGCTTTGCACAATGTGAAGCTACTAGAAGGGGGCAATTGAAGTAATACAAAATGACTCCATTTGGTTCCCGTATTGGGGTTCTTCCAACAAGAAAAATAGATGTTCCCTAGTTAAGAGATTGTGTAGTAAAGTTCATTGATAATTTAAACAACTTAAGAATTGTGAATCTAACGAGCAGATCAAACACAAAGACCTAGATATCAACCTTAGGCTGGACTACAAAGATTAGTGTTATTAAAAGAAGAAACTAAGATTTGGGAAGGGACGACGTGAGGTTATACAACAGATAAGCTAGAAGCATATCAAATTCCTCATGTGAGAGTCAATCACATTGATGTCATACTTGGAGTTATTAGAAAATGTGACTTCTCCCAAAATGTGAACAAAAACTGGGTTTCCATTGGACTTTGATCTAATGGGAACTAAAATCTCAAGCCACTTGGCACCCTTTGATAAATATTCAGAACATGGTGCTTCTCTTGAAAATTCTCCATAGAGAAACTTTGAATAATGTGAGAGATCAAAAGGTGTTCAAGCTCCCTCCTTCGTGCAAAATATGGCATAGAGAAGAACCAAGTGCATCGAGGGCAAGGCAAATTGCAATTGTAGAGCAAGGCTTGGGTGAGCATCTTGAGCACAAGAGAAAATTCCAAACCATGAGACTTGAGGCTGAAATTCTAATCAACCCCCATAATCAATTCTAACTTAGAATAAGTGCACATAGGTGAAGTTGATTAATTAAGCAATGATAGGAACGAACTTAGTTCAAGAAATATTAATTAGCTCACGTTAAAGAGATAGATACAACAAGATGTGATAACCATAAAGGAACAAACATAATTATATGATCAAACATTAAAGAACAACAAAGGAAAGATACTCGTGATGAGGAGACAATAAAAACAAGATCTCACATAAAAAGAAACTAAAAATAATAAGCAATTGATACATCAAAGAAACCTATAATGTGGTTGTACTCTAAGCTTGGAAAGTAATTCAATCAAATTAATAAACCTTAGATCAGGAAAACACATAGGAAAGACTGATCCACAAAGCCTCAAATCATTTGAAACTAGTGTTAATCTTATAGCCAGGTCTTGGCCTCAAAATTTGAGTGATTAGCCTTACCTAGTAAGCTCAAAAACTAGTGACTCATAGATGTCTTTCAACATGGAAAGACCTATAGCTAGTTCAAGGTGGGCATACTTAGAGACCCCAAAAGGACCGATAGATGCCCATCTATGGCAATACATGAGTGTCTATCACAATATATGGTCTATCCATCATGATAGACGCCCATCTATCATGATAGACACCCATCTATCATGATAGACACCTTTTGCAATAGATGATACACTGATCTATCACGATAGATAGAGTGTCTATCATGACATATCAAATCCATGATAGACCATAGAGCCATCTATCATGATAGACACCTATCTATCACAAGATTGAAATCACAAAAAAACCCGTTGAGAGGGGCACTAAATAAAAGGCCTCTAACACTCCTTTAGTACTCAGGCTCATAAGCAAAGATGGATATGATGGACAAGAATGCTTCTTAGCTCCTTAAAACATTCACTTCACACATAAACATGCAACACAAACCACACTTTTAGGGTACGAGTGATCCACACTATCCTCTTACCACCCACACAAAAAAAATGCTCTTAGGACAGGGATGATCCACACTGATATCTTAGCATTCACACAGGCCACACATACACATATACATTCATTGTTACACCAAATGCTCTTAGGACATGGGTGATCCACACTATCCACTTAGCATTTAACAAAAAACATTCAAATACATAAACACAAGGATCAATATTACCTCACTTCCCAATGACTATGAAGTGAAGGGAAATGATTAGGGTTTGAAAATGAGCAAAATGTAGAGAATGAATTATAAGAAATAGAAGGGGTGAGAGAGAGAGAAAGGAAGGAACAAATAGATGGTTTCGAAGGGAAATAAAGCTTATATTATAAGATGTGGATGCAAATGATATGGGATACATAAAAGAGACAGTGTAGTACTATGATCACCGTAGTGTTGATAGTGTGTACCTACACACAACTTGCTTCCTTTGAGGGCACCCAAGGGGGTCCTTTTATAGGCCTTTTGGGGAGATATTTGGGGATGATATTCTTTAGGATAATCTTCTAAATGTGACACTTATGTGGTAGAAAATACATCGTTGGTAAAATCCTAGAAGATTTTTTTGTCATTCTAAGGTGTGCACCTCATCCTATATGCTCATATCTTTAATATTTTCATAAAAATTCATATAAATACCATAAATAGCACCTCCATTTTGTTGGAATGGCCTTCATATCTGAGTTTGGATGTTTGAAATATTATATTCTTGATTTTGGGCCCAAAAGTGAATCACATGTCTCATTTATCAAAAAAAAATTGTATAGGACTTAAAAGTCTATGGTGGGACTTGAGTCGTTGAAAATTTGTTTGGAATATTTCAAAAGGGAGAGTGGTTCAAGCTTAAATATTTGAATTTACAAAAACTACTTGTCCCACTCCATATTTATCTTAGGAATTGATTCTACTATTCATTATATGTAAGGCTAGCTACTTTACAAGGGTGGGGCCCATGCTATTGCGGGCTTTCTAGTTCCTTCAAATACAAATATTTATGGTTTTCATGAATGTTTGAAAAATACAAATATTATAGGGATACATATCTATACATCAGGCATTATTAAGGAGGTGTTTCAAAAAATATTCCCTCATACTTAGACCTCCTCTTGGCTAGAGGTATTGATGTCTCTATCCTTCAAAGAGTTTGTTGATGTTCCAAGGCGGATCTTCTTGTAGTACTCTTGATATTTCCATCTCCCTTGATTGGTCATTTTGTTCACTGATTTCTTCTATCCTCTACCATTATTTCTTTAACCTCCATCCATTGACCTTCATTTTGTGCAACTTCCCTCATATATCCATGAGTTTATAGCTTCCATTCTTGAACTTTGTCTTGATGAGAAATGGTCCTTCCCATCATGGTTGGAACTTTGTATCATGTGTGTTATCAAAATTATTATCATATCTTAGAATATGAGTTCCTTATTTTAACCCTTTATCCTTTAGTTGTTTGTTAAATTCCTCCCTTCTTTTCTCTCCTTAATTGATGTAATGCTCCACTACAAGCTCCCTTTTCATAGTCAAGTGTTGTAGGTCTCTTTTGGATTAGCTTTTCTTCAACTTTTGAATTTTCTTTTAGCAATACACATAGACTTGGGATTTCCACTTCTATTGGTAACAAGGCTTCTTTTCCATACACTAAATGAAAAGTAGTGAATCTTAAGGTTGCCTTGAAGGATGTGTGATATGCCCATAATGTTGCAATGAGGGTTTTTTTCTATGCCTTAGGATGCTTCTTGACTTTCTTACTAAAAGTCTCTGTCTTTGTTTGATCTCGTGACTCGTAGACACCATCAATACAACTTCATGCACTGTGGGATTTGGGGGGTCCCATGGGCACTAGTCCCACTCACTTGTAATTTTTCTTCTTATTTTAATTGAAGTCCCAGAGAATAGGCTAAGGCCGAGCTTCCTTTCAAAATTTAAAAAAAAAAAAAAAACAACTTCATGCACACCAACATGTCACAGCATCTACATCGTCCTCCGAGAAAGTAAGGCGACCATACGTGGTTAAGTAATGCATTCAATGTTCGATTAGAACCCACACTAATCCACCTCTCTACTTTTGATGAAGGACACAACGAACCACGTTTTTGCTCCTAATAAGGAATCACTCCATACATAAAGAATTTGTGATCAAAGTTTGTAGCCATATGTGTGAGTCATCATCAGGACAAATATGGCTAGATGATAGAGAGTCTGTTTGGATCAGAATCCTTTGTTCCTCAATCAGCGTCCTCAATCTCCAATCCCCTCATATATATAATCCTTCATAATCTCCTTCTGTATATGTCCCAGCTTCATCGTCCAAATATAATCCATGATTTCTTCAATGATCATCCATAGTATCTCATAAGCTCCAATGTGTGATATAAATTCTCCAGCTCCGGGTCTTCCTTAGATAGCCTTCATGCCTTCATAATGTTTCCATGATTGATTAATTGTATCTTAAATCTGCTTCCAATCATTGCTTTGTCTATTGAATCCCCTTTATGCAATAGCACCAAAACTTGAGCATACGAATGACAAGAAGATACGGTGTAGCTAGTGAAAGCATTGCTCCCTACTAAGGAATTGAGTGGTAAGACTTTTTCTCACATCACAAAAGACAAATGCGTCACTAATATATACATAACACGTCTCTTCATATCAAACCTTGCTTTATGTAATAATGACTTTGTAGATCTCATCCTCTTATCAACATCGCCTTGATGTTTATAGTTTCTTTTGTACCATAGATCATGAGCATTGCAATGAGCCAGAGAGTCATGTTTCCATCAACCTTGGGTAAATCTCTTTTTTTGCAAGGCAGATTACAATCAATGATCAATGATCTTAATATTCTTTATGTGAATGATTAGTTTTTACTAATTTGTCTGTGGAGAGAGTATTTCTTTCTGACATTTTTCCTCACAAGGATCATCTTATTGGAATGGATCCCCCATGGCAACACTAGTATAGAGCCACTCATTAATAAAGATATGAAGCATTTTGGAGATTCAAACTTGAAAACCTAGCAATGTAGATGGGATTATCATTCATGATTTCAAGGATCTTGATGTTCCAAGAAAGATCATATACTTCGAAAAAACTTCAAAATGGATGTATGTTATTATAGATCATATTAGAAATGTGTATACTTGGAAGGGTGAACAAAGTTTCCCCTCACACAAGTCTATCAACCCTCATAGTGAGAACGGAGGAGGATCTTCACATTTCTTAGGAGCTTAGAAAGAGAGATCCAAGGAGCGACTAGAAACGAGTTTTGCACACACCATTGGAAGAGAAAGATCAAGGCTAGATACCAATAGGACAGAAAGAGAACGACTCACGAACATAGGAATCAAAGAGGCATGGATGACTTTCCATTACCCAAACCAAGAGAGAATCCTAGAAACCTACAATATACTCAATTAGTTAAGCCATGGAGAAATGTTTTGGTGGCATGTGAGATCCCTATGATCTGTTAACCACATCGGACTCAAATAAATCATTCCATGTTCATTTGGATGCTTCGAATTTGTTATTGGATGCATGCTAGCATAGCCAATTCGAGAAGGAAACATAGACCTTTCCATAGCTTATGTGACTAGGAAATTGAACACGACAAAGAGGAATTACACAACCACAAAAAGAGAGGGATTAGGCATGGTCTATGAAGTCAAGAAGTTTGGAAATATTTTCTTGCAAATAAGCTTAGATTTTTTACAAATCATCAAGCTTTATTATAATTGGTGAACAAACCTTGCAACACACGTAGATCTGAGTAAGATGTTTTCTCTTATTAATGGAATATAATTTTGAAGTATTTGTAAGGAAAGGCAAGTCCCACCTTTGGATGGATCACCTTTCATGAATTAACTAAAGGGAATCCTCACAAGGTGTATCAAATGAACTTCTTCATATATATTTGTTCAACCTTGAAGTAGTTCCAAACTGGGAAAAACAAATAGTGCCTATTCTCACATTGGGACCCAAAAATCTAGCAATTAGAATGAAAGATGAAGAGATGGTCAAATTGCAAAAGTTTCATATACTCACAAGGAATATTTATAAGAAGGACAACCAAGGAATCTTAACCTATTGTGTGGAAGAAGAAGGGCATTATAAATGGTTGCAATTAGCACATGTAGGTGCATTAGGGAAACATCATTCAAAGCAGAATACCCTACAGATATTGAAGCAATTCGGTGTATATTGGACAAAAATGGAAGCATGTCTATAGGTTGATCAAGGATTTCCCCTCCTATATAAGTAGACCCCCGATTGAACATGCAACTCTATACCAAGCGTCTCTAATACTTGATTGGATTAGTCCTTTAGTTGATTTTCTAAGGACAAAAAAATTACCCCAGATATTACCTTAGCATGACAAAGAAGTCTAGAGAAGGAAGCTCAATACTATATGCTCATTGGTATCTATACAAGTGTGGAACAAATGAATATCTAAGACTATGTGTACATGAAAACGAGTATCTAAAGATCTTGGAAAATACACACCAAGGTGTTGCAGGAGGACACTTTAGACCTGTCAAGTGATCAAAGCTATATTTTTTCCAAGTCTTTGGTGGCCTACCCTTCATATGAATTCTTATACCCATATGAAGAGTTTGATACATGTCAACAAACTCAATATCTCATTCATAAGGACGAGATGCCATTGAGACCCATGATGGGAGGGTGTGCATTCTCCAAGTGAGGTATAGACTTTGTAGGTCCTATTAATGCCCAGCTAAAATCTCCCATTCGGAATACATAATTTTAGCAATGGACTATCTTACCGAATGGGTAAAAGCGAAATCCACTTCCAAGAATTATGCACAAACAAAAGCTAAATTTTTGTTTGAGAATGTATTCTCAACATACAAATTGTTTGTAGATATGGTGAGAGATTGAGGAATGCACTTCTTGAATGAAGAGATTGAATACTTCTTATAATATTTCATGATAATTCACAAGAAGAATCAATCCTCAAAACTGATTGAATATATTTTTGGGATGTTCTGGTATGCTCCGATGTTTTGGTGATTAGACGTTTCGATGTTCCTATGTTCAAGTGTTGTTACGGTGTCCTATTCTGGTGTATAAGTGTTCAAAATATTTGTCATAAATGTTAGCTAAAGTCTAAAAGGCATGGATGATAAGCTTGCATGTCATTTAGAGGCTTCATATCACAAGTTTTAGCTATCAAGGAATCTCAACCACTTTCCTAAATCATAGCTTATCAAAAACATTAAGTGGTTGATTGAGAGAATCTTGCAAAATTGTAGAAGCATTTTTTGACAACCTATATATGTATGAATCCAAGTCATGAGTGAAATTCCACAACCTCTACTCTCTTCCTAAATGTAAGGAAGTTGCTAGATGCAGCTCCCTTGCTTACTTAGTCAATTTTTTAGCTTATATTTCCCTGCACTTAGCCATTGCTCACTATCTCTCTAAGAAAGCTAGTCTCCAACATAATTTAATTTTGGATTTGACTCCTTTTCGTATTTGTTTGATGTGATTTTACTTGTGTTTGATTTCTCATATATCCTATTAAATTTGGTATAAATTTCATGATTATTTCTTAGTGAGTCCAAAGTGAGATTGCAAACAATGAAGTAGTGCCTCTACACATAAGTAGACAATAGCAACAACACCTAATCTAACTTGTAGAGGTTGGTTCTCCAAGTTGGAGTATCAAAATCAAATGTTTTAAAGTGATGTAGATAGCTAAAAGTGTGCAATTTTATTAGAAAGTATCATTATTTTTCTGCATCTAGATGTGGAGGTAGATCCAAAATACTAACTCTTGGTCACTATAGAAAACAACCTATGAGGGCCTACAACATCTAGAAGCTACATAAGGGTGTTGATTCATCCCCGAAAAGTGATAACAAATCAAATCAAAGCATTTGGGACTTTTTAAGGAGTACAAAGCAACCATTTGAACCTCGTAAAGCTCTTGAGAAAGGACTTGGAGCAGGCCTACAAGCTACATTAAATTTTACAAGTGGTCTTCAAGCTAAGAACAAGCACCTCAATACATATCAAGGGAGGAAGCTATAAGAAGGTAAGCATTCTGAACTTTGTCTATTCCATCACGCTCAAGGGAAGATTAGGAAGCATAGAATCTTAAGCAAAGCTTAGTATGAAATCCAAATAGAGAAGTTGGAGAAAGGACACTACCAACCTTGGAGATTGTGGGTTAGCGATTTCCTTGTGGGCAAGGGACTAAGGGGATTAGTTAGTGGAGTTGAGCATAGGCCTCAATATGTAGAGCCATTCACTCAAGCACAAGAAAGATAAGTGAATGAGTGGATTGAAAGAGATAGGAGGGTCATATTCATCTTATGTCTACACATTAGTAATAGCATGATTAATCATATCCAAGACATGGACTCATCCAAGAAGGTGTAGGAGGCTTTGGAGAGATTGTGTGTCTCTACACAAAGACAAACAACAACAACATCTAGTATAACTTGGAGAGGTTGGTTCTCTATGCGAAAGTATCTAAAGTGGATGATTTATATGGATAGCTAATAATTTATAGTTTTATTCTAAAAAATTTCATTAGTTTTTTGCATCTAGATGTAGAGGTAGTGCCAAAATAGTGACTCTAGGTCACTATAGAAAACTACTAGTGAAGGCTTACAACCTTTAAAATCTGCATATGTTTGTCAATTCATCCCCCAACAAGCACCATATCATCCAAAAGGGAATGGAACAAGTAGAGAGCATGAATAATATCCTATGCAATGTATTGACTAAGCTCATAAATAGTAAACATTCAAATTGGGAAAAATAGCTACATCATGTTGTTTGGGTATTGACCGGCCTAATACCACTCCCTTTTATATTGTATTTGGCCAAAATGTTGTGCTTCCATTAGACTTTTTGATATCCACCCTAAAGGTTTCACAAGAGCATTCATGGACAAGCCACGAGTTATCGTCCAGGATCATGGACCAAGAATGCTTAAGAGAGACTAGATTGAGAGGAACAGCTTGAATATATGCAGCAAAGAAAAGAAAGAAAACATATTTGATGTTCATGTTAAAGATAGAGGCTTGAGCGTAGGTGACCTAGTCTTGGTATATACTTTGAATAAAAATGTTTGGAAACTAGAGAAGTGAGGCAATGGACCTATGCTTATTGATAGAATATTAACCAGTGGATCAATTTGATTAGACATCCTAGAAGGAAATGTGTTGCGCAATTACATAAATGGTTTCCATGTCGAACTTTATCAAGATCCCTTGATAGAAGAGATGCTTAGGTGACTCAATGTAGCCAAGAAACATTAAGAGGAAGACAGAATAAGAGAAGAAACTCAGGTTCAAGCTCTAGAATGCATGAAAAGAATGAAATTAAGAAGACAAAGCTTAAGCCAAGTTAGAAATGATGATGTGAAGAGGATTCCTCTTGTGAATGTCCTTTCCCACTACGATGCCCTTAGATATCACATGGCAATGTGCCAAACAAAGAGGAATACAATAGCATAGTTGACAAAAGACCATTCATTTTGGTTAAGCTAGGACATGGTACAACAATTAAGAATATTAGATCCATCATTGATTCAAGAGCTTCCACTAGTTCCATAAGGTATTCTTGTTGTCAGGATATGAACTTACACATGAATTTGATTAAGTCTTACCTCACAGGATTAGGAGGTGTGTAAACCCCTTGCATAGGTGAGGTGTAAATTCCCATATCAATACAAGATGTCTCTATGATAAGGAAATTACTAATATGCCATGATGAAGACCTCATTGAGTCTTTAATCTTGGGTCAAGACTAGATCTATGATCATGTAGTCCACTTAAACTTAAGAAGTCATCTTATTTATCTTTGGGTGAGAGAGCAACGTATTATGTTAGAACTAGAAGGTACAACCAATGATCTCTATTCTACACAAGTTCTTAGTTTTTCTAAGTCTAACCTTGAAAAAAAAAGATGTTGCATGTGTCCTTAGATCTATTGTGATGAAGATATTGCACTCTAAGGAACAGATCATGCTAATTTTGGAATTCCCTTATATTCCAAAGATGAGTTTAATATCAACAACTCAAATAAGGAGGCACACAAATCATCAGTAGTAGAAACATGAACCAAGAAGACAACCAAGGTCATGGAGAAAACCACTTGTCTAGGATCAAAGCAGATATGGTTGTAGAAGGATGAGAAACCAATTGATTCATCAGGTTTAATGCAATTATCCAAGAAGCAAAAGGATAAGTAGATGAAGAAGTAGAGGAGGTGAGCACCAAAGCAAAGAATAGATCCACCACCAAGAGTATTTCAAATTTGGATTTGAAAATGGTGGATGAAGGATGACTCACATAACTTGAAAACTTGGGTGCCTAAGACCTACATGAGAGCTCAAATATCCTCCCATAAGCTCTTAGCTTCTAGATAGTCATAATCCATCCCACTCCCTCATACACCCCTAGACAAAATTTGTTATACCTAAGTCTTCATGTCATCTCATTCTTAGAACCACTTGGAGATGGGTACCTAAACAGTCCTATGTCCAAGATAAATCACTATCTTTGGATACAATGTATAAACCAAGAATCAACTCTTGTAATCCCATAAGGAAACTATGGAAAGTAAAACCTAGTTATAAATCGTCCAAGAAAAACCTATAACATACCTATGTAGTAATAGAATCATGCTTAGCTAATGCATTTGCTTGGGTATGCATATAGGCATTGAACCAACTCACAACCTCACATCACAAGACACTCAACACTTAAATGCCCACTCTTACATTAGATAAGGATGTAAGGGAAACATGTCAGTATTGGAAAGGGAACAAAGTCTTACCAGGTTTCTTTGACAATACAAATGTGTTTTTCTTATTATATTAGATCCACAAAGAACACTCTTCTGAGAGGCCTTCTATGTTTTTCAATTACAAGAGTATCATTCCAATCGAGGACCCACCATATGGACACATAAAGAGGGTACATACACACTCTCATTGGTTCAATGAGTTAGCGGGACCTTTGGGGGATGCACCTAACATATGGGAGTCCAAATGCAAGGTTAAAAATATGTGCGGCCAATTTTAGTTCTTCTCTAGAGAATTGGAGGAGTTACAAAATGCACCAGATGTATAGAGTTAGACTTGCCATTGCCATTTTTGTTACCCTCCAAAGTTAGCTAGAATCAAAATCAATCTTCCTCATTAGATCATACATCAATTATATGCAGCTAATGCGCGATCATAGCAAAAGCCATTGTTAAATGGATGTTGCACAATCAGGTAAATTATTTAAAAATGTTTGGCATACGATATCTCAATAGAGTGGGAATTGACTAGAGCATCATTATAGTTGTTTAAGCAGAAGAAGGCTTCTATTCCACAACCAAAGAGGATGTGAGGCACCATTCCTTATATGCAACCAAGAGGTGTAGTCATCACACGTGAAGTATCACCAACTGAGGAACCAATTATCCCCGCTTTCATAATTTGACTCCCAAGACCCACATAAGTTCAAGTAACAACCACTACCAGTGGAACCACCATTGCATAACCATCAACCCCACCCCTTCCAACTAACTTCCAATTTCCAATATGTGAAGGCCTTGATGATATGTATACTTTTGATTTCGAAAAATTTTTACAAGGGATTACACTCTCAAGCATGGAATTTGGGTCAGAAGAAGAAGAAGATGAGCTAGAACAATAGTCAAAAAGGCATGATAAACAGTAATGTACAGAAGGAGAATGTCATGTCCATTGGGAGGAAGAGCAACACTCAATCAAGCCACAATGAAAAGACAGATAACCTAGCGATGAAGAAGAAAAGGTGAGCCTACATATACTACCACTCTTAAAAGTTTAGGAAAGACCATGGAAGAAAGTGATGTCATAAAAGAAGAAGAGAATGACGATGATCTAGAGTCCATTGTGATGGATAGTTCTTTTAAGTCAGAGCAACACTATCTAGAGGATGTAGGAGTATTTAACCAAAAAGAAGAAGAACCTCTCACAAGCATCAAAACGGTAAATTCAAAGGAAGGAAGTGAGAGTAGTCAAAAGAAAAAGAAAAGAAAATTAGTGAAACAAGAAGAGGAGGAATCATTGTTCGAGGTACCAAAAAATTTGGAAGGCTGGAAATTTTGGTACAAATGCATAAGAGAGAGGTCACCATAGGAGAAGCATATGATAATAAAGAAAAGACCAAAAAAATTGTGGTAACCATTGAAGCGAATGAAGAGCGATGTACATACATAGGAGACGACCTAAGTGTAGAAGAAGAAGCAGAACTTGTAGCTTTATTAAGGGAATATAGGGATGTGCTTGTGTGGCACTATAGAGACTTGAAGGGAGTTGATCCAAAAATTTTCTCTCATATGATTCTCATGACAGCCGATGCAAAGCCCACCAAACAGAAGCCCTACACATACAATGACACTTATGTAGCCAAAATAAAAGAAGAAATTGATAGGTTGATTGAAGCTGGATTTATCTATGAGATTGAGCATATTGAATGGGTGTCCCCCATTGTAGTGGTGCCTAAGAAGAACGAAAAATTGCAAGTGTGTGTTAGCCTTAAAAAAGTTAATGTTGCTACAATAAGAGATACTTATCCGCTTCCAATCACTGAACATTTATTGGAGCGTGTTGCAAGCAAGGAAGTTTATAGCTTCCTTGATGGATTTTCAGGTTACAACCAAGTAGCCATTGCCCCAGAAGATCAACACAAAACTACCTTTGCCACTGAGTGGGGAATCTTTGCATTTTGTGTAATGCCATTTGGGCTTACAAATGCACCTGCAACATTTCAAAGACTCATTTTTCATGTCTCCAAAGAGTTCTTGCGAAAGAGCTTAGAAGTATATGTGGAGGATTTATATGCTCATTGCCAAGAAAGAAGATACCACATTTAGAGCTCAAACAGATCTTCAACAAGTGTAGAGAATATCAAGTGTTTCTGAACCCACAAAATGTGTGTTTATGGTATGCCAAGGTAAAGTCTTAGTTCACATTGTTTCTAAGAACGGCATATCAACAGATGAGGATAAAGTAAGGGCCATAACAAAGTTGCCGAGGCCAAGGAATGTTAAAGAGGTACAAGCCTTTATAGGCCATTGTGGATATTATTGTAAGTTTATCCACATGTATGCGATCATAGCTAAACCTCTTTATGCTTTGTTGACAAATGTTGAATGGAACGACGAATGTGAGAATTCCTTCAATGAGCTAAAGAGACGTTTGTGCACGACACCAATACTGACCACTCTTGATTGGAATAAACCATTCCATGTCCATGTGGATGCATCCAATCATGTAATTGGATGTGTCCTAGCACAAATCATAGGTGAAGGAAATTTAGATTTGCCCATAGCATATGCTAGCAAAAAACTCAATGCAGTGGAACGAAACTACACAACGACTAAAAGAGAAGGCTTAGGCATGGTAGATGTTGTGAAGAAGTTTAGACATTGTCTATTGGCCAATAAATTCAAGTTTTTCATTGATCATCAAGCCTTATTATATTTGGTCAATAAACCTTGCAAGACAGGATGCTTAGTAAGATGGTTCGTCTTATTGATGGAATATGATTTTGAAGTTGTTGTAAGGAAAGGTAGAACCCACCTCCGAGCAAATCACCTTTCTCGCATCAATTCAGGAGAGTCACCACAAGGCGTGTCTGATGAGTTGCCTGATGCTTATTTGTTCAATTTAGAAGTTGTTCCTAAATGGGCAAATAAGTTGGTGCCTATCCTAACCTTTGGACCCGCAAATAAGAATGTGGAAACATCCCAAGAAGAAGTTGTAAAATCACAAAACTATCAAATATTTGCAGGAAGCATGTACAAACTAGATACAGAGGGTGTACTAGCATAGTAGTTGGTTGCAACAAGCCCATGAAGGATTGCTAGGAAATCACTATTCTAGACAATGCACATTGTAGAATCTTAAACTTTTAGGAGTGTATTGGCCTAGTATGGATAAAGAAATACATACGTGGATTAAGAATTTTCTAGTATGCTAGGAGAAACTACTAGTGGAGCATGCCACCCTTTATCATGTGTCATTAATTTGAGATTGGAGTGCTCCTTTGGTAGAATTCATGAGATCAGGAACAGTACCCAATGAGGCTAGTCAAGCTAGAAAACGGAGCATGGAGCAAGAGGCTCAAGAGTATGCCTTAGTTGGAGACAGCCTATACCGAAGAGGCAACGATGGTTACTTAAGACTATGTGTTCATGAATTAGGCTATTTGAAAGTCTTAGATGCTACACACAGTGGCGTTGCAGGTGGACACTTTGCTCTTGGTCGAGTAATTAAGACCATTCTATTCTCAAGACTTTGGTGGCCCAGTCTTCATATGGATGCGCATACCTATGTGAAGAAATGTGACACATGCCAATGTGCACAGTATCCAATTAGAAAAGATGAGATGCCTTTGAGGCCAATGATGGGAGGACGTACATTTTTGAAGTGGGGAATAGACTTTGTAGGCCTTATTAACACCCCACTAGAAACTTCCATGCAGAATATATTATTGTAGCCACATATTACCTGCCAAAGTGGGTAGAAGTCAAAGCCACTACAAAGAATGATGCGTATACAACGGTTAAGTTCTTATTTGAGAATGTGTTCACTAGATATGGGTTACCAATAGAGTAAGTAAGTGATAGAGGTATGCACTTCTTAAATGAAGTCATTGAAAACCTACTCCAAGAATTCATGGTGATACATAAGAAGTTGGCCCCCTATCATCCACAAGCTAACGAACAAGCTGAGAGCACAAATAGGCCCCTATGTAATGTACTGACAAAACTGAACAATAAATGCTCTGATTGGGATAAACAACTTCATCATGTTTTTTGGGCGTTATTGAGTTGCCTACAAAACGGTACTCAATGCCACCCCATTTCAATGGTCTTTGGACAAAACACTGTGCTACCACTAGATTTCCTAATCCCATTTTTAAAGGTAGCACAAGAGCATGAGTGGATTGGACATGAATTGTCCTTTAGGACCTTTGATCTAGAACGCTTAGGTGAGACGAGGCTATGAGCGGTAGCAGGCATCTATGCTGCAAAGAAAAGACAAAAGGCTTATTTTGATGCACACATCAAGGATAAAGGATTGAAAGAGGGACACCTAGTGTTGGTTTATACACGAAAATAACATGCTCGTAAATTTGAAAAAAGAGGATATGGACCCATGATCATTAATAGAATTTCCACCAGTGGTGCGGTTCAATTGGCCACTCTAGAAGGTGACATCTTGCCAAATTATATTAGTGGATGTAGAGTCAAGTTGTATCAAGAACCTCTTACAGAGGACATGCTAATGAGACTCAACACTGCTAAGGAGAGAAAAGACAAAGAGTTAAGGGTTAGAGAAGAAGCACAAGCAAAGGCTAGAGAACGCATTCGATGAAATAAATTATGGCGATTAGGCCTAGATGTTAATCCAGAAGCCCCTCAGTATCACATGGTTGTGTTCCCAACATCAAGTAATTTTCCTTATCGAACAATTGACCGACGTCCCTTTGTGACCATAGAGGTAGGACAAGGGAAGAATGTAAGGGTTGTGAGAGCATTGATTGACTCAGGTGCAGCAATTAGTGCAGTCATATTTTCATACTGCCAGGACTTGCAATTGAACATCAATCCCATAGAAGCCTATCTCATAGGGCTAGGAGGTGTGGAAACCCCTTAATTGGGCAAGGTGGAGCTTCACATCTACCTTCAAGCTCTCCCAATGATGGTCAAAATGCTAGTGTGTGAAGATGAGGACCTTACGGAACCACTTGTCGTGGGTCAAGATTGGATCTATGACCATGCAGTCAACTTAAACCTAAGAAGCCAACTTCTTCAAGTTTGGGTTCATGAACAATGCATTACATTAGAGTTAGAAAATTGAATGCTCACATATCATGGTGTCATGCATTCTCTTAGGAATAATCTTAGAGAAGAAGATGTTGTGTGTGTCCAAAGTTCTATGATGTAGAAGGATGTTGCCTCCAACAAAAGAGTCGAAGACCCGTTGAGACTTCCTTCTTGTATGAAGTCTCAACCATCTATAGAAATTCAACCACACAGGCAAGAGAAACATTACAAGACAACTATTGTGTCAGCTAGACAAATAGCTTTCAAGCAGAAAGTAGTTTTGAGCACAAAGCAGATGTGGGTACGAAAGGGCAAGAAGCCAATAAAACCATTGCAGTCACGCTTGTTACAACAGAAGCAATAGAGAAAGCCAAGGCAAGAAGTAGTAGAACAAAGAAGACCTCCATCTCAAAGAGTAGTCCAAATTTGGGTACCAAAGCAGTCAATGAAGGTCGACCACAATCACGTACATATTTAGGTGCCTAAGAAATTAGTGGCAGCTCAACAAGGGAGATTATACATGTGGGTATCCAGGGAACTTATACATGCACAAAACCCTCAGCTCTCATGCACAAACATGAAGCGGACAAAGGTGATCACTTCACAGTCCAACACTCTTCTTGCATGGATCCCCATAAGGAAGAATGATCAGTTGTCAGTCAACAATCCATGGCTTACATCATTTCAAGGTCCAATGGATCCCTCTAAGAAAGACTGCATCAACATTGACAAGCAATATTAAAAGCCTTGATGTGCAAAAACCATGTGCCTTTGGCATAACCTTGTCTTTTGCACCATTCAGGTCATCCATTTCCAAAGTATGCATTAATAGAGGGCCACATTACACGGTCGTGCATAGACACATTTGAGAGTCCCATGCACAAGAGCACATTGACATATGTCAACTATTTATACTGATAATAACATCTGTCATCTTGTTTTGTGACATTGCTTCAAAAAAAACAGGGAAGAAGAATAAAAAGAGAGAGAGAGAGAGAAAGAGAGATCGTTCCCAAGCTTGGCTCATGGAACATGAATGATTCATGCTTAGTTGAAGGTGGAACCATTGATTACTAGGCATTTATCAGTTTTGAGAGAAGTGTGTCTTGACTAGCAGACAATCATTCCTTATCTGGCAGATGTCCAGAACTTGGCATGAACATGGCATCCACCACTATTGTTTCCCCTTACCATGGTAGGAGGGAAGAGCTTGAAGGTTTGCAGAGATCGTTCCCAAGCTTGGCTCATGGAACATGAATGATTCATGCTTAGTTGAAGGTGGAACCATTGATTACTAGGCATTTATCAGTTTTCAGAGAAGTGTGTCTTGACTAGCAGACAATCATTCCTTATCTGGCAGATGTCCAGAACTTGGCATGAACATGGCATCCACCACTATTGTTTCCCCTTACCATGGTAGGAGGGAAGAGCTTGAAGGTTTTCAACTTGAGCAATGCTTAACTATTGTATGTACAAGAGCATCCAAGGAGATATGTGCAAGGGATAGTTCTGGTACCTTGAAAATCCTTGTATGTATATTGGGTGAGAAGAATCCTGCTTATGATGAGCTAAAGAGAATACGTGAAACTAAGCTTGGTATAGTTACCCAATGTTTTTTGTCAAGGAATATAAAGAAATTCAATTCTCATTATTTGGCAAATGTTGCTTTGAAGAGAGGAGACAAGACCAGGCACTAAAAGAATTTCATCAGTGGACCATCAACATGGATATTCATCAACAACAAAAGACTAGCAGATGGTCCATCACAATGCCATCTGTACAACACAAAGAGATAAACATCGATCAACCATTCACCATGGTAAGAATATTTACTTTGGCAACACCATAACCATGATAGATTAGGAAACCTCTATGTCACCACACCCTTGAGCACTTAGCTCAAGACCCCAATTTTTGCACCATACTTCTTCCAATGCATTTTCCAAGTAACCATGCATAGAGCCACATTACAAGGCCATGCACAAGGCACATACTTTCTTCAATCCATGCACTAACACACTTACCCATAATTCACTATGGATTATGCATACTTGGCATGACTACTATGAACATCACATTTGGAAGATCTAGAGGACATCACGGGGAAAACATCATTACCTAGGAAGCAATGTGAAGCCAACAGTTACTCCAAATCAACCTTGACAACCTCTTTTGAGCAACTAGCAGTTTTTGGAAGCTCACAACGACACATTCTCAATGGAATCCAAGGAAGTAGCACATACAAAGGAAAGGACACTACCTCTCCAAGCACTACATGAAACAACCCTTACAACAATGGTCTGTCAAGGATGACAGACTCAAGAGGGGGGAGTGTTGCAACTCAAGGTCAAGCACAAGCATGGAAGCACATCAAAGAGGTGGACACACAAGAAGAAGGAACATATAGGGAGTTCCAAGAAGTACAATAAGGGTCTGTCAGGGACGAAAGACTCGAGAGGGGGGGAGTGTTGGAACTCAAGGTCAGACACAAGCATGGATGCACATCAAAGAGGTGGACACACAAGAAGAAGAAACATATAGGGATTTCTAAGAAGTGTATGTCAAATTTTTAGAAGAAATCCCCTACAAAAACAGTGATTTTTGTCACTAAAGACCATTGTAAATATCATTTCACATTTTTGTAACTCCATTTTGTTCAAGCCTAGGAGTACTCAAGCTTGAGGACTATTAGAAGTATCATCCTACCAATTTTCATAATTTTTAGACTTCCTTTGAGCCCTCAAATGAGCCCTGGAACCTAATTTTTAAATAGGCCAGACACTAGGTCTGGACAGGGCAAAAACTACTCAAAAACTATAAAAAGAGCTAGAGAGCTCATTTTTGGGGTTATTTGGTTAGAGAGCTTGTTAGAGAGTTGGCTTGTTAGAGTTTGAAGCTTGTAAGAGAGTTCTTTTGTAATCAAAGCTTTCCAGTGATCCTCTCTTTGATCTTACCTTGTGTGCATGTGTGTGCATGTGTGCGCATGTTTGTGTGCTTTCACTCACGCACTTGTGCCTTCACTTGCTCATGGTCTTCATGCCAATCCTCACATCTCCGTAGATTGACAAGTAAAGGAGGTGGTTCTTATGCTTGAGCTACATCCTCCTACATGCCTACTGACATATGTCTTCGTAGAAGTCCTAGATTTCTTTATAGTTTAGAATTCCTAGCATTTTGCTTGTGTAGCATCTCCTCCAAGTCCTTGACTACTTTGGTATTTACACTTTGCACTTTGGTATTCAGTTTGTCATGTGCTTGCTAGAGGGTAAGGTATTTCTCTTGTAATCCATGATGAGCTCCTTCCAACTCTATTACTCTAACATGTAATCAATGAGATTCCTCCAAAAGGACAACATTGCATGCTTCTAATTGTTGATATTGTTGTTGTAACTGATTAGCACATTGAATCATCATATTAATCATAGTATTTATAGATGTTGATGCAATACTTATAGTGTTGAATGCATGGGGAATGGGGATGGGGGTGGGAATCATGGATGCCATGCATGAAGGTGCAAGATGTGTAGATGAGGTTGGTGGAGGGGGGATGGGGGATTGTGGAAGTGTAGGTGATGGGGGTGGTGTCATGGGTGGAGAAATTTCCATTGGGCTAGAGAAATGTTGTGTGTGTGTGTGTGTGTGTTCTAGCATAAAAATGGGAATGGTAATTGATGCGTGTGTGGTGTTAGCATAGAGCAATGTTGTTACAATTGTGCATGGTCCTAAAGGAAATGTCATGGGAGTGCAAGTGAAACCTTCCATGAATGAAATCTAGTATTCTGGTATGGTGGTTGTGATTGTTGTGATTGGGAAATTGGAAGAAACGAAGGGGAAATAGGGATCCGTGGTGAGAGGAACTTGAGTGTGGGGGTTACAAGAAAACTAATACTATCCAGAATGGGTCTAGGGCAGCCTACTATGATGGTTATAATTGGGTGTAGAATGACACATTGCAAGAGTTCGGTGCATGTATTGTATAATGGGTTGGTGATGGCAAAAAAGAGGGCTTCTTGGGAAGCGGTTGCTCAAAAATTGAAGGACAATGTGGATGTGATGGTTTCAATATGGGGCGATGAATTTGGAGGAGTGTGGAAGATGGGTTCAGTGGTTTGAGTGGTGGTAGTGATTTCTATGGTTATCTATACATTAGTAGTTGTTGGAGTTTGAGGTCTTCAAAAGCATGCAAACAGCACAAGGAAGAAGAAGAATCTTGGAGCACAACACACAATATTGAATGTATTACCACTAGAATGTACAAAGATAAGTTATTCGTTATGGTTATAGGCATATATACAAGCCGGGGGAAAAAACCTTCTAAAGAGGGAAAAAGGTGCCCTAACTATCCTAGTGTGCTCACACATCACTACCTAAAAATATCAACAAATCCCCCCTAGGAGTGATGCGGTGAAGAAGGAGTTGGCACTCATGTATAAGGAAGTTGTTGAAGCGGAAGGTCAAGGACAAAGCATAGTAGCACATCAAAGAGGTGGACACACAAGAAGAAGGAGCAAGTAGGGAGCTCCAAGAAGTGTATGTCAAATTCTCAGAAGAAATCCCTATAAAAATAGTGATTCTCATCACTAAAAACCATTGTAAATACCATTTTCTATTTTTGTAACTCCATTTTGTTCAAGTCGAGGAGTCTTAGAAGTATTAGAAGTATCATCCTACCAATTTCATAATTTTTAGACTTCATTTGAGCCCTCAAATAAGCCATGGAACCTAATTTTTAACTAGGTTGGACACTAGGTCTGGACAGGGCCAAAACTAGTCAAAAAACTATAAAAAGAGCTAGAGAGCTCATTTTAGGGGTTAGCTTGTTAGAGAATAGAGCTTTGGTAAGAGAACTCTTTTGCAATGGAAGCTTTCCATTGTTCCTCTCTTTGATCTTACCTTGTGCGCGTGTGTGTATGTGTGTGCATGCTTGTGTGCTTTCACTCATGCACTTGTGCTTTCACTTGCTCGTAGTCTTCATACCAGTCCTCACGTCTCCGCGGATTGACAAGTAAAGGAGGTGCTGCTTACGCTTAAGCTACACCAAATTTTGGCACTGTTGCCGGGGAGAGAGCTTCAAGGACGAGCGTTGTGATGGTAAGATCGTAGAATTACGACGTTGGAAGGTAAAAAATCTGTCATTTTTGTTCATTTTTTAATTTTTCTTCTTCATATTCATCATCATCACCATCTTCATCTTCTTCCATCCTCTTCTTCATAGAAATTTCTTGTTTTTTAGTGTATTTTTACTATTTTCATACCATTTTTCATGCATTATTGTGTGAGAAGGAGTTAAGAGATGCAAGGGAGAGCAAGCGCCTATGTTTTTTCATGATTTTATGCACATACAGAGCTCGCCATTGCTCAGCGCTCAAAATTTTGAATTTCCCGCCAAAAAACACGATTCTGTGATGAAAATCGCGATTCTGTGAAAAAATCAATTTATTTTTTTTAAATCACGATTTTCTATTTTTCGCCTAAAAGCTCTCTGAAGGAAACACGATTCTGAGGTCATTCTCAGAATCGCGATTCTGTGGTTGTGCTCAAAATCGCAATTCTCACAAATCACCATTTTCAACCAAAAACACAATTGTGATCAAACACGATTCTCTGCTGGCAATCATGATTCTCAAAAACACGATTCTCATCCAAGGTACAAAGTCGCGATTTTCATAAACACAATTCTGAGAAAACACGATTTTCAGTGGGCTCAAAATCACAATTCTCTTGAGATTCACAAAATTGCGATTCTCTTGAGATTCACAAAATCGCGTTTCTCTTGAGATTCATAAAATCGTGATTCTCTTGAGATTCACAAAATTGCGATTCTCTTGAGATTCACAGCATCGCGATTCTCTTGAGATTCATAGCATCGTGATTCTCTTGAGATTCACAGCATTGTGATTCTCTTGAGATTCATAGCATCGCGATTATCTTGAGATTCACAGCATCACGATTATCTTGAGATTCACAGCATCACGATTCTCTTGAGATTACAGCATCACGATTCTCTTGAGATTCACGGCATCGCGATTCTCTTGGGATTCATCGCATCGCAATTCTCTTGAAATTCACAGCATCGCAATTCTCTTGAGATTCACAGCAACGCGATTCTCTTGAGATTCACAGCATCATGATTCTCTTGATTTCACAAAATTGCAATTTTCACACAAAATCGTGATTTTTTTCATAAGTGCCTGTTTCCCTGTTTTGACCCCTAAGAGCCTGATTTGACATAACTTTTTCATCCAAAGTCCTTTTTTGAGCTCTATAGCTCGTTGGAAAGATCGTTTCGATTCCTACACGGCCTCGTTTTTTATAAGAATAATGCATTGATTTTCAGATAGATTAATTTGAAGTTGACCCTCGGGTGGGACTAGGGAACCAAGGGGACTCGAAAGGATTTTGAACCATACCAAGGGGAAATTTTGGACTCTTAACCAAATCTTATGAACCTGAGATCTGGAGACACCTAGGCAAGGATAGACAAAGCATTAGATCTTCTCATTCTAGTGTCAACCATACAGCTAAGTCTTGGGCACAACAACTAACTAGTTGTCCTTACGTACTAAACTCTGACACAAGTGACCCAGAAATGTCTTTTGGCATGGGGAAACATGCAGGTGGCTCAGGAATTGCCCATCTACAAACACCAGAAGGTCCCTATAAGACATAACTGGAATATATTCAGACCAACCGATTAGGTGCTCGCACCTATGAGGATGGCCTGAGGCGATCAGTGGTCCAACTCAAAAATCCAGATCAACCCTTTGGACTTGAACACCCAGTGGTCAAGTTCGAAGAGGGTTCATACATTGATAAGGAAGGAACCATGTATGTGGTCACCAACCTACTATATAGGACTGATGAGTTTGGAAATGTCATTCCTGAGAATGAGATAGGAGACCTAGAACAAGGAAATGTAGGACAAGGACCCCAGACTCCTAGAGGTAAGTCAGTTTTGACCAGAGTGATCACTCCAGACTGGATCCCTCAAGACAACAAAAGCATAGAACTATTCTTGAATAGAGAAACAGAGGAAGCCTTTTGGACATTCAAGCCAGATCAACCTAGCTAACTAGGCATAGTCATCATCTATGAATTCAAAGATCTTGAGATACCAGGCAAAGTTGTCTACCTGGATAACACATCAGAGAAGATGTTCTTGGTAACAGAACATGATAGACATGCATATACTTGGAAGAGTGAATTGATTTTCCCTCCACCAAGATCCAATGTTTCCCATGGCTCGCAAGGAGTGGGATCATCCCAAGCTCATGAAGCCTAGAGAGGAAGAAATAGAGAGAGACCTGAGGTAAGTTTTGCACACACTGTGGGCAGAAATAGATCAGGATTTGAAAATGAAAGACCTGAAAGAGAGAGACATCAAGCACATAGCCAACAAAGAGATGAGCATGATTTTCCATTGCCTAGACTCCGAGAGAACCCAAGAACCCTTAGACCCACTCAAGTAATCAAGGAAATGAAGAATTATTTTGACGGGATAGGAGATCTTATGATCATGTGGCCGAGTTCAAACAAGTGTTAAGAGTTGAACAAGTTGAGCATTTGTTCACCTAGTATGAGGCATTTGGTTTGCCTCTTAAGGGCACTGCCTTAGCTTGGTTTCAACCACTGAGTAGTCGCAACTATCGTGATATAGGCCAACTGCTAGACAAATTCATTGTAGAATTTTCCAAGAGTGGTATCAGGCACAACATCTCATCTTTGATCCATAGCTTCAAGCAGACACCCCAAGAAACAGTGCAGCTAGCAAGTAGAAGGTTCAGACAGTATCTAGAGAGATGCCTTGCTCCAGAGTTGCCCACACCAACCAAACAAGTGGCTTTGTTTTTAGATGGCTTACTAAGCACCAAGTTAAGATCATATGTGTACTTGAAAGAGCCCAGATCCATAGAAGAGTGTGTGCGGACCTCCATTGACATAGAAGACAACTTGGGTGAGGAGTTAGGGCTATCCAAACTCTATCAAGACTCTGACAGTTCTACTAGTCATACCTCCAAAGCCTCCACTGAGCTGGATGAGATAGCAGAGCAAGTTGCCAAGAAGCTAGGAGTTCAAAATAAACAAGTACCAAGGGTCATCTCATTGAACCGATGTTATACCTGCGGAGGGGACCACATGGCTAACGTATACCCAATGCAAAACCAAAACATTAGAGAAAGGAATGCTTCATATTGCACTATTGAGAGAAAATAGACAAACCACACGGCTCAAGATTGCCCCTACAATAGGCAGGCTGTGAGACAGAACTATCAGAAACCATACCCACAAGGTAGGTATAAGAACCATTACCAACAGCCATACTATAGACCACCACAGCAATATTAGGCACCATATAGGCCACAACCAGTCCTAGGAAACCAACCACCAGCTCCTGCCAATGTAATTCCAGTTAAGTATGCAGTGGCAGAAGAAAACCTTAATAGATCATTGGTGCCAGTGAACCCACTGATCTCAGAGAATGACTCTCATGCTCATAGTTCAGACTACTCCCATGAAGGTAGTCCACATGCTTATTACACAGAGTAGTCTGAGCATAGTGCGACTTACTCCTATCAATATGAGGCACCACCTATGGAACGAAATTGGGAGCCAGAATACTCCAATGTCATGTATACAAATCCCAACCCCATACCCCAATTGAGACAAGTAAGACCACAAGCCCCTAGAGGACCATGTTTCAGATGCCAGGGCGACCATTTCCTTCGTGATTGTCCCCAGCCACCATCTCCGAGTCAAGGACAGGCTATCACAATACAAACTTTTTGTCCTGATTATGGCAAAGACCATCTCCCCAGAGATTGTCCAAGAAACCCCTCTCGTGCGCCCAAGATTACACCCATTAATGTGGTAGGCTTAGTGGCAAATTCAAGTTCAAGTAGCAGTAATATGGCTCTTGTACAAGCAGTCACTAGGGCACAAGCCTTAAAACAGGATAAGTCAGTTGAACAATCAGAGTCAAGTGAATCAAGAGAGCCTAGCAAGCGGAAAACAAGAACATGGAAAGATACGAGAGAGAAGGCCAATCGCAAGTGGAATAAAAAGTTATCAGAACTAGAAGAAATTCTGAAAGAAGCGAAAACAAAAATAGATGGCATTGCATCTCAAAGCCCCTCGCATGCTGAAACTCCTCTACTCCACCTCATCCCACCCCACCACCCATTGTAATTAAGACCGCAACTAGGGTCTATTATTGCAGAGCCAATGCCAGAAGGCTTGGACATGATGTTCAAGGCCTACCAGGCTCAACTCCAAGAAGGGCCTACAGCTGCAAACTTAGACAAGAGTTATGCTAGAGCAAATTTAGAGATTGAACAGATGAAAATGTGCATGAAAATGGTAGAACAAGCTCAATCTATACTCGAGACTAGTCAAAAGTTCAATCAAACAGACTCTGTCAAACCGGATTTGCATTTCCAGGGCTTACTAGAAAGATTAGAGCAGTTGGTAAACAAACCACAAGTTTCTTTACCTCCACAGGCTCAAGCAGTTATTGAAAGAGGAAGCTCACCACCAATGGGAGCTTATGTTCCTAATTCCACGGATGTTGGAATACCTCGTTCAATTCAACAGTACTCTCAAGAGTTCTTGTGGGAAATACAAGAAGAGAAATGGGCCAAGGAGAAGGGTAATTCCCCTCCTATTCCCGAGATTGATGATCTTCATGATCAATTTCCCCAAGACATTCCATCCATTTACGGAGATCAAGTCGAGAAACAAGAAGACGAAAGGATAGATTTTGAATCTAATACCTTAGAAGAACTGCCTCAATTTCCAGGCCCATGGGAATCTGAATCTCTTCAGATCAGAGCTCCCACACTACTAGTCAGACATGAAGACTCAGTGGTCCCAAGGAACACTGATGTCGTGAAGAACACTAAGGTTCAATGTCGTCTCACGGTAGAAGAGATGTTAAAAGCAAAACATGAACTATGGGATCATGTCAAGGATCAAGTTTGAGAACTTGATTCCAAAATGCCAAAAGTAGGCTCTAAGCAAAAAGTACCAGAGATACCTCTAGACAAAATAGGGGACATGTGTGAGGGTGAAGAAGGTAATACATATCTTCCAATCACCTACCAAGGTTACACAGCCAAAGCAATCATAGATTTAGGTGTTGGTGTTGCTATTGCGACCACCTCCTTGTGGAAGCAATGGGGCAAACCCACATTAAGACCAACTAGAATAAAGCTTCAAATGGCTGACGGTCATTTTGAAAGACCTCTAGGACTGCTCAAAGGGATAACTCTAACCACTTGTGGTGTAGAGTTTGAGCACACATTTGCTATATGTGACTTTGAGAAAAATAATGTTTATGAGATGATCCTAGGAAGACCCTTCCTACGACAATTGCAAATAGTACAGGATTGGGGAACCAACTCCTTGTACTTACAACACTTAGGGGTCACCACCAAGGTCAATTTGAAGGATTACTCCTTCAGAGATGTACCACCCCTACAGTGGAATCCTATCCACAAAGCGAAAGAAGATTCCATCTCTGTGCATTCTGAAAGTTCACCTGATCCATCTTAGTTGCATGAAGATACTCATTTGTGGATGTGCAAGGTTGCAGAGCAAGAGGAAAAATGCTTGAAGGCGAGAGAAGAAGGAACTTCACCAGGAGATAGACCAGTTACAGACCCAGCCTACACATCGATGATCTTTCCGGATGAGGGAATTTGAGCCTCATAGCTGGCCAAAAATCTTAGCCACCATGGACATTGCTGTCAATGAAGAACAATGGACACCTCATTGTGATGAGGAGGGTTATGATATTTTAGTGTTCATGTGTCAGCCCTTGCTAGAAGAATGTAACCCTAGTGATGTCATAGAAGAAGAAGAGAATGACGATGATATAGAGTACATTGTGATGGATAGTTGCTTTAACTCAGAGCAACACTATCTAGAAGATATAGAAGTGTTCACCCAAAAAGAAGAAGAACCTCTCACAAGTATTAAAACGGTAAATTCAAAGCATGGAAGTGAGAGCAATCAAAAGAAAAAGAAAAGAAAAGTAGTGAAACAAGAAGAGGAGGAATCCTTGTTTGAAGTACCAAAAAACTTCAAGAAATATGAAGTTGACGACCGTAAAATTTTGGTATGAATGCTTAAGAGAGAGGCCATCATAAGAGAATCATATGATAATAAATAAAAGACCAAGAAGATTGTAGTGACCATTGAAGAGAACGAAGAGAGATGCACATATATAGGAGATGACCTAAGTGCAAGAGAAGAAATGGAGCTCGTAGCTCTATTAAGGAAATATATGGATGTGTTTGCATGGCACTATAGAGACTTGAAAGGGGTAGATCCAAGAATTTGCTCTCATACTATTCCCATGACTGCTGATGCCAAGCCCACCAAACAGAAGCCCTACATATATAATGATACCTATGCAGCCAAAATAAAAGAAGAAATTGATAGGTTGATTGAAGCTGGACTCATCTATGAGATTGAGCATACTGAATGGGTGTCCCCATTGTAGTGGTGCCCAAGAAGAACGGGAGGTTGCGAGTGTGTATTAACCTTAAAAAAGTTAATGCTGCTACGATCAGAGATAGTTATCCACTTCCAATCATGAAACACCTATTGGAGCGTGTTGTAGACAAGGAAGTTTATAGCTTCCTTGATGGATTTTCAGGTTACAATCAAGTAGCCATTGCCCCAAAAGATCAACACAAAATAGCTTTTGCCATAGAGTGGGGAATCTTTGCATTTCGTGTGATGCCATTTGGGCTCACCAATGCACCTGCAACATTCCAAAGGCTCATGTTTCATGTCTTCAAAGAGTTCTTGTGAAAGAGCTTGTAAGTATATGTGGACGATTTATGTGCTCATTCCCAAGAAAGAAGATACCACATCCCTGAGCTCAGACAAATCTTCAACAAGTGTAGAGAATATCGAGTGTGTCTGAACCCAGAGAAGTGTGTGTTCATGGTGCGTCAAGGTAAAATCTTAGGCCATATTGTTTGGAAGAATGGAATATCAATTGATGAGGACAAGGTAAGAGCCATAGCAGAGTTGCCAAGGCCAAGGAACGTTAAAGAGGTACAAGCCTTTATGGGCCATTGTGGATATTACTACAGGTTTATCCACATGTATGAGATCATAGCTAAACCTCTCTATGGTTTGTTGACTAATTTTGAGTGGAATGACAAATGCGAGAACTCTTTCAATGAGCTAAAAAGACGTTTGTGCACAGCACCAATATTGACCACTCCGGATTGGAATAAACCGTTCCATGTCCATGTGGATGCATCCAATCATGCCATTGGATGTGTGCTAGCACAACCCATGGGTGAAGGAAATTTAGATTTACCCATAGCATACGCTAGCAGACAGCTCACTACAGCTGAACGAAACTATACCACAACAGAGCAAGAGGGCTTAGGTATGCTATATGTTGTGAAGAAGTTTAGACACTATTTATTGGCCAACAAGTTCAAGTTTTTCACTGATCATCAAGCTTTGTTATATTTGGTCAATAAACCTTGCAATACCGGACGCTTAGTAAGATGGTTCCTCTTACTAATGGAATATGACTTTGAAGTTGTTGTTAAAAAAGGTAGAACCCACCTCCAAGCAGATCACCTTTCTCGCATTACTTCAGGAGAGTCACCGCAAGGAGTGTCTGATGAACTACCTGATGCTTATCTGTTCGATTTGGAAGTTGTTCCTAAATGGGCAAATACGTTGGTACCAGTCCTCACCTTCGGACCCGCAAATAAGAATGTGAAAACCTCGCAAGAAGAAACTGTAAAATCACAAAAATATCACATATTGGCAGGAAGCATGTACAAACAAGATACTAAGGGTGTATTAGCTTGTTGTGTTGAGGACGATGAACATGGTAGTTGGTTGCAACAAGCTCATGAAGGATTTCTAGGAAATCATTATTCTAAACAGCGCACATTACAAAATCTGAAATGTTTAGGAGTGTATTGGCCTAGCATGGACAAAGAAATACATGAGTGGATTAAGAATTGTCCAATGTGCAAAGAGAGACCACCAGTGGAGCATGCCACCCTTTATCAAGTGTCATTAATTCCTGATTGGAGTGCTCCATTGGTAGAGTTTATGAGATCAGGAACCTTACCCAAAGAGGCTAGTCTAGCAAGAAGACGAAGCATGGAGCAAGAGGCTCAGGACTATGCTTTCATTAGAGACAACTTATATCGAAGAGGCAAGGATGGTTATCTAAGATTGTGTGTTCATGAATCAAACTATTTGAAAGTCTTAGAAACTGCACACAGCGGTGTTGCAGGTGGACACTTCGGTCTTGATCGAGTAATCAAGACCATTCTATTTTCAGGACTTTGGTGGCCCGCTCTTCATATGGATGCTCATACCTATGTGAAGAAATGTGACACATGCCAACGTGCACAATATCCAATTAGAAAAGATGAAATGCCTTTGAGGCCAATGATGGGAGGACGTGCATTTTCGAAGTGGGGCATAGACTTCATAGGTCCTATTAGCCCCCCAGGTAGAAACTCCCATGCAGAGTATATTATTATGGCCACAGATTACCTTACAAAGTGGGTAGAAGTGAAAGTCACAACAAAGAATGATGCTCAAACTACGGCTAAGTTCTTATTCGAGAACGTGTTCACGAGATATGGGCTACCAATACAGTTAGTAAGCTATAGAGGCACACACTTCTTGAATGAGGTCATAGAAAATCTTCTCCAAGAATTCTTGGTGATACATAAGAAGTCTATCCCTTATCACCCACAAGCTAATGGACAAGCCAAGAGCACCAATAAGATCCTCTATAACGTATTGACAAAATTGGTAAATAATAAACGCTTTGATTGGGACAAACAACTTCATCATGTTGTTTGGGCTTATCGAGTTGCCTACAAAATGGTACTCAATGCCACCCCATTTCAGATGGTCTTCGGACAGAATGTTATTCTACCATTGGACTTCCTCATCCCAGCCTTAAAAGTAGCACAAGAGCATGAGTGGAATGGACATGAATTGTCCTCTAGGATCTTTGATCTAGAATGCTTAGGTGAGACAAGGCTACGTGTGGCGGCAGGCATCTATGCTGCAAAGAAAAGACAAAAGGCTTACTTTGATGCACACATCAAAGATAAAGGATTGAAAAAGGGAGACCTAGTGTTGGTGTACACTCTAAAGCAACATGCCCGTAAGTTGGAAAAAAGAGGATATGGACCCATGATCATTAATAGAATTTCCACTAGCGGTGCAGTTGAGTTGGCCACTCTAGAAGGAGATATCTTTCCAAACTATATTAGTGGATGTAGATTCAAGTTATACCAAGAACCTCTTACAGAGGATACGCAGGTAGAGGCCAGAGAGCGTATTAGGCGAAATAAGTTAAGGCGCCTAGGCCTAGATGTCAACTCAAAAGCCCCAAAATATCACATGGATATGTGCCAAAAATCAAGCATAATTACTTCTCAAGTCATTGACCAGCGTCCCTTTGTGACCATAGAGATAGGACAAGGGAAGGGTGCAAGCACTGTGAAAGCATTGATTGACTCAGGTGCAGCAAGTAGTGCAGTTAGACTATCCTACTGCCAAAACTTGCAATTGAACATCAATCCCATAGAAGCTTATCTCATAGGACTAGGAGGTGTGGAAACCCGTTGTTTGGGCGAGATGGAACTTCCCATCTACCTTCAAGATGTTCCAATGAAAGTCAAAGTGCTAGTGTGTCAAGATGAGAACCTTACAGAACCACATGTCTTGGGTCAAGATTGGATCTATGACCATGGAGTTAACTTAAACCTAAGAAGTCAAATTCTTCAAGTTTGGGTACAGGAACAATGTATTACATTAGAATTAGAGAACTGCATGCTCACAAATCTAGATGTCCCACATTCTCTTAGTTCTTCTAAGACTAATCATCTAGAAGAAGATGTTACATGTGTCAAAAGCTCAATGATCTAGAAGGACTGAATCATGGAAGGAGAGTCGCAAAGGCAAGCAAACCCTCCTTTTTTTAAGACTAAAGCATCCATAGTAGTTCAACCTCAGAAGCAAGCACAACAATTCAAGTCAACTGCTATAGCAAATAGAAAGACACCATTCAACAAGAAAGCAATTCCGAGCATGAGGCAGACCTGGGTACGCAAAGGAGAGCAACCACCAGCCTTGCCCCCACAAACCCCATCCACGCAAGCCCACCAGGCTAGAAGATGCAAGAAGAAGCTCGGACAAGCTCAACCACAAGGTATCCGACAAATTTGGATGCCTGAGAAATTAGTTGCAGCTCAACAGGGGCGATTACACTTGTGGGTATCCAGGAAGCTCTTACATCCGCAACAACCTATGCTCTCCCATACGCGAAAAGTCTCAACAATGAAGCCAAGGTGAGGCAAAGGTCAAAACCAAACACCAAGAATAAAAGTAAACCAATTAACCTCTCGAGTCAGGTGACTAGCCACAAAGGTAGGGGTTTGGAATCCAAAAGCATTAGCGGCCCCTACAAAACCAAAGCACCAACCACAAGGGACACAATAGTCAAGAAACCAGCCAAGGATGAATAGGCCAAAGATGCTCACTACACTGTCGCAGATCGTTCTCAAATGGATCCTCATAAGAAAGAAGGATCAGTTGTCATCTCGAGATCCAATGGATACCTCCATGACAGGTGGCATCAAGATCTGCAAATAACATCGAAAGCTTCGACGAGCGACAACCATGTGCTCCTTGCACAACCTTGTCTTTTGCACCATTCAGGTCATGCATTTTCAAAGTATGCATTAATATAGTGCCACATTACATGGACGTGCATAGACACAATTGAGAGTCCCATGCACGAGAGAACATTGACACATGTAAACCATTTTTTGATACTAACATATGTCTTCTTGTTTGGTGACATTCTTCCTCATTAAAAAAAAAGGGAAAAGGAGGCACTTGTTCCTAGGTTTGGCTCATGAAACATGAATGATTCATGCTTAGTTGAAGATCAATGAATAAATTTGATTCTATTTCATTAAATAAGAAAGGAAAACTCTATTTTGAAGTGAAACAATTGATTACTGGGCATTTATCAGTTTGGATAGAAGTGTGTCTCGGCTAGCAGATGATATAATTGCTGCCTTATCTGGTAGATGTCAAGAACTTGGCATGAACATGGCATCCACAACTATGGTTCCCCCTTACCATGGTAGGAGGGAAGAGCTTGAAGGTCCACAACTTGAGCGAGGCTTAACTACTGTATGTACAAGAGCATCCAAGGAGATATCTTCAAAGGGTAGTTTTGGTACACTGCAAATCCTTCTATGTATACTAAAAGAGAAGACTCCTGCTTATGGTGAGCTAAAGAGAATATGTGAGCTTGGTGTAGTTACCCAATGTTGTTTGTCAAGGAATATAAAGACATTCAATTCTCAGTATTTGACAAATGTTGCTTTGAAAAGAGGAGAGAGGACCATGCACTCAAAGATTTCATTAGTGGACCATCAACACGGACATTCATCGACAATTTTCCATCACAAATGCCAGGATTACAACAAGAAGACATAACCATCCATCAACCCTTCTCCATGGTAAGTATCTTTACTCTGGAAACACCATAACCATGATAGATTAGGAAACCTCTTCGTCGACACCCCCTTGAGCACTTAACTCAAGACCGCCAATTTTTGCACCATACTTCTTCCAATGCATTTCCCAAGTAAGCATTCATAGGGCTATATTACAAGGCCGTGCACAAGGCACATATTTTCCTCAACCCATGCACAAACACACTTACTCATCACTCAATATGGGTTACAAGTACTTGGCATGACTACTATGAACATCAACTTTGGAAGATCTAGAAGACATCAATGTAGATCACAACAACACAGTCATGCTGGAATCCAAGGAAAAAGCACATACCAAGGGACTACAACGTGCAAAGACTCGCAGTGACAGATGAAGAACCATACAACCAACCCTGCCACATCTGGAAGTCAGACGACTTTTGTTCATATAGAAGGGACACTCCCTCTCAAAGCACTACTTGGAACAACCACTACAACAAGGGTCTGTCAGGGATGACAAACTCGAGAGGGGGGGGAGTGTTGAAGCTGAAGGTCAAGGACAAAACACAGGAGCACATCAAAGAGGTGGACACACAAGAAGAAGGAGCAAGTAGGGAGCTCCAAGAAGTGTATGTCAAATTTTCAGAAGAAATCCCTATAAAAATAGTGATTGTCATCACTGAAAACCATTGTAAATACCATTTTCTATTTTTGTAACTCCATTTTGTTCAAGTCGAGGAGTCCTTGAACTTGAGGAGTATTAGAAGTATCATCCTACCAATTTTCATAATTTTAGACTTCATTTGAGCCCTCAAATAAGCCCTGGAACCTAATTTTTAACTAGGCTTGACACTAGGTCTGGATAGGGCCAAAACTAGTCAAAAAACTATAAAAGAGCTAGAGAGATCATTTTAGGGGTTAACTTGTTAGAGAATAGAGCTTTGGTAAGAGAACTCTTTTGCAATCGAAGCTTTCCATTGTTCCTCTCTTTGATCTTACCTTGTGCACATGTGTGTGTGTATGTGTGTGCATGCTTGTGTGCTTTCACTCATGCACTTGTGCTTTCACTTGCTCGTGGCCTTCATACCGGTCCTCACGTCTCCATGGATTGACAAGTAAAGGAGGTGGTGCTTACGCTTGAGCTACAGAAGTGCCAAGCTATGTGGAATCAATCCACAAAAGGAAGTAAGCCCAAAGCTTTGCGAAAAGCTTCAAACTTCTCCCTAGGTAGAGCCTTTGTCAAAAGGTCTACAATGTTCTCTTATGTGGGCACATATGCCAAATTGATCTCTCTAGTAGAGAACCTCTCCTTGACATAATGATAGTGCACCTCAATGTGCTTAGTGTGAGCATGGAACATAGGGTTCCTCACAACTTCCAATGCACTCTAACTATCAGTGAAGATGGTGGTGGCAGAGGACTGACCAACATCCAAATCAATCATAAGGCGTATGAGCCACATACACTTAAGAGTCACTGTCAAAGTTGCCCTATATTCAGCCTCACAACTAGAAGTGGCCACAGTAGGTTGCTTCTTGCTCAACCACGATATACATGAGCTACCAAGCATGAAGGAAAAGCCACTAGTGGACACAAGATTGGCATAGAAACTAGTCAAATTAGAGTCGAAAAAAGCATGTAAATCTGGCAGTTGTGATCCCCCTTTGGGATAAAGCAATCCAAGTAGTCGGGTACCACTCAAGTAGTGAAAGATGTGCTTAACAACTTACCAAATCTTGACACCTAGGCAATGCATAAACCTGCTCATCTGTGAGACCAAAAACTGAACAACTGGTCGAGTAATGCATAAGTAAATCAAGCATCCAATAGCCTATTGATAGAGAATAGCATCAAACGCATCTCCAACATCATGAAGACTGAAGACTCAATTGTAAAATTATCTCCATAGGAGTGGCAATAGGTCTGTAGTCTTCAAGGTCAAAATGCTGCAATAACGTCTCAATATATTTTGTTTGACACAAAGCTATTCCTCCATCAACTTGCATGAACTGAATGCCCAAATAGTGACACAAATGCCCCAAATCTGACATCTCAAATGAGGCATGAAAATCAGCCTTAAAATTAGCAATATGCTTCTCATGAGGATCACTGAGCGTCATGTCATCAACACACACACATACAAGAATGATTAGAAGCACATCATTGGCATGCTTAACATATAAGGTGCTTGTTGAACTGCTCACAAAACCATGTGCAATCAAGTAGGCATGTATCTTTTCATACCAAGCATGAGGTGTTTGTTTCAAACCATATAATGCCTTCTTCAATGTGCACACTTGGTTTTCATGCCCTTTTTGCACAAATCCATGTGGCTGAAAACATGCAAATCACCATTCTAAAATGCAGTTTTAATGTCCAACTGATGTGCATTCCAACCATGATGAGTTGCAAGTGCACAGATACTATGAACAGTAGTCACTCGGCATGTAGGAGCAAAGGTCTCCTCAAAATCGATGTCTCTTTCCTGAGCATAACCCTTTGCAACAAGTCTAGCCTTATACCTGTCAATTGTTCCACCAAGCTTACACTTCAACTTGTATACCCACTTAGTGCCAATAGCCTTGTTTACAGGAGGCAAGTCACATAAAGACCAGCTATCATTCTTCATTATAGCATCATATTCAAATTGCATAGCAACCATCCAATTTTCTAAATTATGTGCTTCATCAAATGAAAGAGGCTCATTCTCATAGAGGTGCATATAATTTGTTTTCATGTGACATTTGCACCAACCATTTTTGCATAGTTTTTGCCTCCTCAATATCAGCTCTCATCAACAAGTGCATCATGTAAATCTGCATCAGAAATGGAATGATCTGCATCATCACATGAAACCTATAAAGGTTGAGAAGTTGCCTAATTTAGGACCAGCACTAGACTATCCACCTGTAAAAAGAGGCAGCAAAGTGTCATACATGTACATTAATTATATAGATGCCAACTAATAACACTCTTGACTAGGCACTTCATTGAAATTCTAATGCTAATTTTCAATTTATGCTCAAATGATTGTGGCCTCTTAATATATTGTATACCCTCTAATTCCTTGAGTTTTACTCTTCAATAATTCATCATGATATCTTACATTCATTTTTTTGTTGTGTATTGAATTTTTATTATTTATTACATGAGATTCTCATTGCAAGGACCGCATATGAATAATTGGTCTTTATTGGCTATAAAATGGTCCAAAATCTAAGAAACGTGTTCAATAAACAGAACTATAATTGCTCAAGTGACCTTTTTTCTCGCATTTATTTTGTGTTTAAACTAGTTTTTGGTAGTCTTATTGCCATTTTATAGCATTATTTTTTTGTGTGACTATGGAAGTATATGCTTTGTTATAGCCCTCAATCTTGTACTAGAAGGGGATGATATCGATACTACAATTTAGATGTCAAAATCAATGGAAAATAAGTTCTTGGGGATGTAGGAAAAGACATCCTCAAGTTGTGGGAATACCACGAGTAAGTAGAATTTTTGAGATATACACAATAATAATAATAGGATATGTATCCTATGTGGCTTTTCCTACATCAAGGAACCATCAAAAAATGATACTTTATAAAAATAGGGCATTTTTTAGCCCTTTATGTCCACAATGGAGAAAACAAATACACAAGTAAAAATCTAGGATATTTTTTCTTGGTGTTCCCTTTGTAACATTTACTTTGAAAGAAGTAAAAAGATTATATGTGGCTTTTCCTACATCAAGGAACCATCAAAATTTGATATTTTCTAAAAATAGGATGTTTTTGAGCCCTTCATGTCCATAATGAAAAAAAACAAAAACACAAGTAAAAATCTAGGATATTTTTTCTTGGTGTCCCCTTTGTAACATTTACTTTGAAAGAAGTAGAAAGATTATATGTGGCTTTTCCTACATCAAGGATATATCAAAATTTGATATTTTATAAAAAAAAAAGGATGTTTTTGAGCCCTTCATGTCCATAATGAAAAAAACAAAAACACAAGTAAAAATCTAGGATATTTTTTCTTGGTGTTCTCTTTGTAACATTTACCTTGAAAGAAGTAGAAAGATCCATCTTTATAAAGCAATCGAGGATTTCTAAGTTTCGTGCAAAGCCTTCTTCAATTAGAATCGGATTCCTTTCTATAAAACCACAAGTTCCATGTTTTTTGTCTTCCCCCTTTTTTTTAGTACAATGAATTAAAGAGACACACGTGACCTCGCAAGGTAGAGGCACCCATCTTGAGGAACTCAATGATATGTCAAATCATGATTTGAACTTGTGACTTCCTCCCATAGACTCAAAGCATCAACCACTAGGCTACACAAGCTTGGACAGTGTTTTTTTTTTGTCTTCTTACCTAGTGTCCTATACATGAAAACAAATGACCTCCATCTATTTTTTTCATCATAATCATTGATGTGATTATATTTTCAAATATATCAAGGAAAATATGATAGCACTTCTATGCTTTCATGAAACCCTACAATGTATTCAATGAATTACTCTTTTCGATGACCATCATCCTAAGATTTGTGACACACATTCCAGTTCTTGGCTCTTATGTTAGTTATAAGACTCCCGATGTTGGTATACATATGTCAAATCCATGTTTCATTTGAAAATCCCATCCTATTTAAGCCACAAGACGAACCTACCTGTTGTGGTTGGACGTTTTAATCTTGAAGGGTGTACAATCCACTGGCCTTGTATCAATCAAAGTTAACATAATATAAGAAGGATGAAGTTTAGCTTTAAAGGCTCCATTATTAGCTCTTCTTGTTTGTTAACACTAGTGTTGTACCAAAACAGGACACTATAGTGTCCTTTTTTCTAATAAATAAAAAAAATCACACAAACTAATCAAATAAAGTTTTGAAAAAACCTTAGAGACCCATAAAGACCTATACCTAGTTGCACTATAAAAAATATATTTTTTAAAAAATAACCTTTTTTGATAACTTAAAATATAGAAATGATTGAATATGATTGAGAAAACCTGTTTTTCTGTAAACGTATATATGAAAAGAAAGAAATATCTCCATAAAAAGAATTTTCCTCCTATTGGAATCATTTTTATAATGTTAATTTATTGTCATATAATCATTTAAGACAAGTCATGGGAACTAGAAAAATCATTTTTTTAATAAAAAAATTAGAACAATATAGGGTGCTCATTATATAGTTAGCAGCCTTCTATATGATATTGATTCATAAAAACACTAAAATGGTTTGTGTTTTATTTCGAAAACCATCATATAGTAGCACAAAGATATGCTACATGTCTTTGAACCAATAATTTTGTATGCATCTCACATACCACTAAAAATCTCAATATTTCATTGAATGGCCATATTCCTCTCTGTCGAGAATAAAAATTCATCCTAAAAATTTAGGTGTTCTCAATGATATAAGCTATATATTATAAATCAAAATACTTCTATAAACATTATAAACTACTTTATATAGAAAAAACTAGCATGTTAATTTTAATCATGTAGCATATGCAATATTTCCTCCTAAAATGACATTTTCTTAGCGTAGAAAAACAGTGGTATTGTTTAACTTGAAGAAACGACATAGAAATTCGATTCTTAAGGTTGTCAAAAAAAAAAATTCTAGTTGTAATAATATCAAATAGTATTTTGATAATAAAAAAAGATGCATGTTCATACCATCACTTTGCAAAATAATTCATAGATGATAAGATTGTCATATCACAAATGAGATTCATTTTATGCCATAAACCTAGTAAAATTCATTACAAATGTCTAATTATGGATAGAAACATGTTTACATATATAAAATAAAAGATTTTATTGCATTTAGACCAATGAAAATTACGAGACCATGATTTTAATAAAAATAACCACTAACTTACAGCACTGTATTTTCTGCGCCAGTATTGAAATTAGCATCATAAAATTAGTCAATAATATTAATTTTTATATTCTTTAATAAAAACTATATTTTTCTCAAAATATTCAACCCTTATGCCAACATGTTGCATATTTACATTTATAAATGGTTCCTTCTAGTAATCTAAAAAATTCATCAAACATTGTCTCTTTTTTCAGGAGACTAAAGTGTCCAAGTACAACACTAGTGTTAAAGGCTATTTCCTGCCAAAGCTCGTACACAAGGGGAAACGACCAGGTTTAACATCCAGATTAAAAGTATCACATCTTTAAATATCTTGTGGAGAAAGAAATGCCAATCCCTATCAGCATTGGCCAATTCTAGACCAGAGGGGTTCAATACACTAAGGTCACCTTTTTGGCGCTAGCTTTTTCAAGACATTAGTTTTCGTAACTTAATTCCAAGGTTAGCGTAAATCCGTGCATGACTACTACAAATGCATCACACGTTACATTTTCTACATGGATTATTTTAGAACAGTAAGCTGCTTCCCATACATCTAAAATGAAATTTGTCACATTTCTTGCTTAGTCTTTTCCAAAATGATCACTAAGCACAACGTTTCATTGTTTTGTACAATGAGAATCAAAACTATATTTTCTTTATTCACAAGTTCTATCACATCCATTTAGCCCCAAGCACCTGAACTCTTGAGTGCCACTACTTGTAGACCTCGATTCGATTGCATATTCTTGACTCGTTTGAGACCTATTATGTGATGCACCTGCTATTACTGTCCACATTTATTTAGTGCTGGTGTTCAATGCCACTTTCATCTCCCTTCCATGCACTGCACAAGTTATCTCAATTGATAGTAACTGTTTGTTTCTAGTCCACTGCCAATTCGCTTTCTCAAAACTGGTCTATGTGATAATGCTTCTGATAGTATATGAAATGGCAATAATCACTGAATACCTGAAACAGTTGACCTCCACCTTTCTGATCACAAGAACTCTATCCTAATGGTAATGAAGGGCTTTCCATTACCAAAATGCTCCAAGAAAGTTGAAAAATATTAATTGCAAGCATATATTACCAAGAGACACATTCAAACAAGGAAATAGGTCAAGCAAATCTTAATAGTTTAGTGCGTCTATCATAAATCATTGGCCCAACCAAGCTCTTCATTGAGGCACCATAATAAGTTCAACAAGGGATCATGAGCCAAAATTCCATAGAAACCTCAAGGCCACCCTTATAATCAACAAATGTTCAATAATTGAGAGCAATCATATCACTCAAACTATGATTCTGCTCGTGTACAATAATTAGAATCAACTATATTGTTCAGACCAAGATTCTGCACTTCATTGTAGGCACCATAATGAATTGAACAAGGGATAATGACCCCAGTCCAATAAACCTAAACAAATATTGAGTAATTAACAGCAACCATATCACTAACACTAAATGCAATCTTGTCTGCTGATATGGCTCATTCATCTGTAATCTTGTCTGAGACAAGGTAACTTTCCACTACTGAGTGGCCTCATAACTTTCCTCCAAACAAAAATACATGAATCATTTCTGCCTAGTTGCCATAAAACACAATGCGATTTAGTTTCAACAACACTCAGTATTAATCACTTAAGTGTATTAAAGAAATGACAATGCAATTTGCATGTTGACTCAGCTGATAGGTTGCGAAGGATTGTAAAGTTTCTTCAAGAATGGTGGCAAATCAGCAGAAATTAGACATCCAAGCGAAAGACAGATGTGCTACAAAAATACACTTGATGGCAATAACCAAACCACTGCATGTGAATATTGTGAAAAAATGGATCTCACCCCCTCATGATAACAAAGCTATTTCAGCTTAAAATCAAGCATATGACTTTCTTTTGTACGCAATGAGCAATCGAGATGTACTTTTTGGCAACTGCTATAATCATCACAAACACATTGCAATTTCCTCCTTTCATAAGTTGGCACAAAATCATAGAAAAGATGAATAATACTCTAGAATTGAGTTTAACAAAACTGTACGAGTCCATCAAGCCCATTCTAGTATGTAACATAAAAATCATGTTGGTCCACTGACCCCTAAAGCCCTTTCGGTTGTAAGGAGTATATGCTTGTAAGTTCCATCAAGCACAAAGTTATGCTACTCAGGTCTCCATGGGAGCTGGACCATCACCTTGATCCTCTGCAACTGGAGCTTCTGCATCCGCGCCTGCTTGTTCACTATCTGCCACCACAGTTTCCACCTCCGCCTCTTTCTTCTCCTCTAAACTGTCAATAAAGCCTTGTAAAGACTTCAAATCTAGAATATTGAAAGGCTCTCCAATTCCTAAAACAGCTACACTGCAGTTTGTTATGCTTAATTCTTCATCCTGCAGGGATTCTTTGACAGCAAAGAGAGCATGTCGGATCAATTCATCTCTTGAGCAAGTCATAAATGTTTCAAACTTCCTTTCCAAGTAAGTCTTAGCTGCTTGAGATCGTGAACCAATTGCAAATGCCTGGTATTCATAATAATTGCCAGAAGGGCAATTCTGATACAAATGGGGTCCTGTCTCATCAAGCCCGCCCACAAGTAATCCAACCCCATAAGGACGCTTCCATGATCTTTGGGTACATACCTGCAATCAGAAAGGTAATAGACATAATATTGATACCTGATTTGTATCTCAAATCAGTCCACATTTATTTTCCTCATCTTCCTCTCCCAACTGAGAGGAAGCTAGCTTGGCCCTACAACTAACTCCAGAATAGGAATGGAGGGATGGATGGATAAATGCGAGGATGACTTAACTACCCTTATTCCTCTGAAATACACAGAGACACAGACATCCTAGGAACAAAAGGAACACTAAATTTGAAACAACAGGAGCCATACACAAAGAAAGAGAGGGGAGGACATTATACACATGCACCTGCATGAGAGTAGCAGGGATTCCTGAAGCCTTGAATTCAACAACACATACATTTCTTTAAAGATACAATTCACCAAAAAACTAAGAGACAATGGAGGCATAAAACTGTCATTCAATTAAGGCACACCACAGTTCATGAGCTTCAAAGGCTACATTGCAATGATCCAAAACCTCGACATACTGCACTTACTAAGTTTGGCACAAATCATGACAATCACTTGAAAGAGTTCAACAAGCTGGTCCCATCATCCATGCAGGTGAGAAAAGTGTGTGTGTGTGTGTGTGTGTGTGTGTGTGTGTGTGTGTGTGTGTGTGTGTGTGTGTGTGTGAGAGAGAGACAGAGAGCAAGCGGTTGGGGGGGGGGGGGGGAAGAGAGAGAGAGAGAGAGAGTGCATGTGAGAGTGAATATTTGAGTGTGTAATGATATGTTTGAGAAAGAAAAAGGAGAGTTCGCATATGCATGGTACAACAAGACATTTAAAAATGCTATTTAAATCGAGATTTAAATCATTTAAATCGTAGAGGTTACAAAATCAAAAATAAAAATCGGAGTTTTTATTCCCTTTCAGAGATTCTAAATTTTGGAAACATAGAACTTTAAATCACTTAAATCGTAGAGGTTACAAAATCAAAAATAAGAATCGGAGTTTTTATTCCCTTTCAGAGATTCTAAATTTTGGAAACATAAAACTATGTACTAATGCATATTTAGCACCTCTTTTATTTATCTAAAATAAATAGCAGATGGAATCATCTAATAGTCTATTAAGATTCTATATGGCAAGTGGCAAGGGGCAAATAGTGTCAAGAGAACATTGAAGCGAGGGGAAATAGTGAAGGCTCAAGCAATAGACAAATGGCAAAGGCTGAAGCAAGGGGCAAATACGGAAGGCTGAAACAAGGGGAAGCTTTTAGAGCTCTATTACAAGCACATAAAGCAAAGAGAGCATTCACCTAAAGTTCGTAAGGCAAGCACTCAAGCTCTCAACGGTAAGGATGCAAGGAGAAGACTCAAACACACTTGCACATAAGCCTAAAAGGGGTGTTTTCTAAACATATAGCCCCTGGTGTGTAAACCTGTCCGGGAAAAAAGAAACAAACGAACAAACAAAAAAAAACTTTTAAAATCATATATAAATGGTTTAGTACGTTCTTTAATGACTTTTAAAATAAAACTCTGTGATTCTTTTATACTATGCGCATACGTGTGTACATGCATATACAGACATGTGCATGCATGTGAGTGACGAGAGAGAGAGAGAGAGAAGAAGAAGAGAGATAACACAGAGAGCACCAGAGAGAGAGAGAGAGAGCAAGGCCATGAAAATTAGCCACCCAATGACAAGGCTTGGATTTTCAATGTGCTAGTAATAGCTGTAAAAATCATACAATTTTTATTTATTTAAGAATGTTCTAT
The DNA here is from genome assembly GCA_020310875.1 of Ceratopteris richardii. Lineage (NCBI taxonomy): Eukaryota > Viridiplantae > Streptophyta > Polypodiopsida > Polypodiales > Pteridaceae > Ceratopteris > Ceratopteris richardii. Next base: position 175,724,604 of record CM035411.1, read on the forward strand.
TCTTTAGAACAATTTGAAAAAAAAAAAATTACGATTTTAATTCCATTCATATATCCATATCCATATCCACACACACACACACATACATATACATACATACATACATACATGCATGCATGCATACATACATGCATGCATGCATATATACATACACACACATAGATACATACATACATACACACACACACATACATACACACACACACACACACACATATATATATATATATATATATATATATATATATATATATATATATATATATATATATATATATATATATATATATATATATATATATATATATGATTGCGTTCAAACGCCTCCGAAATGTTTTGACAGATGTACTGGACTTATTTTCGGACGTCCGAGTCCTAAACACACATCATGCGGGTGTATTTCAGAAATTCATTTCAATGCCTAAAATCCCAATTTTGGGTCATTTTTTTACTCTGCAGTAGCTCTCGTGTTTGGATCTGAAGACTCCCTTGTTTGGGTGAGAAACCCGCTTTGCTTGCTCATCCTTTAGCCTTGGTGACCGGGGTTAGAGAAGGGTGAAGGCTGAAGCAGCCTACAATACAAAGTTATCAAGCCTTAAGGCTCCACACAAAGAGTTCTCCACAAAAAGGTGAGTGACAAATCTTGTTCAATTTGTAAGGGGTGGTTTTGCACATGTAAGTTGAAAGTTGGGGTGTTTTTTTCACATGTAGATGCCTCGATAAGGAGTGGGACTTTGTTGCAAAGGTGAAGCAGCTACCTAACTATAAATGGACTTGCAAATGCATGTCTTCTGAACACACCTTTGATGGGAGGCCAAATCGAATTCTTGCCCATGTTTTAGGTCTCAAAGTCTTTGGTGTTGACAACTGTTCATGTGCACCAACTATGCATGTGCACCAACTGATGTAAGGGATGCATGCAGAAAATTACAGGCCAAAGTGAGTGGAGAAAGTAGTAGTGTGCCTACTACTCATGAGCATGACATGTTTGTTTCAATGACCAAAGAATGTAATGTACAAAAAAATGTGGTATCCCATGCATCACATTGTCAATATGATAAGAATGAGTTTGAAAAGAGTATGCAATGTGGATCAATCCCTAAAAGAAAAAGAGAAGGCAAAGGTATATTGCATAGAGCATGGGAGTCTCAAGCAAGAGATGAAGCTATGAAAGCATTACATAGATTCCTTTATGCGGGATACATCCCCTTTCGAAAAGTAAGGATCCCATATTTTTTGGAGATGGTCAATGCAATTGGAAGGGAAGGTCCTTCTTTCAAAGCTCCTTCGTATGATCATTTGCGCACAAAGCAACATGACAAGTTTGAGGTTAGATCTATTGAAAATGAGCCTACAAGATTACAGGAAAAATGGAAAGTTTATGTATGTACCATTGTATGTGATGGTTGGTCTCACACTAAAAATAGCCTAATCATCAATGCCATGGTCTTTTGCATTATGGTGCAATATTCTTGAAACATTTGTGACAATCACGCCCAATTTGCAAAAGCTTGCAATACGTGTGCTCTCACAAGGAACATGTGCTTCTACTTGTGAGAGAAATTGGAGTAAATTTCATTGATTCACACAAAAAGAAGAAATAAGCTTCTTCTAAAACATATGGAAAAGCTGACTTACATACATCCAAATCTACGCCTTGCATTCAAAATTAAAAAAAGAGGATTTGTAAAAATGGAGGTTACATTGGATATGATTGAAAAAGAGAGATGATGATAGACTCTTGAAATTGCAAGACGCCATTGAGGAACAAATATCTTTAAGAGAAAGAATGTTGCCCTCCACATCATGCATGCATGCAAAAGAGGGTTTCTAGTATTGCAATAGAGAACCCTACACATGATGATGATGATGATGATGATGATGATGATGATGTGGAGGAAGATGATGGCTGATCATGATTATGTGCATAATATGACATGACTTTGCACTCATATTTATAGACTTTTGGCATTTTGCGATATCATATATGAGTTCACTATCTAATTTCAGCTTGATACTCTTTGAGTTCATGTTTTAGAAGCATGAGTGGAACAGCTTGACCTAGCATGAGTGGGACAGCTTGACCTCATCTGGTTACATATCTGTGAAAATACACCCTACACAACAATGCTACTAGCATCATAGTGCACAAGTGAGATTTAAATGGGGATTAAAATCCATTAACTTGCAGAGATTTTTAGGGATTAAGTCCTAAGCTATGCACACTTGTCATTTTTTTATCATACTTAGTGTGAAAAGAAATTAAACATTTATGCATATGGAGGGTTTATGAGTGCAAGTTGTATTCAAACACAAAGTTCCTGATTGGTGTGGGTGTGGGACCTATGAGTGTGAGTGTACAAGGATGTATGGTTAGATCAAGCATAATATTTTGATTCCTCAATTTATATCATTTCCAGGAGATCACCAACTAAGAGTGGGGAGATAAATTGGCAATAAGGAAGGAAAATATTCCATGTCGTTCTCTATTCATGCATATATTCCATGTCATTCTCTATGCATGCATATATTCCATGTCATTCTCTGTTCCCTACACATAATGATGATGATGATGATGATGATGGTGATGGTGATGATGAGGATGAGGAGGAGGAGGAGGAGGGAGACGATGACTGTCCATACATGATTATATGCATATTTTGGCATGACTTTGCACTCATATTTATAGACTTTGGTCCTTCCCAATATCATATACAAGTTCACTATCTAATTTCATTTTCATACTCTCTCAGTTAATGTTTTAGTAGCATGAATGGTATAGCTTAACCTCATATGGCTGCATATCTGTGAAAATACACCCTAAACAACAATGCTATTAGCATCATAGTGCATAGGTAAGATTTAAGTTGGATTTAAATCCATTAAGTTGTAGAGGTTTTGGGTGATAAAGTCCTATGCATAGCTAACATTTTCTTACCACATTTAGAGCAAAAAGAAAAATATTTGTGCATATGGAGGGTTTGTAAGTGCAAGATGTATTCAAACATAAAGTTCATGATTTGTGTAGATATGAGCGTGAGCGAGAGCATACAAGGATGTATGCTTAGATCACGCACATTACATTGATTCTTCAATTAATATGGTTTGCAAGAGATCACCAACTAAGAGTGGGGACATAAATTGGCAATGAAGTAAAATATTCCATGTCATTCTCTGTTCATGTAAAGTTCCATATTCTAAGTATTTTTCTGAGTTTTATTAGCTCTCTAAATTTTGAGCTATACACTCCTTACTTGTATCAAATTGACTACAACATCCTATGTGCATATAGGGAATAACTTTCCATTTATTTTATGCTTTAGAACCTATGTCAAACATTAAAAGCTCATAGTATGTATGTGTGTGTATATAAATATATATAAAATAATACAAGTATATATAAACACACACACATATATAAATATATAAATATATATATATATATATATATATATATATATATATATATATATATATATATATATATATATATATATATACACACACACACATATGTGTGTGTATGTATGTATATATATTATATGTGTGTGTATATATGTGTGTGTGTGTATGTGTGTCTATATATTCTTATTCTCTCTCTCTGCAATACCATTCTGTTCTAGAGTGTAAGCAATAATGAGTGGAGAGATACCTCTGACTTTCATTTTCAGCCATAGCTGAAAACTTCTTGAAAGTAGGAAAGACCTATGACTTTGCTTTAAGACCATAAATCCATGAATATCTCGAAAAATCATCAATGAATGTGGCGAAATACATGTGGCCTTGAATGGAATCTGTTCTCATAGGACCATTCAAATCTAAATGTATGATCTGCAACTTCCTTGTGGCCGTGATGTATCCATGTTTCTTGAAAGGAAGTTTGTGAAGCTTTATTTCAAGACATCCTTCACATGATTCTGCATCATTTGGTGAATCAAAAGTAAACAAACTCTCCACCATACATTGATCTTTGATGTACTTGAGAGTTGTGTAACTGATATGATCAGACCTAGCATGCTATAACTTCATGTTCTCCTTAGTGTAAAAGACCTAGCAACATTAACATGACAAATTTTGGACAATACAAACATGCCACTTTTGTTTTCACCTTGAAGTAGACAATGCTCCTCGTTAGGTGAGAGGATTTGACATGAATCTTTCTTAAAAGCAGCTTTATATCCATCTATCAAGAAAGTAGTTATCGAGAGCAAATTCTTCTTCATTTCTGAGACAAAGAATATTAGAAATTGTGAAATTTCCACCTACTCTTGACTTTAGGTTTACGTCTCAAACACCTACAACATCCAAATCATGACCATCTGCAATGATCAATCTGTTACCTGAAGACTTAGAAAGTGAAGCAAGTACCTTCATGCAACCTGTCATATGCTTAGTAGCTCCAGAATCGAAAATCCAAGGATTTTCAAAGATTGCATTTAATGCTGCTTGATCAAAATCTAATTCTTCAATATTGACACATGCATAAGATTCTTCCTTTGAAGTCTTACATTTTGAATCATCTTTAGCATTATAATGTGATGCTCTTTTCTTCTCATTATAAATACTTTTTCTTCATTCTTCTATAAAATGGTATGGTCTCTTGCAATAGTGGCAAATTTCTTTCTCTGAAGTAGATGTAGTGGAAAGTTGAAACAGACTTCTCTTTTGGTATGGAGAAGTAATAGAGGTAATGTGGTAGAAGATGAAGTGGAAGATTTACTTTCCTTCTTACTTGGCTAACTCTTCTTCTCTTTCTTTGTTGTCTCCTTCTTCTTCTTATCGTTTGATGATGATAACATGGCTTCATGATTCTCTTCTATACTCTTTTGTTGATCTTCATTTTAAAGTAGCACTAACTGCAACTCTTCAAATGAAATTTTTGTATCTCTTGTAGAGAGGGATAAAGAAGTAACAAAAGAACGAAATGACGATGGAAGTGAATTTAAAAGTGTGTTTATCATTTCCTCATAAAAAAACTGACTCCGACAGTAAGTAATTGATCACATAAGTCTTTGAGCCTCAAAATATGTGACTTGACTAACTCACCAACTTTCATCCTTGTGTTGGGTAACTGTCTCCTTAGGTGAGTTGTCCTAGCAGGATTACTTTGAGAGAGATTCTCTAACTCCAACCAAGCCTGACGAGAGGTTCTGCATGACTTGATTTAGGGTATAATATGCCTCTTGACTCTCCCATAACAATGAAAGTGCTTGCGCATCCCTTGAATCCTATCTCGATTCCTCTTCTACAAGAAGTAATCTGGTAGTATCATGGACTCCCGATGCTAAAAGAGTTTCTTCTCCTTCTTCAGTAACCTCTCGTTCAGCACAAACTGGGGAAGCATGTCTTTTGGAAGACGAAGAAACATCCTGTCTTGAATGTCTTGGTCTTGGGTACTTGCCATTGACAATATTCCATAAGTCTTTAGACAATAACAAATTCATCATCACAAAACTCCATATTGAATAGTTAGACATTCCTTCAAGCTTATCTTCATTCTCAAGTCTATAATCACTCATCTTGTTAAGGATGTATGTACACTATGCTCTGATACCAAATGTTGGAAGTGAGGTAGGCCCAATAATAATATTCAAAAGTTTACAAGATCTTCCAACGCACGAACCTTAGCATACACACCTTAAGACTCAAAATTAGATGAATCAGAAATAGAGAGAGAATACACAATTTTCAAAGTGTAACGGTAAGTTGAATGCTTAACTACACTATCTATTATGAATGTCAAATTACAGTGTGTATAAATGGTACAAAAGTGAAAGTATGCTTACAAAAATTGAATCTAGGCTAAAGTTAGGGATCTAGATACAAAAAATTGTGCATAAAGTGCCTAAGTCTTAAGATGTATGAAGAGTGTGTGTATGTGCGATTGAAGCGAATAGAAAGTTTAGAACTATTTGTACAGCAAATCCTAATTCTAAAATTAAGGTTTCAAAAACCGCAAAATCAAAAATTAACCTAAAGAGCAACAGAAAATCCTTGTGTTGAAGTAGAAGGCACAAAGCCTTGGAACAGCAACAACAAAAGAAGAACTGAATATAGATCTTTCTACTTACAAAACTCAGCTAGAGCTGATGGCTAGCTGCCAAAATCTCCTCCAAATCAGCACCAAAAATTGGATACAACTTCTCCAAGATTTAGAGCACTTCAATAGACCTTGAGTGATCTTGGATGAATGCTTGAGTGATTCTAAACAATGACCCCATAATAGAGGCTCTAGCTGCTCTGGCGAAAGTTTTTACGAAAAAAGCCAAAAAGCTTGCGTTAAAATCACAAAAGCCACCAGCTTTTCGGGAGGAAACCTTTAGAGAACTCCTTATCTGGCCATCAAGTGACTAAGAGGGTTAGCCTTCCTTGATGTTCATGAGGTGAGGAATAGGAATATGCCCCAAAAAAAAAAACTTTTTGAACAGTAATTATGATTAGGGTTTTCTTGCATTCCTAGACCTCTGACACTTTGTCACAAACATGGATTGAGGATTCAGGTGCATCATTCCATGTTACTCCTATGAAGGAGTGTTTGATTACCTTTCATGCAAGCAGCCATGGACATGTATATCTTGGAAATCACCATGCTTATTCTATTGAAGGTATTGGCACAATGCATCTCACTGTGGATGGTACTAATGAGCTGGTTTTGCATGATGTAAGGTATGTACCAAGCATCAAGAAAAGCTTATTATCTGTTGAGAAAATGGATATGCATGGATATAGTACCCTCTTTGAGAAGGGGTCATGGAAGCTTATCAACGGCTCCAAGCTGATTGTTAAAGGTACAAAGAAAGGTACTATTTATTGCTTGCATGGTAAAGCCTTGCTCGGCAAGTTGGCTGAAATCCATTCACATATGGAATTATGGCATAAAAGGCTTGGCCACATGGGCAAAAAAAGCCTTGATAAACTATGTATTTTGGACAAGTTTGATGCTAAAGGCTCAAAACTTGATTTTTGTAATGAATGCCAATATGGTAAGCAAGTAAAGAAGTCCTACTACTCTGGTGTCTCTAGTAAGTCTAATGTGCTTGATCTTGTTCATTTTGATGTTTGTAGCATGCCCACAAAATCTATGGGGGGTTCTCTTTACTTTGTTTGTTTTGTTGATGACTACTCTAGGAAGCTTTGGGTATATTTGTTGAAATCTAAAGATGAAGCCTTTGCTGCATTTAAGAAATTTCATGCATTTGTAACCACCCAAACAAGTATAAAAAGTTGAAATGCTTACATATAGATAATGAGGGTGAGTTTACAAGTGCTGGATTAAGTAGATTTTGTGAAAATCTTGGTATTAAGAGGCTGAAATGTATAATAGGACTTTATGTGAGAGGGTGAGATGCATGCTATCGACAGCTAATCTCCCTCATGGATTTTGGGGAGAGGCTTCGAAAACTACAATTCATGTTTGCAATCGATCCCCTCATATGTCCTTAAAAAGGTGGCATTCGAGAAGAGGTTTGGTCTCGCAACCCAACTTCATATGACCACCTATGCATCTTTGGTTGTGATGCTTTTGTGCATATAAGGCCTGAGTTGAGAAGTAAGTTAGATGCAAAGTCCATGAAAGGAATCTTCATGGGTTATGGAGATGAAGGTGAAATGGGCTAAAGGATTTGGCTACCTCAACTCAAGATGGAAATACGTAGCCGAGATGTTGTATTTTGGGTAAGAAGATCTACACATCCTAGGAGGCTAATGAATAGATATGAACCCTCTATACATTACATTATGTTATCAGATGAGGGTGAGCTTCTCACTTATAAAGAGACAAAGCTATGTGAGCACAAGAAGAAGTGGGAGTTAGCCATGCAAGAAGAGATAAAGGCCTTGCATGCAAATGATACTTGGGATTCGGTTGAGTTGCCCAAAGGTAGGAAGGCCATTCCCAACAAGTGGGTGTACAAAATCAAAATTGTTGATGGCAAACCAAAGTATAAGGCAAGGCTGGTTGCTAAGGGATATGCCCAAAAAGAGGGTATTCATTTCCAAGAGGGGTTCTCTCTAGTGGTTGAAATGACCACATTACGCGTGTTGTTTGCTCTCACAACTGCCTTGGATTTGGAGTTATTCCAAATGGATGTTAACACAGCCTTTTTGCATCGTGATTTAGACGAAGAGCTGTACATGAAACAACCAGAAGGATATGCCATTCCTGGAAAAGAGCATCTGGTATGCAAGCTGAAAAGGAATTTATATGGGCTGAAACAGGCCTTCACACAATGGTATAAGAAGTTTGATGCATTTATGCTCAAACATGCGTTCAAGTTTGTAGCTGAGAAGAAAAAGTGCACTCTGAATGCTCTAAAACAGCAGCTGAACTCTGCATTCTCAATGAAAGACCCTGGGGAAGCTGAGCATATTCTTGGTATGCGAATAAAAAGGGATAGGCAGCAGCATACTTTGCATTCATCCCAACAAAAGTACATCGAAAAAGTGCAGGACAGATTTAATGTGGCTGATGCTAAGCCTCTTGGAGTGCCATTGCAGCCACACGTTAAGCTTTCCAAGGATGACTGTCCCAAAGATGATGATGCTGCCTATTACATGGAGTGTTCCATAGACATCAGCTTGTGGTTCACTTATGTATGTTATGGTTGCCACTCAGCCAGACATTGCTCATGCAATGGGAGTTGTTAGCAGATTCATGGCTAATCCTGGTAGAGCTCATTGGGAGGCAGTCAAATCTATCCTAAGGTATTTGAAAGGGACCAAAGGTATTAAATGCCTTTGTTATGGAACAGGTCCTTTGGAGTTAAAAGGATTTTGTGATTCAGACATGGCAGGTGATGTGGAAACACACAAGTCCACAAGTGGCTCTATATACATCCTTGCAAGTGGAGCTATTTCATGGTGCTCTAAACTTAAGAGGATAGTTGCACTATCTACTACAGAGGCTGAATATATTTCAGCCACAGAGGCTTCCAAAGAAGCCACCCCGCTTGTGCAGTGAGTTTGGGATGCCTGAAAAGGCACCTTTTCTTGGATAGTGCCATATGTTTGGCAAAGAATGCCATGTTTCATGCTCACACAAAGCATATTGATGTGAGATACCACTTCATCATAGAGGTGTTAGGGGATGGCCTGTTCACTTTGATCAAGGTCAATACTTCACAGAATTCTGCAAATGCTCTCACAAAGTGTCTACCCAAGGCACAACATCAGTTATCTATACAGATAGTAGGAGTTCATAGCTTAAAGGAGCCTCCTTAGTCCTTTAAGTGGGAGGTTGTTGGGGATAAAGGCTGCAAGGACTCTCCTTTTGTATATTTTGACCCTTCCCTGTGAAAGCTCTCTTCGAGAACTTTTCAGACATATTTTTATTATATTTTTTGGACCCCAAATTAAGGAGTTATATGCATTTACATTAATTTTATGACTTTTGGTCATTGCCCATGTGTGAACATGCCCAAGTGACCTAAAAGTCACTTATCAATAAGACTAGGTCCCAAATCTCTCATAACTTGATTGGGACTTCTTCAAGTTGAGCTTCTCCATCTTCTTCTCCAGATTTCTATGCAAGTTTCTCTCTCTACTCTCTCTCTTCATGGAACAACCCACTCCCTTGGTGTTTGGAGCAACTGAGTACACCACCATGTAGCTCTCCTCGAACTCTTTCAAGTAATAGTGGTAAACTTCAGACTAAGTACTTTGTTCATGGAAATGATGATAATGTGGTTTCATATGTGAATCCTCTTCCAAATCATTATGTAAAATTGTAGCCTTGACGTAAGCCTCATCAAGCTCACGCTCTAAGCCAAGTGTAATGAAAGTAAAACCCACACAATGTAGGGCCAAATTCACCATACATCAGAAAAACTCCCAAAGGTCAATTCATCTTTTGTGTACACCCTTTGCCAACCAACATAACTCTAAACTTCAGCATGTCTACCAAAATATTTTATCTTACATACCATTCGACTATGAATTGCAATTTTCTTCTTTATCTTTCGACAAAGAAACGATCTCCCGTGTGCTATTTGTATACAAAGAATCAATTCCTCTTTTATAGCAAGCAATTGTTGGAGAGAGTCTCTTAAGATCTTTTGACCTTCACTTGGATGTGATTACATAGTTTAGATCATGATTTGATTAGTTTAGGTAAGTTTAAAGTAAGTCAAATGCTTCAAAATACAGATCTCCATTGTTAATGAATTTGACTGATGTAGGCGATGGTCTTTTTAGGCATTTGCCTGACCTTTGCTCAATAAAAGCTCAATCACCTTAGCTTTTTGTCTTAACACTACTTTTTGGTGAACAAAAGGATGATGAGACAGTTATATAAAAGCCTATCTATTCACTTTTTGTACATTCCACAACTCATAAAATGAATGTCGAGTTTTACATCTTGTTGCATATATCGACATCAAGTGCTATCAGTTTTGGAGAATTTCGCTTCTTTAGGTGGAAGTACTATTTGTTACTATTTGTTGTGCTTCAGCTCCTAGAGTTTTACCTCAGTCCAGTTCCTTTTAAGTTTTCTTATTGCTATTTCATCTTTGTCTCAACCCGCATAGCACTAAAATTACTTCTATATATGTCAATTAATTATGTTCTTAGAATGATCTAAGCCTTCCTAGATGCCCATGATAGTTTTTAAAATAGATATTCCCTTGATAAAAATCCTCACTTCTCCATCTTCACATAAGAACAAAGATTAAATCAATATCAGCTTTTGGTACAACTTTGTAACCATTTGGAGCATGATGATGGGTCTCCAAACACTTATAACATTCTTTTCACCTTTTTTGAGAATAATTTTGATGACACCTTTGTTGAGCATTAACAAAGGGCACAAAATTGACAACTTCCTTCTAGACTTTGAGGGTTTCCACCAATGCCTTCTTAAAGGGTCTTCAATACTAATTGGTGAGGCTATCCAACAATGGACTTTTACCCTTCAAACGGGAATCAATAGCCTTCTCCAATTTTGACATCATGAGAGGTTGCTTATAAAAGAATCTTCTTCTTACCAACGATCATCTCTTACTTGGAGAGAGAGAGAGATACAAGCCGTTCAATCCAACTTTTAGGGAGATGAGTGACTCGGTGGAACAAAAATGTCTTTAAAGTGCTTCCCTATGAATTCTTGGATCTCTTGATCTCGAGGGCACCACATGCCATCACTTCTCACCATCCAAGGGCTAACCTCTCTGCTTTGCTTTCTCTCTACGATTTGTAGACCTCTTTTGTGAGTCAATGAACTTTATCCACCAACCTTATTTTTCAATTGTTATCCTCAACGACTTCCTCAATAATAAAACTTTGGAACCAACTCTTCAATGATTGAGTTGACACCCAAGTAAGGTGGTTCAATGCATTCAATGTGGCACATTCCATGCAAATAAATTACGAGCTTGAATGGCATTCGAGTGCAAGGTGTGTAAGTGCTTGAAATACACATAAGCATGTTCACAGTTCATGATCCATTGCAAATTTGCAATGATAAATCAATACATTTGAACAACAAGAGAATGTTATAAACCAACACAAGAAAGAAACTTAAAAGATACATCCAATAATGGTACAACCATCACATCTAGATATACTCATCATTGATCATAAATGAAGGCATTGATATACGATATTTCTGATCAAGGGTCATTTATACACAAGTTCTTTGCATTTCTAAGCACCTACTCACGTTCTTCCACGACTAACGACCAACTCTTGTGTTAGGGATAAAGGCCTCAAGAACTCTCCTTTTGTATATTTTGGCCCTTCCATGTGAAAGCTCTCTCCAAGAGCTTTTTGGACATATTTTTGTTAAATTTCTTGGACCCCGAATTGGGGAGTCGTAGGCATTTACTTTTTTTTTTTTTTTGGGTCATTGGCCATGTGTGAACATGCCCAAATGTCCTAAAAGTCACTTATCAATAAGACTTGGTCCAAATCTCTCATATAACTTGATTGAGACTTTTTCAACTTCAACTTCTCCATCTTCTTCTCCAAATTTCTACACAAGTTTCTCTCTCTCTCTCTCTTCTTTCTCTCTCCTAACACAACAACGCACTCCCTTTGCATTTGGAGGGGGCAAGCAAAACACCATGTAGCTCTCCATGGCCTCTTTCAATTGGTATTAGAGTTTTGAGCTTTTCCATCGAGACAAAGTTGCTCCAAATGCTTTTCTACTTCAGCCTATGCTAAGTTGAAAGCTTTCTCTTGCATTTGGGAGAATTCCATCGCGAAAAAACGGAAAAAGGTCAAATTTAAGCATGTACAGCCACCTGTTAAATCTGATATGAACCCTTGGGATGCACCACATTTGGCTGGAAATGACAATGACCCAGTGGTTACTGAGCCAAATTGATGACAAGCTTAAAGCCATTTTCTTGCTTATGACATTGCCCGACTCTTGGGAGACATTGGTAGTCTCATTGTCTAATAACCCCAACCTGACCTTTGATGGTGTTAGGGGTTCTATACTTAATGAAGAGATCAAGAGAAAAGCAAGTTGCGAAGGTGGCAGCTCAGCCAACATGGTTAGAGGAAGAACAGATAAGAGGAGTAATAATGCACAAAGGAACAAGAGTAAGAGCAGGGAAAGGGTAAAAGCAATGATGTGGCATGCTATCAGTGTGGCAGGAAAGGCCACAAGAAACCTGATTGCCATTATTACAATGGCACATCTTAAAAGAAAGAAGAATATTGGAGATAAGAAGAAGGAGAAGAAAGAAGACAAGACTCATGCACAGGACATCCAAAAGGCCAAGGAGAAGGCCAATGCGGCCTCTAATGTAGTCATAGAAGAGCTGTAAGATGTTGAGGATATTTTATGCACTACTTTAGCCGATAATACTTATGCATTTGATTCCTCTCTAAATGTTCATTCGCAGGACATGTCGATCACCAAAAGTGATCTTATTGATGCTTTGCTAACCGTTAATGATGCATTGGCCCCATAGTTGAAAAAAATTGTCGATTTTTATATAAAAATCGTTTTTAAAATCGCACGAACGATTTTTTGCGATTTAAATGCAAATTTTTTTCCGAAAAAATTGTGGCCCTCAAAACCTATGCGCATATGTTTTTTCGATTTCGCTTTCACTTGCTCAGATTCAGCCCTTGAGTTAGTATCCTTTTGATCTTCTCTTGCACACTCATCTTGAGAGTTTGCACATTGAAGGTAAGGTGAACACAATCAGCCCCTTGCAAGTTGTTTCAGCCTTTGAAATTCAGCCTTCCGTATTTGCTCTTTTCTTCAACCTTCCCTATTTGCCCCTTTCTTCAAGCTTCACTTTTACACTCTTTGCCCCTTGCCACTTACCTTACAGAGTCTAGATGGGTAGAACTCCCACTATCATTCGTAAGCATCTGAAGCCCATTGGACATAATCAATGGCAATGCAAGTATTGCACGGGCTTTTATACGGGTACCACTTCCCGTATCAAAGCCCACTTACTTGGATTGAAGGGTGGAGGTATTGACAAATGTGCATCCATCACTCAGGAGGTAATTGATGAGTTGACAGCTCAAATTCAATTAAGCCAAGGAGTGGGTGGCATTCTTTCTACTCCATCATCACATACAATCAACGATGACATCCAAAGTGCTCATGGTGGTGATGACATTGTTTCCCCTAGGCCCTCCTCATAAAGTACCATGAACGGAGAGCATGAGCAGTGCAAGTATATCTGCATTTCCCCATCCTAGAGGCAAAGCTCAAGCTCCGAAGACAAACATATTTGTGAGAGGGAGTATCAAGGCTGGCTTGCAAAAGCAAGCCATGGAAGAGGCTGCTCGAGAGCTCACCAAGCTCTTTATCTTGTGTGGCATTCCTTTCAATGTGGCAAACTCAGTTGCATGGAAGAGGACCATGAGATCTGTGAGTAAGATAGGGATTCCTTGGGAGGGTCCATCATCACAAAAATTGTGCACTTCTGAGCTCCATAAGCAATCACAAGTAGTGGAGCTAGAGATGTTGTCATTGAGGAGCTCCTCGGAAAAATATGGTTGCTCTATTCTTTGTGATGGTTGGTCAAACATGAGGAAGAGGAATGTCTACAACATTCTTGTCTCTTCATGCAAGGGCACTATGTTCTTACGTGCCATACCTGCACATGCACCAAGCACAATTATGACCGGCGAATTTATCTTTTCACCTGTAAAGAAGGCTATAGAAGATGTGGGTGTTGATAATGTGGTGCAGGTGGTGACCGACAATGGGTTGAATTGTGTTTCCATGGGACGCATGGTTGAAGAGTTGTATCCTAAGATCACTTGGACACCATGTGCATCACATAGTCTTGATCTCATGATGGAAGATATAGGTCACGTGCCATTTGTGAGCCAAATTTTGGACAAGGCAAAATTCATTGTCCAATTTGTAACGAGTCGGCCTAAAGTTCTCAACATCTTTCGTGCCCATAGCCAATTGGATTTTCAAAAGCCCTCTTGTCACAAGTTTTTGTTACATGTTCATAATTGTTGATAGAGTATTGAGGGTCAGGAAAGGGCTTTTGCGTATTGTTGTGGCAGAGGAATGGTATCAAATCTCCGAGGTGAAAGCGAATGATCCTTTATTCACACAGTTCTCTTCCACTGTCATGGGGGATGAGGTATTTTGGTCAAAGGAAGAGGTGTTAGTATCTTCTCTTCAACCATTGTTATTGTACTTCGCATCACAGATATGGAGGGCAATACACTTGGACTTGTATACGAGTACATTGACCGTATACAAGAATGCATTCAAAAAGTAGTAAGGTCTTTCTGATGATGAGTAAGTGCTTTTATAAATTTCTTTTTCTAGATTACATTCTATAATTTAAACTTTACATACAAGATACATGATGATTGATACAATTCACAAAGTTTTGTTTAATTTTTTAATAGACGGACAGCTCTATGTGATGCTGTGAAGCGGAGATGGGATTGGTTTCATAGACCAATCCATATTGTTGCCCACATTCTCCACCCATTGTGGAGAACAGAGCAACATATTGACACTGAGCTTGAGGATAGCTGGATAGATTATATAAAAAGATGGACAGGTGGAGATATGACTTTGCACACACTCCTCGAGAGAGAAAGGCTTCAATTCCGTACCCATCAGCGTTATTTTGGGCAGCCTACTGCAATGTTAAGAGAGAACCAGATTACACCCGTGACATGGGGGAGATGTATGGAGTGAATACTCCATTGTTGGTAAGTACTAAGTATATATATATATATATATATATTTTAGGTATTTATAATTGATTTTACATTTATATCAATTTATGAATGAATCATGATCATGATTCATTGAATGATGAATGATGAATAATTACTCAATGAAGAGAAAATTGGCATTGCGGGTTCTTTCACAAGATTGTAGCACAAGCACTGCGGAGAGGAATTGGAGCACATGGGCATTATTTCATACCAAAAAAAGAAATCGGTTGAGCCCATCGCAACTTGAGAAGTTGGTGCATTGTCATTGCAATCTCAAGTTGCTAAAGTCAAAAGGTCTAAACATAGCTCCTCTTCAGGTAAATTTCAAGTTTGATATTTACAAATTATAATATAATTTGAATATTCATGATTATAAGCTTGTAAACCTTTACTTATATGAATTATAAATTATAGATCAATATTGATGATATTGATATTGGAAAAGTTAAAGATATTCCTCAAATCCCCGAGGAAGAGAGGGATATTTTTGCTATGCTTGCCACAGACTCACAGAGGAATGTGCGTCAAACTCGTAGCCAAACTAGGAGAGCTAGGCATGCTCCAGGTATGAATAATGACTCTATGTCGAGATTGGAATTTGGATACTACCAACATTTATCTCATTTTTGTGTGTTATTTTTAGATGAAGTATCATTACCTTCTACTAGCCGGAGGGCTTCTCATATGCGGCAACGGAAGTGCGCTTTGAGGCGAGGTGGGTGTGGTTGTGGAAGGCGTGGTGAGGCTTCCACTTCTCGAGTTGATCCAGAGGACTGGGAAGAGGCATCAGCCTCCTTTTCAAGTGGAGATGGTAAATTGGGAGGAGATGCTTCCATACTTGGTGCAGAGTTTGGTCATTCAGAGTCCGATAATACATCATCATGGGCTAGTATATTTGATGAAGATGATGATAGCATAGATGATGAGTTTACATTTGACACTTGAGAGTCTTCTTAGTCTTTAGACTTCACCTCGTCTTGGACCATGGATGATCATCGATGGACTCATATATATGTTCAGATCATAGTTGTTAGCAACGTTTTAGCAACGTCGAAGGCAACGTGTTGCTAACGCGTTAGCAACATAGCAACGTTTGGGCCTAGACGTTGCTAAAACGTTACGAACGTGTTTTTTTTTTTTTTGGGTTTTTTTGTTAATATTTTGGTAGTCTACGCATCCTATAGCTAAGATATGATGAAATGCATGCTTTTAAACATATAAATAAATATACACACATATATATATAATGAACTAAAAGTAGATATGCGACATGTAGTATGTATACTACACATGCATACATATATTCATACATATTACATGTGTAGATGCATACATACATGCATGCATACATACATGGTTGCATGCATGCATACATAAATGCTCGCATGCATGCATACATATTACATACATACATACATACATACATACATACATACATACATACATACATACAAGTAGATACATACATACTTGCATATTACATACATACACATGCACATTTGTAATTATATACATACAAACATACCTACATAGTATAGTATATGATAGACATGGACATTATAGTATAGATTATTGAGTCTAGATTAGTCCCTGCACAATTCAATATTCACAAGTGATGTCCGTGCTAAGTAGTGAGATCAATCATCATAGAAGACTACCCTTGGCTTTGAAGGGTCAAGGCCATGCATGAAAATTTAGTCTAAGCTCTATAATTGCATAAGGAGATCAAGAATATGGAAAATCCAAAATATTTGGCTAGCTCAAGGTGATAAGGCCTATAAAGAAAATCATACATAAATAAATGTCTGCACTTTTATAGCTTTTTATGTCTTCCTCATTATCCATGTTTTTTTATTTCATTTATCATACATTTTTGACCGAATTTTGAATAGTTTCTTATCCCTCCTAAGGACAATATAGTTTTGGATTACAAAAAAAAAATGCATGCAAAGCAACGCGTTGCGAACGTCGCAACGTTGCGAAGTTGCGAACCGTTCGCAACGCGTTGCGATGCAACACTGGTTCAGATGGATTGTGGACATTATATTTTGATGCTTGTTTACTATTTAGACTTTAGTATCTACATGTTTGTTTTGTATACAATATCATGTATGATCATTGATCATTAACATTGCTGGCAATTGTATTATGTATAGCATGCTGCATGACTCATTGACAGATTGGTAGTTGAATATGTGAGTCGTGACATGTCTATAGTTCCATTGTTCACTTTCAAGTTTCATGTATCATGTTCAGTTTTTAAAATTTACATTTTTGTATTTACTATTGACTATTTTATTTAAAATGCATTTGAAAGTTGAGATTTGAAAGTTAAAAGTCGTGTGGTCATCGGTGACTGCTCACTAGTGACTAGTGAATCGTGATTATAGACTATATGGTGATTTTATATGTTATTCATGTCAAGTATATCAAAAAGGTGTTAGATATGCATTGGTACACAGCTTTATGTTTTAGAAAATAAAAATCCCTCGCGGTGAATAAAAACCCTGATTTTTATTTTGGATTTCAAAAACCTCTACAATTTAAACAATTGGCCCAGACATGGATTGTTGACTCCGGTGCTTCTTTTCATGTTACACCTATCAAGGAGTGTTTTTCTACTTTTACTGCAGGAAGCCATGGCCATGTATACCTTGGAAATAATCACGCATGTTCCATTGAGGGTATTGGCACAATGCATTTCTCTACAAATGGCACTAATGAGCTGGTCTTGCATAATGTGCGTTATGTACCAGGGATCAAGAAAAGCTTGCTTTCTATGGGTCAAATGGATATGCATGGTTATAGCATTCTCTTTGAGAGAGGATCATGGAAAATGACAAAGGGGTCAAGGCTGATTGTGAAAGGCACAAAGAAGGGAACTCTCGATTGCTTGCATGGAAAAGCCTTATCACGGAAGTTTATTGCTTTGGCTGAAGTTCACTCCCATATGGAGTTGTGGCATAAGAGACTTGGCCATATGAGCCAAAAGGGTCTCATTAGGCTTTCTAACTTAAAGAAGCTTGATGCTAAAGACACAAAGCTTGATTTTTGTAATGAATGTCAATATGCATGCCCACCAAATCTATGGGGGGTGCTTTGTATTTCATTTCTTTTGTTCATGATTTCTCTAAAAAAATTTGGGTTCAATTGCTTAAGTCTAAGGATGAAGCATTTGCTGCATTTAAGCATTTTCATGCATTTGTGACCACCCAATCAGGTAAAAGGCTGAAATGCCTACGTACAAATAACGGGGGTGAGCTCACTAGTCCATACAGCCCCTCTTCTAATGGTGTGGCTGAACGCTATAATAGGACACTGTGAGAGGGTGAGATGCATGTTGTCCACAGCTAATCTCCCTCATGGATTTTGGGGAGAGGCACTCAAAACTGTAGTACATATATGCAATAGATCCCCTCACATGTCTTTGAAAGGTGACATCAGAGGTTTGTTATGGCAAACCTGCTTCATATGATCACTTACATGTCTTTGGTTGAGAGGCTTTTGTGCATATAAGGCCTGAGCTGAGAAACAAACTCGATGCTAAGTCCATAAAAGGCCTCTTCATGGGATATGGTGAAGAAGGTGAGATGGGCTACAGAATTTGGATACCTCAGCTCAAGAAAGTTGTACACAGCCAGGATGTTGTTTTTAATGAGGCGAGGCTGCTTCAAAACAATAGTGCCTCAAGAGATGACCATAAAAGGGTCAGATTTCAGCATGATCAGCTGTTAGGCCCAATTTTGACCCTAAGGATGCACCACAAAAGACTGAAAATATTGATGATCCAATGGTTTTTGAGCTAGACGATAATGGACAGCAAGATGAGGCTCTTGAAGGGCATATGCAGCCACCTATTCATGCTGAAAACAGGGCTGGAAATGATGTACAGCAGCCCATTAACAATGAAGAAGTTGATGTACCTCCTGACGTAGATCCATTGCCTGATAATGTAGATCATCGGGTAAGAAGATCTACACGTCCTAGGAGGCCAGTGAATAGATATGATCCCTCCATACATTGCAATATGTTATCAAATGAGGGTGAGCCTCTTACCTATAAAGAGGCAAAGCTATGTGAGCACAAGAAGAAGTGGGAATTAGACATGCAAGAAGAATAAAGGCCTTGCATGCAAATGATACTTGAGATTTGGTTGAGTTACCCAAAGGAAGGAAGGCCATTCCCAACAAGTGGGTGTGCAAAATCAAAACTGTTGATGGCAAACCCAAGTATAAGGCAAGGCTGGTTGCTAAGGGATATGCCCAAAAAGAGGGCACTGATTTCCAAGAAGTGCTCTCTCCAATGGTGAGAATGACCACTTTACGTGTGTTGTTTGCTCTCAAAGCTGCCTTGGATTTGGAATTATTCCAAATGGATGTTAAAATATCCTTTTTGCATGGTGAGTTAGACGAAGAGCTGTACATGAAACAGCCAGAAGGATATGCCATTCCTGGAAAAGAGCATCTGGTATTCAAACTGACAAGGAGCTTATATGGGCTGAAACAGGCCCCCAGACAATGGTATAAGAAGTTTGATGCATTTATGCTCAAACATGGGTTTAAAAGAAGCCATGCAGATCACTGTTTGTGCACCAAAAAGGATGAAGATGGCAGCCCAATTATTCTTGTACGGTATGTAGATGATATGCTGCTGGCTGGGAAGAAAAAGAGCACTCTGAATGCTCTACAACAGCAGCTGAACTCTGCATTCTCAATGAAAGACCTTGGGAAAGCTGAGCATATTCTTGGTATACATATAAAAAGGGATAGGCAGCAGCATACTTTGCAGGTATCCCAAGAAAAGTACATTGAAAAAGTGCTGGACAGATTTAATGTGGCTGATGCTAAGCTTAAAGCCTCTTACAGTGCCATTGCAGCCACATGTTAAGCTTTCCAAGGATGACTGTCCCAAAGATGATGATGCAACCAATTACATGAAGAGTGTTCCATATGCATCAGCTTGTGGTTCACTTATGTATGCTATGGTTGCTACTCGGCCAGACATTGCTCATGCAGTGGGAGTTGTTAGCGGGTTCATGGCTAATCCTGGTAGAGCTCATTGGGACACAGTCAAATCTATCTTGAGATATTTGAAAGGGACCAAAAGTAAATGCTTATGTTATGGAAAGGGTCCATTGGAGTTAAAAGGATTTTGTGATTCAGACATGGCAGGTGATGTGGACACACACAAGTCCACAAGTGGCTACGTATACATCCTTGCAAGTGGAGCTATTTCATGGTGCTCTAGACTTCAGAGGATAGTTGCACTATCTACTACAGAGGCTGAATATATTTCAGCCACAAAGGCTTCCAAAGAAGCCATTTGGTTGGCCCTCCTCTGCAGTGAGTTTGGGATGCCTGAAAAGGCACCTCTTCTTGGATGCAATAGCCAGAGCAAAGTCACATGGGGACGCGTCCCCGGGTCCTAGGGACGCCGGGACGCCGTCCCCTGAAGCCAAAATATGGGGACGCCTAACCGGGACGGTTGGCGTCCCCTGCCAACTTTGTGTAAAGGCAGAACGTCCCAGGGACGCGTCCCGGGGACGGATTCATGTGATAGGGCAGTTTGGGGACGGTTGGGTTGTGGGGACAATTTTTTGGCCAAAAAATGTCAATTTTTTTCCCTTCTCTCTTGGAGTTTTTAGAGCCAACTTTAGGGGGTCTAAAGAACCTTATTGGGGGCTTTAGACAACCATAAATAGAGGCCATTGCTCCCTCAAAACACAAGCTTATAATCAGTTTGAAGTTTTTCTCCTTGGATCTCATATGTATGGAGGTTTGAGCTACCGTCAACCTTGCATTTTCAGCAATCCTCTTCACCCTCTTAGCCCTTTCTTCACCTTTCTTCTCTTCTCTCCATAGTTATTACATTTATGTTGTAGTCTCTAGATTTTCTGATTCTTTTTTTTAGAATCTACAGTGGTTCTTTTTGTGGATCCATAGTATGATGTAATATCTTTTTGCTCATATGATAATGGCATATCATATATATGACATGATCATTGAGTCTTAGTTTTTTTTATGTATATTATATGTTTATAATATATATGATGATGACAATGATGTAGAATCCTTTTTTTTTATGATAAATATATATGGAAACTCTAAATGTTCAAATTTTAACATGCGTCATGTATGTTTCTACTTGAAAAACACATTTTTTTTTCAATTTTGTTGTTAAGGGTCATTCCATATGTAACCACATTAATTGTACAATATTTCCATTAGAAAATCAGCATTTCTCTAGTGCTATCCCGGGGACGCGTCCCCTGGACACATCAAGCTCCGTCCCCGTTCTGGGGACACCACCATTCCTTGGACCCGTCCCCGTCCCCTGGTGACTTTGAGCCAGAGTGCCATATGTTTGGCAAAGAATGCCATGTTTCATGCTCGCACAAAGCATATTGATGTGAGATACCACTTCATCGAAGAGGTGTTAGAGGATGGCCTCATCAGTTTGATCAAGGTCAATAGTAAATACTTCACAGAATCCTGAAGATGCTCTCACGAAGTGTCTACCCAAGGCACAACATCAGCTATGTATACAAATGGTGGGAATTACTTAGCTTAAAGGAGCCTCCTTGGTCCTTTAAGTGGGAGGTTGCTCCAAACGCCAAGGAAGTGGGCTGCTGCATGAGGAGAGAGAAAGTAAAGAGAGTGACTTGCGCAGAAATTTGGAGAAGAAAATGGAAAAGCTTAAGTTGAAGAAGTCCCAATCAAGTTATGAGAGATTTGGGACATATTTTTGTTATATTTTTTGGACCCCAAATTGGGGAGTTATAGGCATTTACATTATTTTTATGACTTTTGGTCATTGGCCATATGTTAACATGCCCAAATGACCTAAAAGTCACTTATCAATAAGATTTGGTCCCAAATCTCTCATAACTTGATTGGGACTCCTTCAACTTCAGCTTCTCCATCTTCTCCAAATTTCTGTGCAAGTTTCTCTCTACTTTCTCTCTCTTCACGCAACAGCCCACTCCCTTGGCATTTGGAGCAACCGAGCACACCACGATGTAACTCTTTGCAGCCTCTTTCAGATGGTGCATTGGCTCTTAGTCCATGCATGTGGTGGGAACCTTCATTTGGAGGTATCCATTGAGATGTGTGTGATGCTAGACCTAGTGAGGCTCAGCAAAGAGCATAAACGATTTCTAGTAAAGCGTTAGTGGAGAGCTAGCACCAATATGGACTCTATCATAGGACAATTCCTTTCGATCTTAGTGGGGTTGTGAGGCAATGGAGTAGTCCTTTGCCGACTCAAGACATGGGGGGGTCTTGATTTTTAGTTCCATTAGTGAGCTACTGAGCCCAATGCTTAGATTCTCATGTTCTTGCATGTGTAGCATGCGTTACTAGAGTGCACTCACTAATGATCTGACAATCCTTGGTGGGAGAGTTCCTATGTACAAGGAAACACACATAGACAAGTCATTCCCAATGAAATGGACTAAGTACATGCCGATGACCATGGAGGCCATGTTAGGGGGAGCATAATTGTGCCCTCTTTTGGGGCGGAGTGGGTCATGGGTTGCATAGCCATCAAGGTACGGATTGAGACACAACACACATGGAATTTGATCATGTCGAGGATATTTCCCTCAATCGTAGCCCTCTCAATGCTTTCCATGTGCTAGTACTTATGGAGGTTCTCACCTAGAAGATGTTGCCTACATTAGTATCCTCCATGGTTGTGCTTAGAGATGGTATGCAAATATACCTAGCATAGTTCCCCTCTATACGGTCTCATACGATAAACTTTCTAGCTTGTGGCTTACTCTTAATCGTACTTTGAAGGATACACAAGAGAAGCTTATTTCTTGTCACAAGATTATAGGGAGGTATTTTGATGTTTACCTAGTTCTTTTCATGGATGCATAAACTACCCGGAGGGAAAGGGAAGAGCACAAAGACATCCTTGCACTTTGTTGACAACCATTCAAAATAAGGGGGGAAGTGTAACATCCCCAAAACGGAAGGACATCAAGGATTGGTATTTGTAGTTGCATCTTCGACCAAGTGTAGAGGGTTTGCCGAAGTGTAAATTGAGCACCTCCATAATACGAACTAGAGAATTAATTCGTGAGAATTAATTCGTGAGAATTAATTCGAGAATTATTCGTTTAATTCGTTTAGTTCATTCAAACACAAAATAAAATTCGGGAATTTTATCCCTTTGAAGAGAATTATATTTTTTACATATAAAGTATGTATAATGTATGTATATGTGTGTGTGTGTGTATATATATATATATATATATATATATATATATATATATATATATATATATATATATATATAATATACATATATATATATGTGTGTGTGTATGTATAACATCAAACCTATGGCCATGTATCATGTATGAAATAATTCATATTGCATAACTTTAACAAAATACTTTCCTTATTGCATAGCAACATCCTAATGCTCAAATGACAAGAAGTTAAAGCATACTTCATCATTAAGTAATGATAAGTCACCACACATATCACATTAAAATCTTAGCAAGTTACATCATAGATTCATACTACATAAATGATAGATAATCAAACATATAAAAATCTCACAAAACATTAAAATGTGATGAAGACATCAAAAACATCAATTCTCATCAATTTTTCTCCACGTTGACACCAACATATTCTGAACCTACACAACATCAAAAGACTTTAAACAAACTCAAGAAATATGTTCTTTTGTAAAATTAATCATTACATATTCCCATGAGCATCATTAAAAAATGATATTTAGAGACCATGGAACTCAGATCCACTATATGATTTCATTGTCAACCCCATAATTCACACAACCATTTCACTCTTGCCTTATTCCAATGTTTTGCAAACAATTTGTTAGCTCATGCATACTAAAATAGATTATTCATCCATCTACACATCCTACACCACTATGCACCAAAACTTATGATTGAGTGCCTTTCAAAGAGACCTTGGGATATAACAAGCAACCAAAACAAAAAAAGACAATGTGTTAGTGTCGTATGTATGAGAAAAGGCCAACCATGTATTGTAAATAGTTTGACTTAGCGGACACTTCATGTACAAAAATTCAATGGTTGATCAATTCATTTCTTTTTATAAGTTCATATTTACGAACAAAACTTTAAAAAGGCATAACAAGTACAACCCCCACAAAAGAATGAAGAAAAAATAAAGAATGAAACATTACATATAAAAGAACAAAATCAAGTATAAATAAATGAATATACATACATATATACAAAAACGCAATCAACCAAAGAAAAAATAAAATGCATGAAAGGTCCATACATATAGATATAGAAATATTTTATGCTTTACATGTCAACGATATGCTCAAAGGATAGAATACAAAAGAACTTTTGAAATGTGAAGCTGATTCAAAAAAGACGTCTGATATATAGAAATATGGTCCTTCTCCATAATCAATTACATGTTCAATTTCTTCTTCACTTTGTGTTAGTTCATAACACTAGGTATAGAAATATTTGGTGACTGTGGAGAGTTTAAAGCTTCTTGAGATAATAATCTTTATATCAATTGTAGATCATTAAGAGAATTTGCTTCTCCTATATCCCCTATTTATATTGAGGGAGCATAAATAATTTTTGTAGCTAAAGACCTCCAGGATAGCACAAAACACTATGACAACCCTACTCTTGTCCCTAATGTCCAATAGTGGTTGAAAGCGTTGGCAAAAAGTTCTCAAGCTATATCTTACTTCCAAATCTTCAAAGAGATTAGAACAGCCTCACATTATCAGTGATTTCTAGGACATTATTTCACCACGGGCTTTGCTACTCACTTCGTTTTTAATCTTCGTAAAAGAGCACCGTACAAGAAAAAAATTTGCAATAGAAATTTAGAATGGGGAAGTAATGAATAAACCGTCTGGCTAACATGACGTTTAGGATGCAGATAGGCATAGAGATCTGTCTCACATCAAGCTTAACTCCAAAGTCCACAATCATTTGGAATCTCATTATTAAAGCTTTCTTGAACTTCACTTATTTCAACATTTGTCTCCTTCATATAATCCCTTCAAAGAAACAGTGAAGAAGAAAGACAGGATCATACCTGAGCTTTGTCCGCTACCTGAACTACAAGCCGCCCAACTGGAAGGGGCGACTCATAGATGAATTTATGGTTGATGCATTCAGATCTCATGTAGCGGGAGAGAACACGGCCGTCTGCCGTAAGACCGGCCATAGCTATCCCTATGTGATCGTCAACCTTGAATAGTTTTCGCTGGTAAGATGAGAGTTCAGACGTGGCCTTGTTGACCGAAGCTAATATCACGTGGGTCTTGGAGCGCAAACCAATAGCTGCGCTTCCTTGTTTCACAGCTTCCATGGCGTATTCTACCTGATGCAGGCGACCTGCAGGGCTCCATGTCGTTACGTCTGTATCGTACTGGTTCCTGAACATAATGCGCGTCTGCTAGTCCCGCTGTTCTTCGACCGTGTGTTTCCAGAGCTCACGAACTACACTGCATACGCAACGCTCGCTCCTTTTTACCTCCTATGCACGCAAAGTTTCTGAATCATTCCAAGCATTCTTATTCGAACTAACAACCCAAGCTTCCTCTTACACCCTTCATTCACAAGTTTGATAATCTTGTTTTTCCATTTTCAGGCCACGAAGAACAAGTAGGTAGCGCGTGGTCGATTGAAAAATATCTTAACCTTTTACACAAAAGAATTTGTAATTGTAAGAAGTTCCAATTGACACACCATAGGATGTTTTTTTTTAAACAACAAAATCAAAATTAAGTGGGTTATTCATGAGGGAGACGAAAAGGTTATTAACATTTTTTATAACTCTTTTTAATATTTTTGTTTTTTTCCCATTACATCAATTAAAACCTAGATTTTATACCGCTATTTGGATATCACCTTTGTTTCACCTTCAGGTCATTCTAACCATGTGTTGTATTCATGCTTAGGAGACTACGCTTCGATCAAACTTCCTTTCAAAAAAAATAAGTAACTCAGTGAACTCCTTCACAAATGGCCTAGAAATCATTGGAGCTTCTCTATGCTCAACCTAAGCACCATGTGTGTAAAGAAAATATATATTTAAAAGTTAATATCACATAGTGCAAGTGCAATCCTACATCTCTTGTCTCTATCTCACCTTCATATCATAAAACTTATAGCTTGCTTTCAATTGATCCGAGACCGAAGATGTGAATTTGCTTTCAATTGATTCAAGACTAAAGATATTAATTTCACCTTCATATCATAAAACTTATAGCTTTCTTTCAATTGAATACTAAGGCCATTCACTTATAAATTTATCCTTTCAAAGATATGAATTTTGTAAAATCTTACTTCTCTTAACTAAGATATTGTTGTGTTGCTTCTATCATGTTTTTTATCATAGGCGAGATGTGCCCAAAGCTTTTATCTTCTTGGAGTGAACTCATGTTTCCAATACCTTCTCTAAACTAATTCATTGCGAGTATGTAGTGCTATCGCCACAAATCTAAATGGAACGCATTCCGAAAAAAATTAACCACTCAAAAAAGTATTTTAGATAGAGCTCATGAGGCGGGGGTAGACCATGTATCTCAATCTTTTGCTAGTATCTTTCAAAAAGTTTTTGCCCAATATAATATGTTGATCTACAATATGAAAATATTAACTAATGTTGTGGAGAAGGATTAGACAATAATATGATGTTCTGAACAAGAGAATCATTTTTATTATAATTCTAAAGATATGATCTTTTTAGAATGACCATTATCGAGATAGAAGTGATGAAAGTAGAGTTTATACAAATTAGTGTGGTCCATAATCATTAAAGAAAATGATTTTCTAAGATCCTCCATAATGAAAACAATGATGTTTAATGGATAATGTCATTTGATCTTCTAAAATCTTCTAAAATTTAGCAATAAACTCTAAACTACACCATGATTGTGAAAATATCAAGTCAATTGATAGAAAATACCACAATGAAATATTGGGTAATTTGTTTTCAACTTGGTTGGGAATAGAGTGGGGTAATTCATCAGCCTTTTGCATATCCTTAGGAATTAATTATTGGATCTCATGTATTATGTCTTTTGAAATATATAAGGTATTATGGACATCTAAAAAAGGTTTTTATGAACCAAATCTATATTATATATTATCATTGGTGTATAATGGTGCTAAAGGAGATGGTGTTCCATTCATTGATTACAAGGGGGAGTAGAGATATCTTACTACCTACATCAACATGGTAGCATTCAGTTCATGGTATGGTGCCTTGCAATATTATGTTGCTCCCAATACATGCACTATCAATTATAAATTTTATACTAGACACATCATTATACTTATTATAATTGAAGACCTTGCTAGATTTTCAATCACTATGATGATTCCCAAACTTAATCAAAATTCTCATGATAGTCCATTTCAAGGAATAGGACTACAATTTATCTTGAAAGTGGTTTCCTTCTATATGGGACTAAAAAATAACAAAATCCTTGTCTAGAAAGTGATTTTATTCTATATATGGTGTACAAGTGTGGATGTGCAATTCCAAGGTTGCAATTTTTTTATTCTTATATAGCTTGTCACAAATAAGCCCGCTCATTAATATTGTGAGAAGCTATATAGAATCATTACAATATACTAGCAAAAACATTTTGGTTGTTTTGTATGTAAAATTAATGATTTCAATATACTTATTAGTGTCAACTTTGGCATGAATAATGATATAAAAATCAAAATCCTCTAATCTTATTTTCAACACGCATGTTAATCATCTCATGTTACAAAACGAACAATGATTTACCAAGACCCAAAGAAAATCTTGAAATTATTATCGTTCAAGGAGTAAGAATACACACAAACATTACAAAAGGGAAGGAGATTAAGAGCACAACAGAGAGTGATAAAACTAAATTTTAACTTTAAAATGTCAAACAGGGTTATTGGCATATCTAAGATTCAAGGAAAAGGATCCTTGATTACGGAAAAATTTGTACAAATGTAAATGTGTTCACATACAACATTTTCCATGGTGTGCTAACGAGCCCCCCTATTAGTGATATATTAAACTAAAAACATGGACTTATGTATGATGAAAAATTAGACTATGTGGACTATGAACAATCCACAAAAAGGAGTAAGCCCACACTACAAGGAATAAGGGGGCATCGTGATGCCCCCAATAAAAGAAAAGCAGGTAGCATTTCTTATGCGATGCTATTTCCACCTGGTGTTGCATAAGCGATGTCAAGAGAAAAAAAAACACTTAGTCGCATAAGCGATGGTCACCATCGCTTATGTGATGATCATAAATATCATCGCTAGGAACATCACACACTAAAAATGCTCCAAGTGATGTAGGAAAATCGCTTGCGACACAAAAATGTCGCATTAGCGATGGCTTGAAAGTACAAAAAAATGGATTTCTCCCAGCACATTTGTGCCAAGATCAAACAAGAAAGCAAGCTTGAAAGTGAGAGAGAGAGAGAGAGGGCGAGAGACAACATGCTAGGAGAACACTCCCACACACACACATTCAGGTAGGTGCGTACATGCATACATAGACACACACATACACTCATGCATACACACACATAGAGATACACACATATATACATACACATAGACACACACACACACATACACATATGCAAAACAAATACACTCACATGCATACATACACACACATAAGAGACACACATACACATGTACACACACATACACTCATAAACACATACATACACATGCATACACACACATAGGAACACATACATACACACACACATACATACACACACACATACATACAATCACATGCATACACACACATACACTCGCATACACACATACATACACATGCATACACACATATATACATACACATGCATACACACATATATACATACACATAGACAACACACATACACTCACATGCATACATACACACACACAAGAGACACACATACACACACATACACCCATACACACATATATACACATGCATACACACATATTCATACACACCTACACAAACATAGACACACCCACATACACATATACACACACATACACTCACATGCATACATACGCATAGATGCATACACACATATACACACACATACACATATACACACACATACATACACATACATACATACATACACATACACACACATGTATACATACACACACATATACACTCACATGCATACATACAGATATACACTCACATGCATACATACACAAAAATGCATATGCATGCATACATACACACACATGCATATGCATGCATACATACACACACATGCATATGCATGCATACATACACACACATGCATATGCATGCATACATACACACACATACATATGCATGCATACATACACACATGTATATGATACATACATACACACATGCATACACACACATATACAAACACACACATATGCATACACACACATGCACATGTACACACACATATACACATATAAATACACACATACACATACACACACATACACATACACATACAAACACATATACATACACACACATAGACACATATATACACATACACACACATATATATACACACATAGACACACACACATATACACTTACATGCATACAAAATGCATGTATACACATGCATATGCGTACATACATACACACATGCATATGTGTACATACATACACACATGCATACACACATATACACATGCACACACATATGCATACACACACATACACATAAACACACACATACAATCACATACACACATATACATACATGTACATACACACACATACACATACACACACATACACATACACATACACACACATATATGTACACACACATACACATACACACACCTACACATATACACACATACATACAGTCACATGCATACATACACACACATTCATATACAAGTATATCTATACATACATACATACATATACACATACACACACATATACATACACACGTATAAACATATTCACACACATAAATTCACATACACATGCATACACACACATGCACACACATATACATTCATACATATACACACACATACACATACAATCACATATACATACACACACATATACATACACACATAGACACACACACAGATACACTCACATGCATACAAAATGCATGTATACACATGCATATGTGTACATACATACACACACATACACATACACACACATATACACACACATACACACCCATAGACACATACACATACACATACACATGTAGATACACACACATAGACACAAATATACATGCATGCAAATGTACATACACACACATACACACATATATACACACACATACATACAATCACATGCATACATATACACACATCCATACACAAGTACACACACATATACACAATCACATGCATACAAAATGCATGTATACACATGCATATCCATACATACATACATACACACAAACATACACATACACACACATACAGTCACATATACACATATACATACACATTCATACACACACTCATACACATACACATACACATACACACACACACATATACATACACACATAGACACGTACACATACACACACTTGCACATACACACACATAGACACACATATACACATAAACACAAATGTACATACACACACATAGACACACATACACATACACACACATGCACACAGATACACACACATACATACAATCACATGCATACATACACACACGTGCATACACAAGTATATGTGTACATGCATACACATATATGCACATAGACACACATATACACACACACACACACATAAAGACACATACATACAAATATACACACACATAAAGTCACACACATACACATATATATACACGTGCATATACACACGTACACATACACACACATACACATACACACATACATACATACATATACATACATGACGACATGATTACTCCTACATCAACTACATTTGTATTTGCATGAGTTCATCTCCATTTTGTATCTATAAGGCACTCCATTTCTAGTTTATTTCCATTTTATATTGTATCTCTTTTGTATCTAGGTATCTTGCTATTTGCTTTTAGCATTGTATTCATTCTCCTTTGATGGGAATTATCCCACATGAGATGTACTTTTGAGATCCCCTCCCAAATCTATATAAGGAGGGCCTCTCCCCCCATTTGTACTTGGTTAGAAGCTTGAGGAGCCTACTGTTATCAGGATCTTACTCACGCGCACACAGATGTTACTGATGCAAAAAACACATAGAAAAATAGACATGCCAGGAGACGAGACAGAAGACAATATTGGGTGCAATCTCCCCCCATGCACTCTTTCTTTTTTACAGTCCAGAGAGTGCATGCATTTATAAGAATTTTTTATTATGTTGAAAAGAGTGGTTACATGAGAGCGGCTTCGAAAAAGCAAGCAGAAACTAAAAGTCGGTAACTTTTGTAGAAAGCCTTTGCTTTCAATACCAAAAATTGCGGTCTACAATGACCCTTATTCTAACCACTACTTTTCTAACTATCTCTAACAATAGAACCCTCTACATGGGTTTATTTATAAAATATATAAATTATAAATCGGATTATTGATGTCCTCCCTTTCACGCCTTTCACGCTCCTCACAAACCTTTAGCTTCTATATCAAAACACCAAAACACATTAATACATTAATAATTTAACACTCCAACAATTCCTTGTTCAACATATTCCATAATTTATAACATGCCCCTCAATTGAAAAAGCAAGTAACCTCAATTGATATGCTTGTCATCTAGGTAAGCAAGCAAGGATGCCATTTCCAAAGAGTGATTACAGTTCCTCTAGGCTCTTGGAGCTTATACACTCAGATGTATGGGGCCCTAGAAGAGAGGCTTCATTGGGAGGAGCTAGGTACTTTGTCGCTTTCATTGATGAACACTCAAGAAAGGTATGGCTATGTGTTATCAAGGAAAAATCAAAAGTGTTTTCATGCTTTCAAAAGTTTAGGTCCCTTTTTGAGAAAGAGCGTGATGCATACATCAAGAAATTGAGGTTAGATGGAGGGGGATACTATTTCTCCAAGGAATTCACAAAGTGCTTGCAGGACAATGGCATAAAGAGGCACTTTAAATGTAGGTACAACCCTAAATAAGTGTTGTAGAGATGAAGAAGAGGCATTTGGTTGAGATAGCTAGATGTCTCATAAATGAAGGTATGTTACCATTCTCTTATTGGACCAAGGCTACAAATACAAGTTGTTACTTGATAAACAAGGTTTCAATAGGTGGTGTGCACAAATTGACTCCACATGAAGTGTATTATGGCAAGAACCCAACCATGGAGCACCTCAAGGTATTTTGATGTGTATGCTTTGTTCATGTTCCTAGTGAAGTGAGAACAAAGTTAGATCTCAAGAGTGAGAAATGTGGCTACTCAAATGAGCAAAAAGGCTACAAGTCCACAACCCTCTCTCATAGAAGCTATATGTATCAAGAAATGTTGTGTTTGATGAGTCAAGGTCATGGTATGGAGACAAAGGCAAGGCAAAATTGGATGAAGAGGATCAAGAGGAGTATGTAGAATTTGATGTGTAGACTCAACCTCAAGAGTCAATCACAATCAATGGACTAGAGGTGTCTACATATAAGATACACTCATATGATCACTCTTACACTTATGCTTATGAAATATCATCCTGTACTTCAAAGAATAGAAGGTTGCAAGAGACAGACTATGACACCAAGGACGATCAAGAGGAGTTAGAAGACGAAGAGCTTGAGGAGGTCATTACTCGTAATGTGAAGCTAAATAGACTCAAGAAGCAATATCCCAAAGTTCAAGAGAGGAGGTTCACAAGGAAGAAAACACCCCCACAAAGGTATACATATGGTTCTTTCATGGCAAAGCACTATGCATACATGATGAATGTCATTACAGATCAAGAGCCAGTTTGTTATGAGGAGGCAATGAACAAACCAGAGTGGGGGAAGACTATGTATGAAGAGTCCAAAGCTCTTAAGGAGAACAACACTTGGGAACTAGTACCCAAGAAGGAAGGCATGAAGATAGTCCAAAACAGGTGGGTGTACAAGACCAAGAGGAATGTAGATGTTAGCTTGGGAAAGTACAAGGCTAGACTAGTAGCCAAAGGCTTCACATAGACACAAGGGGTGGATTATGAGGAGAACTTTAGTCCTATGGCAAACAAGGCTACCATTAGAGCTCTCATAGCCCTATGTATAGCAAGGAAGTGGCTTATCTACCAGATGGACATAGAGAATGCTTTTTTGAATGGTGAGTTACAAGAAGAGGTGTTGGAACAACCTCAAGGGTATGTAGATCCACAATATCCTAGCTATGTTTGCAGGTTGAAGAAGGCATTGTATGGCCTAAAGAAAGCCCCAAGGGCTTGGAATTAGAGGCTAGTGGACTTCTTAAAGGGATGTGGTTTCTCTCCAAGTGATGTAGATCCATCCTTGTATATGAAAAAAACAAATGGCAATATATGTTTGATATGCATATACAAAGATGATCTCCTTGTGACTGGTGATGATGATGTAGGGATAAGGACCATCAAAGAGAAGCTTGGAAGAGAGTTCAAAATCTCAGACTCAGGTGTGCTTAAGTACTTTCTTGGCATTGAGGTGATCTATGGGAAAGAAGGTATCTATCTCTCTCAAAAGAAGTATCTTAAAGATGTGTTGTTTAGGTTTGGCATGCCATATTGCAAACCAATAGCTCAACCTATTGATTCAAATGTCAAGTTAAGCAAGAAAGATGGTAAGAAGCTAGAAGAACTTACACTATATAGGAGCATTGTCGGATCATTGATCTATGCTACACTGACAAGGCTTGACTTGTGCTACATAGTTGGAGTTCTATCTCAATTCATGCATGCGGCCACAAATACACATCTCAATCATGCAAAGAGAGTGTTAAGGTATGTGAAGAGTACAATTAATTATGGGTTGCTATACAGGTATGATGAAGAACTTCAAGTAAGAGCATGGAGTGATGGAGATTGGGCAGGGAGTGTTGATGATAGAAGGTCAACTTCTAGCTATGTTTTCATGCTAGGTACAAAACAAATTTCATGGATGAGCAAAAAGCAGCCCATAGTTGCATTGAGTTCAATAGAGGATGAATACAAAGCTTTAGCCCTCACTAAATGTGAAGCAATGTGGCTTAAGAAGATCTTCAAAGATCTCGGTATACAACTTGGACCAATTCCAATGTATGGAGCTAACATGTCAAGCCTACATTTTGCTAACAATCCCATGTATCATGCAAGGAGCAAGCACATTGAGGTGCATTACCATTATGTAAGGGAAAAGGTTGCAAGTGGGGACATTAATGTTCATTTTGTAGGTACAAGGGACCAAGTTGCGGATATCTTCACAAAAAGCTTGGATGTGACCAAGATAACAAAGTTTTCAAAAATTATGTGCTTACTTGATATGGACACTACCACCTTAAGCTTGAGGGGGAGTGTTGAAAATGTGAAGTATGCAAACTTTATGTGGATAAAGGTGTCAAAAGAACTTAATGAAGAGACAATTCATGGATTAGATCACTTCGAGTGGTCTCAAGGTTGGGAAAGGTTGAGCAAGGCAGTCCTAAGGCAATGGAAAAGTTAGGAGAGGCATCCAAAATGTATAAAAGAAGGTGAAGAGTCATAAAATGCATGGAAGTCTTGTAGGTCATTGAAGACTAAGAGACATATACTCAAGGGGCCTCAATGAGAGAATCATCCAAGGCTCAGGGAGCTAAAAAGCAGTTGTACAAGCTAGGAAAAACATAGAGGAAGGTGTTACATGCACAGAGGAGGAGCCATCAAGCCCACACCCCCTCTAGTCTCTTCTAGGTATAGACATAGTTTGCTTATTACATTTGTAACTCTTTGCATACATATCCAATTCATGAGATTTAAGGTTCATTCTATAGCTTATATATGTGTCTTACTTTTCCTAAGAGGATTTCTTGAAATCATCTTTGTGTGCAGAGAAATTGGTGTATCTCTATAACCCTAATTTTTGCATATCCTACATCTCTACATAGTCTCTTTTGGATAGAATTATTGACTAACATAAACAGATCCATTTGGGGTGTTCTATAGCTTGTTGAAAAGCTTATGAATGATAGTAAGTTTGGCTAAAAGCTTAGCTGATTTGGATTAGTGTAAGGTAGGTGAATCACAGTTTTGCTATAGGGTAACAGAAAAGGTGTATGAAGGGACCTAAGTATGGGGTTCATTTCACTTCTAGTGTGCAAGTATGAAGGATTAAAGTCCATCACGTTCTACAACTAAAACAATGCTTTGCCAAGAGCTATTTTAATAGAGGAAATCTTGAAATACTTAGAGGAGTAGGAAAATTCACAAAAAAGAGGGATCTTACGAGTATAAAAGTGAGTGAAGATAGTAAATTTTGAATTTACAAGGATTCACTAGGGTTATCATGATATATATGATCCAAGTAAAAAAAACATCCTAGAGAGGGAAGAAAGTACCATGATAGATTTAATGATGTACTAAGAAATCCCCTCTAGGAGTGATATAATACTAAGAGCTTCTGCCAAACTATGCGGACTATGAAAAATCCACAAAACAAAGTAAGCCCATGGCTTTGAAAAAAAAATAAACTCCTCATGTCTCAAAAACTTTGTGAAAACATTTGCAATATTATCTTGTATAGGTACATAGTCCAAGTTAGTCTTTCCAAGAGGGAGTCTCTATGTGACATAATTGTAGTGAACCTCGATGTGCTTTATGAGAACATAATTCACTAGGTTCTATTGGATTTTGAGACCTGTGGAAGCACACGAACAAACCAAGGAAGAGCAAAAGATTGGAGCACAACACACAATACTGAATGTATTACCAAGATAATATACAAAGATAAGTAATCCTTTAGGGTTATATGCATATATACAAGCCGAGGGGAAAAACCTCCTAAAGAGGGAAAAAATGCCTCGACGGTCCTGAAGTGTTCACACATATCACTACCTAAATATATCAAGAAATCCCCCTCGGGAGTGTTGCAATGAACAAGGAGTAGGCACTCATGTATAAGGAAGTGCCAAGTTATGTGAAATCAATACACAAAAGGAAGTAAGCCCAAAACTTTGCGGAAAGCTTCAAACTTCTCCCTAGGCAGAGCCTTTGTGAAAAGGTCTGTAATGTTCTTCTATGTGGGCACATATGAAAAACTGATCTCTCTAGCAGAGAACCTCTCCCTGACATAATGATAGTGAAACTCAATGTGCTTAGTGCAAGCATGGAGCACAAGGTTGCTTGCAAATGCCAATGTGCTCTGACTCTCACTGAAGATGGTGGTGGCAGAAGATTGACCAACACCCAAAGCAGCCATAAGGTGTCTGAGCCACACACACTCAATAGGCATTGTGAAAGTTGCCCGATACTCAGCCTCACAACTAGAGTGGCCACAATAGGCTGCTTCTTGCCCAACCAAGATATGCATGAGCTACCAACCATGAAGCAAACACCACTCATGGACCCACGAGTGTAATAGCAACCAGCCCAATTAGAGTAAAAAAAATCATGTAAATATGGTGGTAGTGATCCCCCCTTGGGATAAAACAGTCCAAGTAGTTGGGTACCACTCAAATAGCAAAAGATGCACTTAATCACCTACCAATGCTTGACATGTGGGAAATGCGTAGACCTGCTCATCTATGAGACAACAAACTAAATATTTGGTTGAGTAATGCATAAGTAAATCAAGCATCCAACAACTTGCTGATAGAGAACAACATCAAATGCATCTCCAACATCATGAAGACTCAATGCTAAACCTGTCTCCATAGAAGTGGAAATAGATTTGCAGTCTTCAAGGCCAAAATGCTACAATAATGTGTCAATATATTTTGTTTGACACAAAGTTATTCTGCCATCAACTTGCATAAACTGAATGCCCAAATAATGATGTGAATGCCCAAAATCGGAGATCTCAAATGAGGCATGCAGATCATCCTTAAAATCAGCAATATGCTTCTCATGAGGACTACTGAGTAGCATGTCATCAACATAGACAACAAAATGATCAGAAGCACATCATTTGCATGCTTAACATATAAGGTGCTCTCAATTGGACTATTCTGAGAACCATGTGCAATTAGGTAAGCATGCATATTTTCATACCAAGCACGTGGTGCTTGATTCAAACCATATAATTCCTTTTTTCAACCTGCACACTTGGTTTTCATGCCCTTTCTACACAAAGCCATGGGGCTAAAAAGCATACACTTCTTCATGCAAGTCACCATTCAAAAATGTAGCTTTAATGTCCAAATAGATGTACATTCCAACCATGATGAGCTGTAAGTGCACAGATGCTATGAACAATAGTCATTCGACATGTAGGAGCAAAGATCTCATCAAAATCAATGCCTCTTTCTTGAGCATAACCCTTTGCAACAAGCCTAGCATTATACTTGTTAGATGTTCCATCAGACTTACGCTTCAACTTGTATACCCACTTAGTGCCAATGGCCTTCTTGTAGGAGGCTTCACACAAAGAACAAGTACCATTTTTCATAATATCATCATATTCTGATTGCATAGTAGACATCCAATTTTCAAAATTTTGTGCTTCATCAAACAAAACAAGCTCATTCTCATCACAAACACTAGAGGGAGCCATAGCATAGCAATCTAATGCAAAAGAAGCACTATGAGAGCCTAAAAAAGTATGATATGATAGAGATGCATCTAATTTTCTATATTGCAAAGTTTACACTAGCCATTTAGGCATAGTTTTTGCCTCCTCTATATCAGCTCTCTCATCAAGTGCATCATGTAAATCTGCATGAGAAACGAAATGATCTCCATCATCACATGAAACCTATAAAGGCTAAAAAGTTACCTCATTTGGACAAACACTAGACTATCCACCTGTAAAAAGAGGCGGCAAAGTGTCATACATGTCTTTGGGACTAAATGATGTCTCCTCAATACATGAAGTAATGGCTGAATAACATCTTCCATAAAAACAACATCATGGCTAACCAAAATGCGTTTAGTATGTGGACGATACAAACAATAGCCTTTGCTTTTAGAACTATACCCAACATTGCATATGTAAAAGGTTCTTTCAATCACGAGATGTTAGGAGAATCAGTTATGAGATATTTTGGTGAAGGAGATGACAAATGAAGTCCTAAAATCTAGGAACATTTTTGGGTAGAATTTGAAATTCAAAAGTTGAAAATTGGCTCCAACTTTAGCTATAAAGTGACTCATCAAGACACGTGAGAAAAGCTTGAATTAGTAGAGATTTGAAGGGGGTTTTCATGGTACATTGAGCTCATACTATAGCTCTACCATTCCCCTCACATTGTGCAATCATTCATTGTCAATGTCATTGTAATTTATGTGCATTAATACATACACTTTGATCATGTCTCATCTCTATTTCTCTATCATGTACCACTTGATGGGGGATAATTCTAACACCCCAACGCAACAATGGAAGATGGCTGCCCTCCACTAGGTCCACAAGCACTGATATATGCTCATTGTTCTGAACTTTTCTTTGAACCCGTACAGAGACTTAAGATGAAATTTTGCAGACTTAGAGTAGACTGAAGAGCTACCCAAAAAGCTTTAAATCATCCCAAATGGATATTCCATCTGGGAGAACCACCCTATGCAAAACAGGCTACCTGTTTGCAACACTCTCTACCTATGTGTAGAGATATACCTTCACAAAGTTGGCAATTTCTCACAACTCACTCAATAATATAACTTAAAACTTTGGCAAAGTTCAGGGCACTATATGAGAGGCCAAATGAAGCTTGAAATCAAAGAAAATGAGTACAATGAGAGAGCAAACAATGCTCTACAACCTAGTACAATCAGATTTGGAAAAGCCTAACTACACCTCTAGATAGAGAGGAGCAAAATAATGAGAAAATGAGATAAGCAAGAAACGGGCTGCTTGCTGGAGTTTATGACTTTACTAAACTAAGTGGGAAACTCGTCGAATGCATACAATTCAAGAAACAAAGGTGGGATGATGATTATATAGAGTTTTACTTTTCCTACAATCTAAATAACCACCCACCAATCAATGTAGGTGCACTTTTTGGTGACTGATTTGATGAGATTTGAATTTGATTGCGTTTGGTGGAGCTTCTAATTTTATTCCACGACTTTGGGTCCTCCTTTTTGATTGGTCGACTTGCAAAACTCATGGTTGAGCCTTTTTGCATGATTGAGAATTGATTTTCAACACTCCCCCTCAAGTCTCAATGCCTAGGTCCTTCATTCCAATGTATGCCTTGAAATGTTGTAGCTTTACTCCATCCAATGATTTGGTAAACATATCTGCATATTGGCCCTTTGTATTGACATGCTTCACCTTGACATCCTTTGACATGATCTTCTCTCTAATAAAGTGGTAATGCACTTCTATATGCTTCAACCTTGCATGGAACACCAGATTTTGAGCCAAGCATATGCTACTTATGTTGTCACAAAAAATAGGTACTTGCTTAACCTGGAAATCAACATCAACAAAAAACATCTTGAGCCACATAAGCTCACATGAGACTTGTGCTAAGCCTCTATACTCAGCTTCGGTCGATGAGAGAGCCACTATTGGTTGTTTCTTTGACATCCATGAGATGGCCTTCTTCCCTATCATGATAATATATCCACTAGTGCTTCTCCTGTGATCTTTGGAACCTACCAAATCAGCATCACAATAAGCTTGTACATTTAATCCATCATCATATGGGTAATATAGACCTTCATTCACTGATCCTTTGAGGTACCTAAGTATGCTTTTGGCTGCAACAAGATGAGGCGCTCTTGGTGCTTGCAAAAATTGAGATAACACTCCAACTACATGTGCAATATCTGGTCTTGTCATAGTAGCATACAAGAGAGAGCCAATTATTGACCTATACATGATGACATCCTTCACTTCTTCACCTTCGTGAGCACTTAGTTTAACATTTACTTCTAATGGATTTGAAATGGGATTGCAATCACACAAACCAAAATTATTCAAAAGATCTAGAATGTATTTCCTTTGCATCAAGTATATACCTTCCTCTTTATATAGTACTTCAATCCCAAGGAAGTACCTTAAAATCCCTAAATTTGAGATTTTAAACTCACCTCCAAGATTCCTCTTTATGTCCTTGATGTTGGATTCATCATCCCTTGTAATGATCAAATCATCAACATATATACAAATGAAAACAATTTTGCTACCTTCCTTCTTCACAAAGAGTGATGGGTCTGCATGACTCTGATTGTATCTGCATTTTACCAAGAAGTAGTCCACAAGTCTTTGGTTCCAAGCTCTTGGGGCTTACTTGAGTCCATAAAGAGCCTTCTTTAGCCTACATACATGATGTGGAAACCTATCATTTTGAAAGCCTTGGGGCTGGTCCATGAAGACTACCTCTTCAAGCTCTCCATTTAGGAAAGCATTCTTCAGATCCAACTGGTACATCTTCCAACCTTTTAGGCTGAAATTTCAATCAAACTTCTGATGGTGGACATCTTAGCTACTGGACTGAATGTTTCCTCAAACTCTATGCCATAGGTTTGAGCAAAACCTTTGGCAACCAGCCTTGCTTTATACCTAGAGATGCTCCCATTTGTATGCCTCTTTACCTTGTACACCCATTTGTTGCCAATGTCTTTCATGTCCTTTGTTCTTAGCACCAATGACAAAGTATCATTTTCTTCAAGTTCCTTGACTTCCTCCTCCATGGCTTCAATCCATTCCCTATGCTTATTTGCTTCTTCAAAAAATTTAGGTTCTTCACAAGCTATAACTTGACTCATGTAGGCATAGTGTCTTGCAATGAATGAATCATAAGTTAACCTTTGAACATGGTATTTAACCCTATTGAATGACCTTACCTCATCATTAGGTGGTAGGAATCTCCTCCTCCTTGGTTTAGATGCTTTAAATCCTAGAGTTTCTACTTTTTCCATATCTTCATCACTTGTAGATTCCATGTCTACCCATCGATGGTCTTCGTCATTTGCCTTTCCTTTCCTTTGCTACTTCCTTCACTTGAGTGAGCTTCATTCATTTTCCTTCCATGCCAAGTTGATGCATTAATATCCTCTGATGGTGTGCTTGAAGTGGTTGGACCACTCATCTCCATGCTTTGTTGTGGTTCTTTGAACTTCTTCTCAGCTTCATATGCATCATCAACCTGTAACACATCTTTGCTACCATACCAAGGTAGCAACTCATCAAATATTACATCCATAGACACCTTAATTTCTTTGGTGCAAGGATTATAGAATCTAAAACCTTTTTCTCTGAAGAATATCCAAGAAATATACACCTATCTGTCTTTTGGTCTAACTTGGGTCTCAGTTCTTGAGGTATGTGAACATAACACACACAACCAAATACTTTGAGATGTGAAAGGTTGTGTTTCTTACCACACCAAGCTTCATAAGGTGTAACTCCATGTACTCCTGAGGTTGGACACCTATTCATAATGTATATAGTTGTATTTGTTGCATAAGCCCAATAAGAGTTAGAAACATTCATTTCATTTAACAAAGCTCTAGCCACGTCTGCTATGTATCTATTCTTCCTCTCTGCCACCCCATTTTGTTGAGGTGTATACCTGCAAGTGAATTTCCTTTTGATGCCATAGTCATGTAGCAAATCTAAATTTTCATTTGAAAAATACTCTACCCTCCATCGGATCTAAGAGTCTTTATATACTTTCGTGTTTCCTTCTCCACTAGATTTTTGAACCTCTGGAAGTGGTAAAACACTTCTGACTTTGACTTCATGAAATACATCTTAACAAACCTTGAATGATCATCTATAAATGTGACAAAATATCTATTACCTCTGATGGATGGCTCCCTTGTATGTTCCCATACATCTGTGTGTATGAGATCAACACTTCATTGCTTACATGTGCTCCCTTTTTGAATGGCAATTTGCTTTGTTTCCCTAATTGACAAGCATGGCACAAATGTTGCATATTTTGAGATGTAAGATCAGGTAGCCACTCACCAAGCCCTTCCTTTGCATGTTCTTCATCCTTTGTAAGTTGATGTGTCCAATTCTTTTATGCCATAAATCGATTTCTGCAATTTGTTTATTTCTAATTGACAAGTAGACAATGTGAGGGGTTGATGGCTTTACCTCCATGGTGAAGAGTCTTCCTTGCTTCTTTCCTTTTGCTATGAGCTTGTGGTCCTACATGGGGTCTTCAACAAAACATCCTTGATCATTGAACCTCAACTCATAACCTCTTTCAACCATTTGACCTACCTAAACCAAGTTCTTTGTGATGGTTGGCACATGCAACACATCCTTCAACACCTTCGATCTTGGAGATCCATTCAATGCAACATCTCCCACATATGTAATCTTTTGCTCAGTGGCATCCCCTATCTCTACATGTCCTTGAGTCATGGGTGAATGTAAATTAAAGAAAACATCTTTATTGCAACTCATATGGTTGCTACAACCACTATCAATGTACCATGTAAAATCTGAATTGACTCTTTCACTTGACCCATACATCATAAGCAAGCTCTCATTTTCTAAATTTACTAAAGTACTAGCATAATTACCTTGGTTCCTTTTGTATTCTTGATTGCCTCCTCGTTTGGACCAACAATCTCTTGCGTAATGGCCCGGTTTTCCACAATTGTAGCATTCTCCATTGGATGCTTCTCTTCCATGTCATCTTCCTCCTCTTCCTCTATTCCTTCCTCTTCCTTTTGATCCATAGCTTTGGTTGGAGCCTTCTTGCTTGCTTGAGCTTTAGCTTGACCTTCCTCTCCCTCTACCTTGGGAGTTTTGTCCAGCTCTTTTGCCTTTGCCTCTACCTGCATAGA
Source organism: Ceratopteris richardii (assembly GCA_020310875.1). Lineage (NCBI taxonomy): Eukaryota > Viridiplantae > Streptophyta > Polypodiopsida > Polypodiales > Pteridaceae > Ceratopteris > Ceratopteris richardii. The sequence goes on from CM035411.1 coordinate 175,767,608, forward strand.
AAACTTGGGCTTAGCTGCCCTTTGATTGTGAACCTCCTTGATTCATCTCCTCGGTCACCATCAATGTGACTAATTGATCAAATTTCGGTAGGGAATCCCTCACATAAACTGATGTGGTGAATGCTTTCCACCTTTCATCCTCTGTCAAGCCATTGAGAGTGTGTGCAACAAGATCCTCATCTTCGATTGGGATCCCAATTGAGCCTAGGGCATCTGCAAGCTCCTTAACCTTCAAAATGTTCTCATTTATGTTAGTACTTGGTGCTTTCATAAGATTATTTAGCTCATTCTTGAGCTGAATCTTCCTTGCCTTGGTTGATGAAGAGTACAATCTCTCCAAGGTCTCCCAAACCTTCTTAGATGTGTCCAAGTCTTGTGTATGTCGTATAATGCTATTGCTTGTGTGTTGGGATAGAATGAATATGAATCTCCTATCCCTTTCTATCCATTCATTAAGTGCCTTGACCTTCCCTTGAAGTGGTGGATCATGTACAAGAGGCATTGGCTCCATGCCACTCACTAATATCCACAATCCTTTTTCCATAAGGTAGTTGCTAACTCTAAATTTCCATGGTTGATAATTGCCTTTATCTAACTTCTCTATTTGTGCATTATACTCAGCCATACTGAGCTCTAAAATGCTCCTCTAGCTTCTCCTCAAGTGTTTATATGCTTTAGAAGGTGTGGATATTACCTTTTGATAGTGTCTCCCTTGCTAACCTTTGACTAGTTGAGATCTCGATCGACATAGCCCACTTTCAATGTCTTCTTGCCTTGATAAGTCCTCCTTGTGCTTCCACGAGTTGTCTCGATCCCTTCAAGTCTTCAATATGATGCCCACTGATGTCTCTAATCCTCTAAAATGGCTCTGATACCAGCGATGGGGGATGATTCTAACACCCCAATGCAACAATGGAAGATGGTTGCCCTCCACTAGGTCCACAAGCTGTGATATATGCTCACCATTCTGAACTTTTCTCTGAAATAGTATAGAGAATTAAAATGAAATTTCGCACACTTAGAGTAGACTAAAGAGCTACCCAACAAGCTTTAAATCATATCAAATGGATATTCCAGCTTGGAGAACCATCCTCTACAAATATAGGCTACTTGTTTGCAACACTCTCTGCCTATGTGCAGAGATATACCTTCACAAAGTTGGCAATTTCTCATAACTCACTCAATAGAATAACTTGAAACTTTGGCAAAGTTCAGGGCACTATATGAGAGAACCATATGAAGCTTGAAATCAATGAAAATGAGTACAATGAGAGAGCAAACAATGCTCTGCAATCTGGTACAATCAGATTTGGAAAAGCCTAACTACACCTCTAGATAGAGAGGAGCGAAATAATGAGAAAATGAGCTAAGAAAGCAAGGGGCTGCTTGCTAGAGTTTATGACTTCACTAAAATAAGTGGGAAACTCATGGATTGTATACAACTCAAGAAAAAAAGGAGGGATGATGCTTATATAGAGTTTTACTTTTCCTACAATCTAGCTAACCACCCACCAATCAGTGTAGGTACACTTTTTGGTGGTTCATTTGATGAGAATTGAATTTGATTGAGTTTGGTGGAGCTTCTAAATTTATTCCACAACTTTGGGTCCTCCTTTTTGATTGGTCCACTTGCAAAACTCGTGGTTGAGCTTTTTGCATCATTGAGACTTGATTTTCAACACCACTTAGAATAATGAACTTCTCTAATCTGTTTCTCAGTGTATATTTGATCATTTTCAGTGATTTAACTTGATATAGATTTTCTATAGAGCCTTGTTTCATGGTACAAAGTTTCATTCTTATTGCCTCATCCATTCTTGAGTAATGTACAAAATATTGTTCTATGGTTTGTATACTATCAACCCCCTAAAATGTCGAGATACATCTCATTGTTCATTAAGAAGACTAATCCAGAAGTTATTTATCTATGTGTTTATGTGGATTACAAGAAACAATGACCAAGGTTTTGCTACAAGCAAAGCAGATTCTTCACTGTTCATTAAGAAGACTAATTCAGAAGTTATTTATCTATGTGTTTATGTCTATCATTACAGGAAATGATGCCAATGGCATCAAGAAGATCTAAACCCAGATGAAGGAGGAGTTCAAGATCAATGATCTTGGATTGCTTACATATTTTCTTGGTTTGTAGATTGTTTATACAGATTTTGGTGTCCTCATTACTTAGCGAAAGTACATCCATGACATGCTAGTTAAGTTCAAGATGGAAAATACAACAATTGTAGGTACACCCATGGAATTGAATCACAAACTTAGTGCTCATGAAGGAGAGTTGCTTGAAGACCTTATAGGGTACCAAAGTCTTGTTGGGAGCCTCAATTATGCAACCCTAAAAAGAGTGGATATATGCTATGGAGTAAGTAGATTGAGCCAATTCATGCATACACCAAGAAAACATGGAAGCTACCAAAAGGATCTTAAAGTACTTGAAGGGTACCATAAATGAAGGACTATTTTATCCATTTACATCTGACTTGGATATCAAGCTATACTCTGATGCAAATTGGGTTGGCTCAAAAGATGATAGGAGGAGCACCTCTGGCTACTTATCTTTTTCCGGGTCTAAGTTAATTTCATGGTCATCAAAGAAACAACCAAGTGTGGTATTGGCATCAACTGAAGCTGAATATAGGGGCCTAACAAATGCAACACAAGAGGCAATGTGGTTAGAGCTACTCTACTTAGAGTTGGGGTTACATACATACACTCGGCTCAGACGCCTTATGGCTGATTTGGGTGTTGGTCAATCTTTTGCCACCACCATCTTCACTAACAATCAGAGCGCATTGGCAGTTGTGAAGAACCCAATGTTCCATGCTTTCACTAAGCACAGTGAGGTGCATTATCATTATGTCAAGGAGAGGTACTTTGCTAGGGGGATCAGCTTGGCATATGTGCCCATGCAAGAGAACATTGGAGACCTTTTCACGAAGGCTCTGCTTAGGGAGAAGTTGAAGCTTTTCGCAAAGCTTTGGGCTTATTTCCTTTTGTGGAGTGATTTCCACAGAGCTTGGCACTTCCTTATACATGAGTGCCAACTCCTTGTTCACCGCATCACTTCGAGGGGGGATTTGTTGATATATTTAGGTAGTGATGTATGTGAACACACTCGGACCATCGGGGCACTTTTTTCCCTCTTCAGGAGGCATTTTCCCCCCGGCTTGTATATATGCCTATTTCCCTAATGGGCTACTTATCTTTGTAAATTCTCTAGTAATACATTCAATATTGTGTGTTGTGCTCCAAGCTTCTTCTTCTTCCTTGTGTTGTTCACGTGCTTCCGCAGACGTCTGACTCCAATAGTATGCTCACCAAATTTCATGTGATTCGGGGACTATGATCAGAGGGGTGTCGACAATGCCCTACATGAAGCAATGACATGCTCTGATACCAATTTTTGGAGTTTGAGGTCTACGGAAGCACGCGAACAACACTAGGAACAAGAAGAAGCTTGGAGCACAATACACAATACTGAATGTATTACCACTAGAATGTAAAAATATAAGTAACCCATTAGGGCAATAGGCATATATACAAGCCAGGGGAAAAAGACCTCCTAAGCCTGAAGGTCCTAGTGCATACCTGTGTGGATAGGAAGTCTATTTTTGTTAGCTAACTTCTCGACCAAAATGAGTTTTGAGTTGAGAGCAACAAGCAATCCAATGTGTATGTGTCTATCAAAGTTTTGAGCCTACAAGGGCTCACTACATGTTTCTTCTTGTACATAGGAGAAATCATTCTCCACAATATGAACATTTCTATGCTCAAATTCTAGATCCACTATTGATCATGTTGAGCCACTTTCTACTTCTTTGAGCCATTATTGGCTTAAATTATTGTTATTTTGAGCCATTTTTTGCTTGATACATCAGTCATGAGCCATCAAAATCATGAACCATTATTAGATAGGGGTGCTTGAGGTATCATAGATTTGATCTCTAATAATTTAATCTAAATACAATCTCTAGGTACAATTCGTTGAGTGGCATCCTCTTGGATTCACAAATTTGAAGTCCCTTGGGGATTGAGGAGCAAAATCAAAGATGAAATGGAGATGTAGATGAGAGAGAGAGAGACATCATACACATATTTAGGGATTCTTGTAGCCCTCAATCCTTTCATTATGCTATGTGAAGCAATCATTACATTATGTGTATATCGATAAAGTATAAGAAGGAGAATCACATGGCCCTTATAATACCCAAAATCTCCCACTCAAGGGACAATGTGACCATAAGTGGCAAGATATACACAAAACGATATAGGATTATGCATTAATGTACAAGAAGAACCACATTTATCAACCCATACAAATCACTTAGAGAATTTTCCTCAAATGAAATGTGTTCATGCATCTCAAATGGATCTAGATGCAAATCAATGAGAGTCAAGCTCACATGTGGTTGGAGCAAGAATTGATGAAGCGTTAACAAGGTTCTCACTTGCTTTATGTGTGTCTTGTCATCCACCCATTGATAAGTCCAATTGCAAATGTTCCAATTACAACTACAATCTCAAGCATAATAGTTCATACATCAAAATCCCAAATGCCAACAAAATCTATGTTATTTGGGTTGATGTAACCATGTAAGACATCCTTGTATCCAAGGCATCCAAAGCACTATCATCAAGGCTATCATGTCTCAAGATATCCATGTCAACATCTAGCATGAGGAAATCCAATAATGACTACATAATTGTTGAATCCTTTGCATCTAAATCAACCATCCTCTTCACTAAGGATGTATCTACTTGGTTAAAAAAGAGTTATCCTACTTTACCACATGTTGCATATCATAGGACCTATCATGCTTTACTACATCAAGCATGACATCATGCTTCAAATGAAAAAACTTCGTAACATCAACATCAAGGTCAAATTGATGATCAAACTCTACATGAATATCATCACAATTATCTATATGAGCATCTACATCTTCTTTGGATGAGCATATAATTGATCATAAAAAAATGCTCCAATTTAGCATCTAAACCTTGATCTAGATATGCATCATGATCCGCTATCAACTTGTTTGTCTTTATGTAAAATAAAACATCAACTATCACACTACACAAAAGGTTAAACTCCCGTTGGGATGAGGCTATCTCTTATATGGAGTAAATGTGGTGGATAATTGTATACATTCGTAGACACACATGCACAATTGATGTATTGGCATCAAGCAAGAACAACCTCACACGATAAAGTGTCAAACTAGAGAGTGACCAATTGGTGGTATGAAGACCATATACAAAAAAATGGAAGTAGCACCTACAACAAGAGAGAGAGCAAGTACATGTGTAGGCACCACACACATGCATACACACACACACTCATGAGTAGGCTAGAGGCACATGCTCCAAGAAGCTCTCTATTTCTTAAAAAATGAATACAAATCTAACTCCAAAGAGTGTAAACCTAACTAATGAGATCTCTTTCACTCTTATAGTTTTTAGAAGAGCTATGCCCACATTGTAATGTCCAACTTAGCTTCAAAAATAGTGCATGCAGGCTATTTGGTGGAAATAATATCATAAACATAGAAAAAATGGTGTGGAGATTCTACTCATGCCCAGAAAGCTCGAGGAATACTTGGACTTTAGAGTATGCCCGATTATTTAGTAAATCAGGGTTTATCAGATATAAACATTTTTTAAGTATTTTGGGTATAGTATGGTGAAAGATCTACTCCAAGAGGAATTTGATGTGGGAAGAATTGAGATCCCTGATACTCCTTTAGTTTCATGCTTGTTCCCCTCTTTGATCTTAGTCTTTGGACACTTTGAATTTGGGTTTTTGGCTACTTTCTAGAGCTTCCTCCAACACTCCCCCTCCTTGCTTTCTTTCATCCTAGTCAGATGTTTTGGTGGCCACCTAGAATTGATGCACAAATGCCTTATGTTGGATGTGGATAATATTGTAAATCAATGGACACTTGAATAAACCTCAAACATAAGGTAGACTGCACTTTTTGGAGACAATTTTTTATTTTTTGAATATTTTTTATATTAACCCTCAAAAGAAAGAGAAATGAAGTGCAAAAAGAAAATAAAAATCCTAACAAGATGAGGGTGTGCATGAGCGAGTGTTACCCTTTGAAGAAGAAAATAAAAGAGGGATGGGAAAAGAAAGATAAGATGGGTCAATTATTAGATGTAGATTCTGAAATGAGCCATGATGCTCTAAGTTGTAAGGCCCTCATTATGAGGAGAGGCAGTTGTGAGAGCCCGAACATTTGTGGAACCCTAACTCCCAAGTTAGATGAGGTCTATGTGTGACCATTGATGGTAATAGATGATCTTTGTGAGCCTAGCCATTAGGTTAGATAGGTCATAAACTTCCAGGTCATTGGGTTGCCATTCAAGGAAAAATAAAAGCATGAATAAACCACAACCTGGGTATCTTCTCGTAGATCCAACCCCAAAAGGCTTGGACACGATGTTCAAGGCCTACTAGCCTAGACTTCAAGAAGGGCCAATAGTTGCAAACCTAGACAAGAGTTACCTGTAATAGATTTAGAGATTGAAAGGACAAAATTTTGCATGAAAATGGTAGAATTAGATGAGGCTATGCTAGAGGCCAATCAATTGTTCAATCAGACAAATTTAATCAAACCCAGTTTGCATTTACATGGCTTACTAGAAAGATTAAAGAAGTCAATAAACAAGACACATGTTTCTTTACCTCCCTAGGCTTAACCAATTGTTGAAAGAGAAAGCTCACCACCAATGAAAGTTTATGTTCTTGATTCCATGGATGCTAGAACACCTCTTTCAATTGAACAATATTCTCAAGAAATACAAGAAGAGAAATGGGCCAAGAAGAAGGGTAATCCCCCTCCTATTCTTGAAATTGATGATCTTCATGACCAATTTCCCCAAGACATTCCATCTATTTATAGAGACCAAGTAGAGCAACAAGAAGATGAAAGATTAGATTTTGAATCTAATTCTTTACAAGAGTTGTCACAATTCGCAAGTCCATGGGAAGAGCACTAAGGTGCAATTTCATCTCACCTTAGAAGAGCTGCTCAAACTAAAACTAGAGTTGTGGAAACATGTAGCGAATCAGGTTCTAGAACTTGGTTCCAATATGTCAAAAGCAAGCTCTAAGCAAAAAAGTCCTAGAGACACCTCTAGATAAAATAGGAGATATGAGTGAAGGTGAAGAAGGTCATACTTATCTTCCAATCACCTACCAACATTACACAATCAAAGCTATCTTAGATTAAGGTGCTGGTGTTGCGATTACGACCACCTCCTTGTGGAAGCAATGGGGCAAACCTGCATTAAAACCAAATAGAATGAAGCTTCAAATGGCTGTTGGCCATATTGAAAGAACTCAAGGATTGCTAGAAGATATAACTCTAACCATTTTTGGTGTAGAGTTTGAACACACCTTTTCTATATATGACTTTTGTAAAAATAACATCTATGAATGATCCTAGGAAGACCCTTCCTATGACAACTGCAAATAGTACAAGTTTGGGGAACCAATTCCTTATACTTGCAGCACTTAGGGATCACAACCAAGGTCAATTTGAAGGATTATACCTTAAGAGGTGTACCACCCCTATAGTGGAATCCTATCCACATGGTGCAAGAAGATTCAATCTCTGTGCAGTCTGTAAGTTCTTCTGATCCATCTTGGATGCATGAAGATACTAACTTGTGGATGTGCAAGCTCATAGAGGAAGAGGAAAGACACCTAAAAGCGAGAGAAGAAGGAACTTGTCAAGGGGCCACATCGGTTAGAGACCTAGCCTACACATCCATGATCTTTCTAGATGAGAAATTTGAGCCTCATGGTTGCGCATAAATCTTAGCCACCATGGACATCAATGTCAATGAAGAAGAGTGGATGCCTCATTGTGATGAGGAGGTTTATGATATCTCTTTGTTCATGTGTGAACCCTTGCCAGAGGAGTGTGACTCTAATGAGCTCATAGAAGAAGAGGATGGTGACGATCTAGAGTCCATTGTGATGGATAGTTGCTTTGACTTAGAGGAGCACTATCTAGAAAATATAGGAGCATTTAGCCAAAAAGAAGAAGTACCTCTTACAAACATTAAAACTATAAATTCAAGGGAGGAAAGTGAAGGTAGTGAAAATAAAAATAAAATAAAAACAATGAAATAAGTAGAGGAGGAATCATTGTTCAAAGTACTAGAGAATTTCAAGAAATATGAATTTGCAGATCGCAAAATTCTGGGATAAATGCCTAAGAGAGAGGCCATCAGATGAGAAGCGTATGATAATAAAGAAAAAACAAAAAAAATTATAGTAACCATTGAAGAGAATGAAAAGTGATGTATGCACATAGGAGAAGACATAAGTGCAAAAGAAGAGGTAGAGAATGGAATATAGGGATGTGTTTTCATGGACCTATAGAGACTTGAAGGGGTTAGTGTTGCAGAGCTAAAAAGAGCACGAAGCAGAGAAAAAGACGGGCCCCAAAATTTTTTCCAATTTGGACATCATATTTTGTATCATAACCACTCTTGTAATATATTTTCCGTTGTAAATGCACTAGAGGAGTCCTCTAGATGCATACCAGCAGAAGATTAGAGATTTATCCATGTAAAATAGTAGGAACTCAGTCTCTTTAATGAATAAAGTGCCGGTCTCTTGTGTGAAAGGACCAAACTTAGGGCACTAGTATATAAGTCACTTTGTGACTTTTTTGTAAAGACTTTTTGCCATTGTGAAGAAGGAGCTCTACAGATTTTCGAGTTTGCCTCTTTCATGCTGATTTTGATCTTCATTTCGCTCTTGTATGTGTGTGTTATGCTTGAAATGCATGTGTAGGACTGTTGTCTACCCCTTCCCCTTGGTTTTGAGCTGCTGTAGTGCGTGTGCAAGCTAGAAGGAGTTGTGGCGCGGGTGTGGGTGTCTCTCGTCATTCACTGTTTTTGCCATAACTTGAAGCAGAGTGGTCAGAATTGAGTGAATGGACTTTCAATAGATGCGTCTCGTCGAGAGCTTCGAAACGAGTACCCTATTGCCTATATTCGGAGTTCTGAGCTGGGAGAAAACCTCAAAATACTGAAAACTGCTGTAAGAGGCTTGCATCAAACACTTCCAGTAATTCAGTGAGTGTGAGCGGTAGTAGTCTTTTCTCATGTATGCTAGCTAAACCACTTCATTTTCCATCACGTGTGCACATGTCTTCATACACTTGGTACGTCGTTCCTTTGGATTGACAATTTGATGTGTGTTAAAGTACCCACTATACATACTTGTGTGGCAATTGAGGTACAGTCTCATTGGCACAAGTCCTTGAGTCTTCTTGGCTCAAGTACACACGTTTTTGGCGCCGTTGCTGGGGAACACTCAACCAAGGTGCCTTCGTGATGGTTATAGATCGAGTGTGATAGAATCGTACTTGTAGAGGTAAAATTGTCCTGTGGCAAGTAGTCAGTCACTTCAGCACTTGTCACTTCACATCTCCGAGGTGTGTGTGATAAGTTTCAGGTTTAGGTTTAGGAGGAGGGAAGAGAAGGAGGAGTTAGGGTTAGGTTAGAAGTAGAGGAGTAGTGAGGAGAGGAGAAGTTGGAATAGGAAAAAATCACCAAAAATCACCAAAAATTACCCAAAATTCAAGTTCTGTCCACAAAAAGGTATAAAAACCAAAAAAATTGATTCATTTGATACTTCACTGCTTACTGGTATCGTCAGAGAGCAGCGACTGGTATCGCGTGGGAGATATCGTGTGCTTCAGGCCTTCAGAGCTAGGTTTAAGTTCAAAAGTGCTAGCAGTACTACACAAAGGTAAGATCCCTCAAGTTTATCTGACAAAAACACATTAGACATGCATGAACAAGTGATTAAAAGTTTGCGCAGTATCGCGGGGGGGGAAAACTGATATTGTTGTCATCTTTCTGTGGGATACAGAGATCTAGGAGAGAAGAGGGGAGTAAGGAGAGCTAGGGGTTAATTTTTTTTTTGGGAAAATCTTGCATTTTGGCTTGAGTATCGCGATCGGTTGAGGTTTGGTATCGCGATACCAAAACTCCCTTGTATCGCGATACTCACCGAAGTATCGTATCGCTTGATACCGGTCTTGGTATCGCGATACCAATTTGGTATCGTGACCCAGAGTTGGTATCGCGATCGTACATTTTCTGTGGTATCGTATCATCGGGTATCAGCCTTAGTATCGCGATATCGTTTTGGTATCGTGTCGCTAAGTTGGTATCGCGATCGCTCTTACTGCGGTGATATCGTAACGTCTTCGACCAAGGACTGTATCACAATACCATCTTGAGATCGTATCGCCTTGGGTCTCAAGTATCGTATCGTCGACCTTGATAAGTATCGTATCCTACCACTTGGCATTTGGTATCGCAACACCACTCCAATATCGTATCGTTGCTCACCTGGTTAGTATCGCGATACTGTCATAAGTATCGTATCGTCTGGGTACAGTGGTATCGAGCAAATCGTGGTATCGTATCGCCCAAAATACTTGTATCGTATCGTCTACCCCATCAGTCTCATATCGTCGAGATTTTCTGGTATCGTATCGTGATCAGCAGAGGTATCGTATCGTCTGCTTCCCAAAGTAGTATCGCGATACCATTGTGGTATCGTATCGCTTCGGTGCCTAGTATCGTATCGCCCAAAATACTCATATCGTATCGTCTACCCCATCAGTCTCATATCGTCGAGATTTTCCGGTATCGTATCGTGATCAGCAGAGGTATCGTATCGTCTGCTTCCCAAAGTAGTATCGCGATACCATTGTGGTATCGTATCGCTTCGGTGCCTGGTATCGTATCGCCTAGAATTCCGGTATCGTATCGTCTTGGTGTTTGGTATCGTATCGCGGTCAAAGCAGTATTGCCCGAGAGCAGTATCGTCAGGAAGTGGTATCGTCCAGATTGACCCTTTCTTTTGTCAAGACACTTTAAGTCATAAGGAGAGCTACCCCAGGAGAACCTGTGAGATATAGAGAGAGACTTGGGGGGGTGAATGAACTTGAGATCAGGAAGAGTGTTAAGTAGTCGAAGAAGTGTCATATCTTCGGTAGGAAGCGCTGCCCAGGCTAGTCACCACTCCATCTACTCAGAAACCTCTAGTGATTCGGAAGAGGAATTACACATGGCTTCGGAAGACATGCAAGGTCCAACGCCAAATAGGAATTTCATGTCCACTGTTGAAGGGGATTACCGTACCTCCTTACAATATGTGTCCACCAACGCCCAGGAGATCCCAATCTACCTGGATGGGTTAAACAGATCTGTTGCTAGGATGATAACTTCCCAGAATGCCACAATTGTACCCCGACCTGCTGTGAAGTATGAAGGAGGAGCATATGTAGACAAGATTGGTCATTTCTATATTGCGACTGAAATCCCTGAGAGAATTAATGAGAGAGGAGAGTTTGTGGATCCCAACAACTCCGAAAGAACACCACCTGAAGAGTCTGTGTCTACTCCAAGGGGCAGGTCCCAAGTGTCACGGGTCTTGAGAGGAGATTTGATACCTCAAGATGATTACCTGTTGGAAGTTTATATGATCCATGGATCAGACCTATTGCTTCAAACTGACTTACCGGCTCCAGGAAGAGAAGAAAGCCCCATGACATTTTATGAGTTGAAAGACCCAGATGATGAAACTAGGCTTACTTACTTGGATAAGGACCAAAGGAGATACTGGCTAGTGAGTGCCTTAGACAGGGCTCGATTAAGATACATGGGTACGCCTGTATTTCCTCGGAGAGGTCAAGCAACTACTTCACAAAATCCTTTTGGGAATCAACAAGAAACGGAGCAAGCCACATCAGGACAGACCAGTCAACGAAGTGTGCCCGACCATACTCATGTACAGTTTGCAACTCCAGGAGTGCACACACACAATCGGGCCCACGCAGGGATAGGAAACCAGTACCGACCACCAGTAAGACCACAACCACCGATAGGAAGACAGCCGGGAGTACCGCCATTACGACCAGCTATCCCAGTCTTCCCTATGATGCCCAGACCACCTGAACCAATGAGAAGGCTGAGACCTATCCAAGTAGCTAAATGTGTACGAAACCATTATGATGGGCTAGGAGAGCCATATGATCATATCGCAGAATTTAAACAAGTTCTAAGAGCAGAGCAGGTAGAGGACTTCTTTGTGCAGTATGAGTCTTTTGGGCTCACCCTCACGGGGACAGCTTTAACTTGGTTTCAACCTTTAGATCCAAATCAATTTGAAAACATGGAACAATTCTTTCAAGAATTCATTGGAGAATTCACAAAGAGAGGGATTAAACACAATTCTGCGTCTTTAATCCATAGCTTCAAACAAAACCCTAATGAAACCGTGAAGACTGCTGCCCGAAGATTCAATCAATATGTGGATAGATGCCCAGCAGTCGAGAGACCCACGCAACAAAAGATGATTTCACTGTTTCTAGATGGACTTACTAACGGAACCCTAAGAACACTAGTGTATGTGAAGAGATTACAAACACTGGGTGAGTGTCTTCAAGAGAGCATTGATTTGGAAGACAACCTTGCTGAGGATCTCAAAGGTACCACCGACCCCACTAAAACAGAAGATGTAAAGAGTACTATCACATCCAACTCCAGTAACATGGAAGAATTAGCAGAATTATTAGCAAAGAAACTAGGAGTTCAGGGACAGAGAGCCTACCAAAATCCAGCACAAAGATTGCCTGTGCTACGAAGATGTAATTTATGTGGAGGAGATCACCCCACACACATGCATCAGAGGAGGGACCGGTGCACAACATACGTATCCATACTACAGACAGCAACAACAAGGGACTTCATCATACTGCCACATTGAGCAAAAATACACCAATCACACCACTGAAAACTGTCCCTTCAATAGGCAAACACGGCCTAGCCAACCACCTCAATATCGACCATATGGATACCAACCGAGAGAGCCGGGTAGGGAGATGCCCAGATACAATCCTTATCCAACACAAGCAGGGGCACCAAGACAATATGAGCAAGCACCATACCCACCACCACAACCAGTATTGGGACCCCAGCTATCACAACCTCAACAAGTCGTACCAGTGAAGTATGCTCAACCAGAAGAAAACTTAGACAGATCCATAGTACCAGCATCAATAATGACCAATGTGGAATCAACCAACCCAGGGTATGAACTTCCACTAGGGGAGTACTATTAATATGAAGCCAACATGATGGAATATGAACCAACATATGACATGGCTTATTATGGTTATGAGGGCTATGATCAGACATATGGAGCAGAAACCACCACCTTAATGTATACAGCTCCTAAAGCACAACAACCCATGAGACCTCCAGTGAGACCCTCGGTGCAGAGAGGACCATGCTATAGATGCGGAGGGGATCACTTCATTAGTGAATGCCCTCGACCTTATAATCCACCACTACCTAGAGGTTGGGAAGGGTATTGCAGTGATTGTGGAAAGGAACATCTATTTAGAGATTGCCCTAAGAACCCAACCAAATCCCAAGACACTGCGCCTATCAATGTGATAGAGGTCATTGAAGGATCTGGAAGTGATAAGGAGTACACGGTGCCACTAAAGGCCATTACCAGAGCCCAAACGAAACTACAAAAAGAACAACACTCGGAAGAGGAACAAAAAAGCAACAAGAAAATGAGCCCTTCAATTCAGATAGTGGAAGATTCTGAGGACCCATGTGAAAATCCCCGCAACACGAAAGCTCAGAAATGGAAGGAAAGACGAGAGAAACTCAAGGACAAATGGGCAAAAAACAAGACTATAAACAGTAAGAAGCAAACCAAAAACCCGAATAAACACAAGGAACAAGGGAATCCTAAGGAGACCCCTGAGCTAACCGAACCTAGCTCAGATAGGGAGAAGCCCGGATCGATTCTAGCAGACCCAAAGCCAGACGACTTAGACATGTGGTTGAAAGCCTACCAAGCTAGAATCAAGATGGGCCCAAGCGTTGAACAACATGAAAAAATCTACCCTAAAGGGGAATTAGAAAAAGAAAGACTAACCATATGCAGGAAACTCATAGAAGTAGCACAAGCAACCCTAGAAAAGCCTATCCCAATGTTACCAGAGACCAGGATTGCACCTAGTCTGTATGAGGAGTGTTTAAAACCCAATAACAAAGAACCTAGGAGGGAAGATGACCAAGGCGGCCAGATAACAACCCGGGAGGAATCGATGTCAATAATCCCAGATCTAGAGGCAGATTGGCCAAAAGACTTATGGAACAGAATACGAGAGGAGCAATGGAAGAAGAATGGATATAATGCACCTCCTTTTGAAGAAATAGATGGGGAAGATTGTCAACTTCACCCCAACCTGGAGGAAGTGTACAAAGAAGTGTCGAGACTTGACAGAGGAAGAGAGGAAACCATAAGCATTTCAACATTGCCTAATTACATGGGAGAATACGAAAGGGAGTCCATAATAATACAAGCACCAACAGTGCATGGAAAGGAAAAGGAAAAGGTAGAAGAGAGTTCACACAATCTAACAGAATTAAAGAAAACGAAAGTACGATGCCAATTGACGGTGGAAGAATTGCTTCGACTTAAACCACAATTATGGAAGCAAATGGCAAACCAATTAGAATCACAGCCAGAGATTGGAAAACCGACAGAAAAGGAGAAGGAAAATAACTCCACAATACAAGTTCCTGTTGACAAAGTGGGAGAGTTTAGTGAAGGAGATGAGGGTAATACTTGTCTACCAGTCACACACAATGGGTACATGACCAAGGCTATTTTAGATACGGGTGCCGGGGTAGGAATTGCCACTAAGGAAATCTGGGAAAAATGGGGAAAACCTGCCTTACGACCCACACGTATGAAACTCCAATTAGCAGACGGTCATGTAGAAAAACCCTTAGGAATATTGGAAAGGATCAAACTAACCACCTGCGGTGTAGAATTCGAACACACTCTAGCCATCTGTAAATTCGAGAGAGCAAACAACTACGAGATGATATTAGGACGACCCTTCATGAGATAAATGCGGGTAGTACAGGATTGGGGAAGAGATTCGTTGTACCTGCAACATCAAGGAAACACCACTATGATAAATTTACACACATTTGCTTATCGAGATGTCCCTCCACTACAATGGAATCCAGTACACCGAGAAGAAGATGACTTATCCATTCACAGTGCCGGATCAAGTGATCAATCTTGGATGCATGAAGATGCTCAGTTGTGGATGTGTAAGGAATCCAAGAGAGAAGAGAGCAAACGGCAACCATGGCCGATAGGACATCCTAACCATAGATCCGTAGAAGACCCCACTTACACACCTCAAATTTTCTCTGATGAAATCTTTGAGCCACATGGATGGATGGAAATCTTGGCGACTCTAGATGTGTGTGTAAACGAGGAAGTTTTGACAATGAATGAATGCATAGATGAGGAGGGCTATGATGTAAATCTCTATATGGTTGTTCTTCAAGAAGTAGGAGAAGGGAAAATCCTGGAAAAAGAATGGAAAGAGGAATATGAAAGCATAGAAATGGAACCAGAATTGGATTACGAAGAAAGCCGCGTAAATACTATTCAGAACCAGAAGGAACAGGAACCAACAAAGATTTTAGCAATTGAAACTGCTACTGCAATACACAGGCAGGAGGAGAACAAGAGTAAAGTAGGGCCGGACCCAGATCTTTTTGAAGTTCCTGAACACTTTAAAAAATATGAAGTAGAGGAAAGAAAAGTGGCCATTCAAATGCCCCGACGGGAGGCACGAGATGGAGAAGCGTATGACAAGAAGGAACAAACGAAAAAAATTGTTGTGACAATTGAGGAAGGAGAAGAAAGATGCACATATATTGGTAAAGATGTGTCTGAAGAAGAGGAAAAAGAACTCATGTGCCTTATTAGGGAGTACCGAGATGTGTTCGCATGGATCTATAAGGATCTTAAAGGGGTAGAACCCACTATTTGTTCCCATCGAATACCAATGACAGCAGATGCAAAACCCTCCAAACAACGTCCTTATATATGAGATAGAACATACCGAGTGGGTATCGCCACTAGTAGTAGTGCCCAAGAAGAATGGAAAATTGAGAGTGTGCATAAATTTGAAGAAGGTGAATGCAGCCACTATACGTGACAGCTACCCACTACCTATCACGGACCATTTATTAGAGAGAGTAGCAGGTAAGGAGGTCTATAGTTTCCTAGATGGATTCTCCGGATACAATCAAGTAGCTATTGCGACTGAGGATCAACACAAGACAACATTCGCCACTGAATGGGGAGTGTATGCATTCAGAGTGATGCCCTTTGGACTCACTAATGCTCCAGCCACCTTCCAGAGATTAATGTGTCATGTTTTCAAGGAATTTCTGAAAAAAAGCATGGAAGTATATGTAGATGACCTTTGCACGTACTCCAATGAAAGACCCGATCACATTCCCGAGTTGAGGAAGATATTCAACAAATGTAGACAATACAGAGTCTGCTTAAACCCAGAAAAATGTGTCTTCATGGTAAGGCAAGGGAAAATTCTAGGACACATAGCTTCGAGAAACGGAATATCAACGGATGAGGACAAGATTAAAGTCATCTTAGACTTACCAAGACCCAAAAATGCAAAGGAAGTGCAAGCCTTTATGGGACACTATGGATATTACAGAAGATTTATTCACATGTATGCCATAATAGCAAAACCCTTGTATGGTCTCTTGACTCAATTTACTTGGACGGAAGAATGCGAGAAGGCATTCACCGAGCTGAAAAAGAGACTCAGTACCGCACCAATTTTGAAATCACCCAATTGGAGCAAGCCTTTTCATATTCATGTTGACGCTTCTAACTATGCCATTGGATGTATCTTAGCCCAGCCGGCTGATGAAGGCAAGCTTGATCATCCAATCGCGTATGCGAGTAGACAACTGAATCAAGCCGAAAGAAATTATACCACTACGGAACGAGAGGGCTTAGGAATGGTATACGCTGTGAAGAAATTCAGACATTATCTTTTAGCCAACAAGTTCAAATTCTTCATAGACCATCAAGCTTTGCTGTACTTAGTCAATAAACCTTGTAACACGGGAAGGTTGGTAAGATGGTTTCTTCTACTAATGGAGTTCGACTTCGAAGTTATAGTGAAAAAAGGCAACACACACGTGAGAGCAGACCACCTCTCTAGGCTAACACACGGAGAGCCACCAAGTGGAGTGCCCGACGATCTACCAGACGCTTATTTGTTCAATCTCGAAGTGTGCCCAAAGTGGGCAGAAAAATTGATCCCTATACTCACCCATGGTCCTCAACACTCAATCAATAGGAACAACAAGAAAGAAATTCTTCAATCAAGGAACTTACACATTGTGTCAGGTAGTGTATACTACAAGGAACCCAACGGAGTGTTACTCAGATGTGTTGATGAGGATGAACAAACACAATTAATGGAGCAAGCACATGTAAATAAATGGAGAACACACCAAGGGATTCATGGAACAATCCGAGAACTGAAAAGATTAGGAGTGTATTGGCCTGACATGCCCAAGAATGTTCACGACCATGTAAGCAATTGTGCAGAATGTCAAGAGACGGTTCCCAAAGATCATATGTCTATACCTTTTTCGACCATAGCACCCAATTGGAGTACAACATTAGTGAAATTCTTAAAAACTCAAGAACATGAGTTAGGAACTAGCTTGGCAAGAAAGCGATCCTTAGAGGAAATGAGCAAGGAATACATTCTCATAGGAAAGCAATTGTTCAAACGAGGGAAGGATAACCAACTAAGATTATGTGTGCATGAAGGAGAATACATACCCATATTAGAAATGGCACATGCAGGTGCTGCAGGAGGTCATTTTTCAGCTGAAAGAACTGTTAAAATGATTCTCTTTGTGGGCTTATGGTGGCCGACTCTACATATGGATGCTGAAACGTATGTAAGAAGTTGTGAGACTTGTCAGAGAACTAAATACCCAATTCGGAGAGATGACATGCCATTAAGACCAATGATATGCACGAGAGCCTTTACAAAATGGGGGATAGACTTCATTGGACCTATCAATCCACCTGCCAAAGGATCACATGCGGAATACATCATAGTAGCCACGGACTACTTGACTAAATGGGTAGAAGCAAAATCCACTAGAAAGAATGATGCTCAAACTACCGCAAAATTTCTCTTTGAGCACATCTTCACCCGCTTTGGCTTGCCCATTGAGATTGTTAGCGATCGGGGAACGCACTTCCTTAATGAGGTAATCGAGTCATTAATGAACGAGTTCTTAGTGCTTCATAAAAAATCAGCACCATACCATCCCCAAGCCAATGGACAAGCGGAGAGTTCTAATAAGGTACTGTGTACCATATTGACAAAGATTGTCAACAATGGAAGGTCTAATTGGGACAAACAGTTGCATCACGCAATTTGGGCATTCCGAGTTGCATATAAAACCGCCATTGGAACGACACCATTTAACTTAGTGTATGGGCAAAATGCAATTTTACCCATTGACTTTTTAGTACCAACACTGAAGGTAGCCCAACAATATGAGTGGAACGGTCATGAATTATCCCAACAACTGGATCAAATTGAGAAGCTACATGAGACTAGATTGCAAGCAGTCGCAGGCATTTATGCTGCTAAAAGGAGACAAAAAGCATATTATGATGCACATATAAAAGACAAGGGACTTAAGGAAGGAGACTTAGTCTTAGTGTACACCCTAAAACAACATGCCAAGAAGTTACAAAAACGCGGATACGGACCTTTGATCATAAATCGAATCTCTACTAGTGGGGCAGTCAATTTAGCCACCCTAGATGGCGACATTCTTCCCAACTACATCAGTGGATGTAGAGTAAGACGATTCATGGAGCCCTTGACTGATCAAATGTTAGCACGATTGGTAGGTGCCCAAAATAGAAAAAAAGAAGAAGAGAGAATTAGAGAGGAAGCTCGACAAGAAGCACTAGAGCACATTAAGAAACGGAAAGAATGGATGAGGCAAAGAAACGAACGTTATCTTCAAGGTGATGAGCCTATCCCTATGGCAAATTATCAGGTCAAAAATCATGATACAACGGGTATGCGCAAAACTCAACCTTACCTAAACCTAGGGATTGGCAAGACGGAGTACAAATTGATAGATGCATTAATAGACTCAGGAGCAGGACTTAGCTGCATGCGGAAGAGAATAGCAGAAGAGCTGCAATTAGAATTGAATCCCACAAAAGCCCAATTAATAGGGATTGGAGGTCACACCATAGAATGTATTGGAACCACGAATGTATCCCTCCACCTAGGAAATTTCTCAATGGAACAAAGAGTCCTAGTGTGTGAGGATGAAGATTTGATAGAAGACTTCATTCTAGGACACGACTGGATCATTGAGACAGAGGCGTGTATCCATCTAGCTCAAGGTTATATTTCGGCTACGATAGGGCATAAGGAGATTTTCAGCTTACTTGAAGAGAAACCATGTATTCAAACAAAATTAATGCCAAGATCAGAGGAGGTTCAGAGAACGACATTAGAAAGTATCAACTATGCTCACAATTCAGAAACCAAACGCATGGAAGCTGCCACTTCAATCCTAGCGACGTCAGCAATAGAGTCGAAGTTATCCAATGCAATTGCGGAAAAGCCAACCATTGAGGAGACGTGCTCTCCTACGCATGCTCAAAACATCAAAGGATCGCAATATTGGAAACCAACAAGCAGATACTCGAATCAAGACCCACCCAAATATAAGTGGGTAAGAAAGGATCAAATACAGAGTCGAGAAACGTCTGCACCCACTCTTAAGAAGGAAATAGGAATCATCAAACCAGCTGCACAGGACTACATACGAAAAGAATCAGTGCAAGTATGGATCCCTAAGACTTTGCTTGAAGCTCAAAGATCGCAAATTCAGATATGGATCCCCAAAAAACTCAAACCACCAGCTAAACAGGAGTTAAAGACAAAAGAAAAGGTACGACATCAGACAATGCACAAGACAACAACACAGGAGTCACCCGAAAAACTGGAAAACCAATGCCAATTTCACTCGAACAATGGAGGAAGCAAACAAAACACAAGGCGCTGCACGGATCAGAGAACCGAAGAAAACTCCCTTAGTGCTCACAAAATGGATATGGAGACCAAAGCATCCACGAGGAACTGAGGATCGAAGAGACAAAGCTTTCCATTGCACTCATGAAGTTTTTAACGCACCTCAAGTAAGCATGATAGGGCCACCATGCAAGGCCAAGCATTCGGCACAAGATGTACCTTATCAAACTAGTAGTGCACATTCTCCAAACAAGAGTAGATCTTAGCTTCATTCTAAATAGGAATGGACCTACTATGTATATAAATAAATGCTTCGGCTACTCTGACTTTTATCTTCTTTCAGCAATAAAAACCAAATTGAAAAACTGTATGGTAAGAAATCTCACTCATGGACTAATGGGGAGGCGGAGTGACGACGACAATAATCACTTCAATGTACTACATCATTGTATACAGTTATGTGATGCTAATGCACTTTTACGTACAAGTGCAGATGGCTTCTGAAGATTCTGAAGCAACCATACCAGAGGAAGTGATGGATTTTCCTACCGAAAGTATCACAAAGGCCAAGGGACACTGGTTCCACGACGACCAGCCTGCAGGTGACTACCTGTTCCTCGCAACAATCAAAATCATGGACACAGATCATCTGTTTCCAATAATGTCCCAGGATTTTTGAGTGCAACATACGCTCCCCTTCTGTTGAAGAAACCCTGAAGAAAGCAGGATTACATAAATATTTTGAACTGCCTATCTATAAGATTGATTTTCATCGATGCACCCAAGTCATGAATACCCTACAGCCAGCACTACATGATCCTCTGGTGCCGGAAGCTAGAGTAATGGATAAAGCAGGTGAATGGGTGATCATTCAATTCACACATGAATTAATTAAGGAGGCCTTTGGCTGGGAAAAGGATGGGGTCACCATAGTAAAAGAAGAAAGTAAAGGTGCAAAGACCCGGACCTTCGTCGACATCAACCGTGTGGACATAGAAGATGAGGTCAGATTGATCCACCAACACTTTTGCTTCCCGAACATGCATCGATACACAGCTCCACAAAAGATTGTTGTGCAATTACTGTCCCATGCCATCAAACAAATAGGAAATCAAATCAATTTGACTCCTTATATTCAAGAAAGATTGTTCGAAGCCAAGAAGCAATGGAAGAATAAAAAGTTCCTAAATGGCAGTGTGGCACTAACCATCCTGATCTACCACGCCTTGGGAATGAGGGAACAATTACAAGAGATGCCTTCATCAACCGTCATTGCCGAATACGCCAAAGTGGCGACAGTTCCTAAGAAAAAGAAAGGCACAAATATTGTAAACGTGGCAGAAACGAGCTCTCACCCTAAAATGAGAGGTACCAAAAGATTCCGAGAAGTCAAGATAAATGATGAAGACACACCAACTACTAAGAGGATCCATGTGCTTCCCAAAACTACTATTAAAGGAAGGAAGGAAATAACGGCAAAAGAATTGACAGATGCTCTGGAGGAGACCCTTCAATATACAGAAGGACAAGTCAATTTACCGGTTCAGGGTCATCATTATCAGCAGTCCGGACAAGCTAGGGAAACCAAGACCAAACTCACCAAAGTACATAAATATCGGGAAATAGGGCTAGACAACTCTAGTTCTGGATCCGACGGCCAAGAGGAGCCCAATACCTCGTTATTGGATGTAGATATTCAAGGTGAATCCAAAGATGACGGCCAATGGGAGGAATTAAATGAAGTAGACTATAACGAAGAGCAAAAAGACCTCAAGCAGGAGGATCACATGACGCAGGAAGATCAAGGTACCAGGAGCAAGGAAGCAAAAATGGAAAGTTACCACACTTTAAAACTTAATGAAAATTCCAACATCCAAATCAAGGAGGCCACACCACCCCGAAAATCATGCCTGAAGACACCAAAGCAGGAATGTAAGGAAACACAAAAGGAAGACGAAGAACCCTTTACACCCATAAGGGTTGTGGCAGAACCGTTCCCCATGGACGTTACATTTCAAGGGAGTGCAACTAAGGTTATTGATATGGATGAAGATGAAACAGAACCGCAAGTGCACTTACAAATCAGGCAACCACACAACGAAACGATCCATAGCGAAAAAGGAAAAGAGGTACAAACAGGCGAAACCCCGGATATACCAAGGACATGGCTGAATGTGGATATAGCTCAACTCAAGCCCATAGTGCAAGACATGATCAGAACTACCCTAGATACACAGCAACTTATGGCCGATGCTGATGAAGATTATGACCAAGCCATGCGAGACAAAATCGAACTTCAAAAATGGGGTAAGAATCTCTCTACTGAGCTAGAGACAGTAAAAGCACAGGTAGTACAAAAAGAAACTGAACTGACAGAAATCAAAAGTAAAAATAGCATGCTAGAGACCGAAAATGAGCAATTAAAAGCACAACTACAAGAAGTCACCAAAAAACTACACGCAAATGAGGCGGAAAAGGCACGCATGACATCAAGAAGCAAAATTCCGGAATCACAGATTAAAGTGTACATGGATGAAGCGGAGGCATTAAGACAACGGAACAAAGAGCTTATGGCCGCTCTTTTAAGTGATCAACTAGTCGAAGTACAAGCCCAACCGGAAACAGACATCAAGGGCTTAGAGGAGAAAGTGATTACGTATGCAGATCAGCTCAAGAGGGAGCAAGAGACAATTGCCGATTGGGAAAAGAGATACATGGAGGACACAGCTGCACTCAGAACAAAATGGAAAATAGCAGAGAATAACTACCTGCGACAGTGTAAGGAAGACACAGAGCACATGAATATTGTGGCCCAGGAACTAATTAAACATCAGGCAAATATTGCTAAGGCCAAAGAGGAAAACGCAAAAAAAGATGATTTAATTAAACAGCTTCAGGAACAACTAGAGCAACGAGCAAAACAGGGGACACCAGTAGTTCTATAGGAGACCACGGCTACTGTGGAGGATGAGGTACGTCCTCTCTCTCCCCCCTCGTATCATTCACCAATAAGGGCGGAAAAGCAGGTTCTATTAGAACCTAACACACGAGAAATTACAGAACTGAACAGACCAGAAAGGGCACTACTGGTGTCCCAACTTACGGTAGAATTTGAAGATCAGATCATCAGGATCATGAAAGATGCTCAGATAGATAATAAACAACTAGAACAAATTTTGAAGCCCTTCAATGTACCATACGGACTACTTAAAGAACAAACTCGGTATTATATAAAGTCTGCAACGAATAAAGATCCGGACCACAACCTTCAATTCGAGAATGACACTTTCAAATACACTCAGGAAGAGTTCGAGAAGGCGGATCCAATATGGCGACGAAAAATTTTGGAGAAGCATCCAACTTTGCGGGTACAGTGGGAAGCATCACCATATGCTCTTCAAGTCAACCCATCTTTTTGTCCTGTACCCCGTCGAAGATCTTGGATGCAATTTTGGGAAGGACAGCGCCAAGGCAATATCAATAATCAATGGCTAAACTACCCTTTACTACCTAGTCCGCCACATAATTATCTACCAACCGAAGAATACATGGTCAAGACAATGGAATTTTGGATTGCCAGATATGCTATAGTGCCAGATTTAGCAGTCAAAATGACTAACAAAATATTCAGCATGCTATTGACAGTAATAAAGGTTTTCCAACATGCCAAATACACATTTTTGAATTTCATTGGCATTACACAAGGTTCAGAAGCCTTAATTTTTTATTTATCTACTATTCCCAGCCGACTAACTATTATGGCCTATTATTCTCGCCTCATGTTTTTGCCATCGACATATATGCAGACTTTTGAAGAAGCATTCTTCACAGGCTTCTTTGAAATTGATTCAGAGATATTTGTTAAAATGACTTCCAATTTGAATGCAAGACTGGTGGCCTATGAAACAAGTTTCTTCGCTGATCATAGACAGGCGCCAAAAGACGGAGTAAAGTCTCAGCAATGGAAAGATTTCATGCTGTGTCACGCGAATTTGCTAAATCAAAGAGAGAAACAAGCCATACAAACATACACACGTTGCCACAAAAAGCCTGTCGAGGACGACAAAGTTCAGGAGGAGGGACGTGTGGAAGGGGAGTCAAGCAAAAAAAGAAGAAGAAGAAGATCAAAGGCAAAAACAACTCAATAAAGAATAAAACAATGATATTTGAAGACATATTTCTGCAAAAAGCCCCGCAAGGGCGCATTATCCATCTCTGCACAGAGCCCCGCAGGGGCACGCATCAGGCAACAACGCAAATCATCCAGGTATAGCACGGTGGAAGAAAGTGAACAGGCTCAAAGCAATACAACGGGGTCACATGTTTGCAACCAGGACAAATCAGAGTACTACAAGCAAGACATAAGTCACTGGTGGTGTGCGTGGCAACCCAACTAATACAGCAACCGAGATATGTGATGTACGGAATACCAAGGGGCACAAACAGAAGCAAAGGACAAACCTCGGATAAGATACCCAATTGTCTAACGGTCCTTATTGCTTCTTCAACCACTGGAGGTGTGCATGGTAATCCAGAATTAATGAACCTATAGGTGAATTAGACTGCAAAATATCAGGTAGTCAGTCTAACTCCAAGGGTTGCTTGGACAAGAAGCAAAGCCTGTCAAGGGACGACAGAGACGAAGAGGGGGAGAGTGTTGCAGAGCTAAAAAGAGCACGAAGCAGAGAAAAACACGGGCCCCAAAATTTTTCCGATTTGGACATCATATTTTGTATCATAACCACTCTTGTAATATATTTTCCGTTGTAAATGCACTAGAGGAGTCCTCTAGATGCATACCCGCAGAAGATTAGAGATTTATCCATGTAAAATAGTAGGAACTCAGTCTTTTTAATGAATAAAGTGCCGGTCTCTTGTGTGAAAGGACCAAACTTAGGGCACTAGTATATAAGTAAGTCACTTTGTGACTTTTTTGTAAAGACTTTTTGCCATTGTGAAGAAGGAGCTCTACAGATTTTCGAGTTTGCCTCTTTCATGCTGATTTTGATCTTCATTTCGCTCTTGTATGTGTGTGTTATGCTTGAAATGCATGTGTAGGACTGTTGTCTACCCCTTCCCCTTGGTTTTGAGCTGCTGTAGTGCGTGTGCAAGCTAGAAGGAGTTGTGGCGCGGGTGTGGGTGTCTCTCGTCATTCACTGTTTTTGCCATAACTTGAAGCAGAGTGGTCAGAATTAGTGAAACGACTTTCAATAGATGCGTCTCGTCGAGAGCTTCGAAACGAGTACCCTGTTTCTTATATTTGGACTTCTGGGCTGGGAGAAAACCTCAAAATACTGAAAACTGCTGTAAGAGGCTTGCATCAAACACTTCCAGTAATTCAGTGAGTGTGAGCGGTAGTAGTCTTTTCTCATGTATGCTAGCTAAACCACTTCATTTTCCATCACGTGTGCACATGTCTTCATACACTTGGTACGTCGTTCCTTTGGATTGGCAATTTGATGTGTGTTAAAGTACCCACTATACGTACTTGTGTGGCAATTGAGGTACAGTCTCATTGGCACAAGTCCTTGAGTCTTCTTGGCTCATTGGCACAAGTCCTTGATGTCTAGCAATAAAATGAAGCATCGAGCAAGAGGCTCAGTAGTATGCCTTAGTAGCAAAAAACCTATACCAAAGAGAAAAAGATGGTTACTTAAGATTGCCTTCAGAATCAGACTATATGAAAATCTTAAAAATTGCACATAGCAGTGTTGTTGGTGGACACTTCAGGCCTGATCGAGTAACTAAGAAAATTATATTCTCAATACTTTGGTGGCCCACTCCATATGGATGCATATACCTATGTGAAGAGATGTGACACAGACCAACATGCACAATAATCAATAAGAAATGATGAGATGCCTTTGAGGCCAATGATGGGAGGATGCACATTCTCAAAGTGGGATATAGACTTTGTAGGTCCTATTAACCCCCCAACTAGAAACTCCCATGCAGAGTACATTATTGTAGCCATACATTACCTTACAAATTGGGTATAAGTCAAAACCACTACAAAGAATGATGCTCAAACTACAGCTAAGTTCTTATTCGAGAACATGTTCACCAAATACAGGCTACCAATAGAGTTAGTAAGTGATAGAGGTATGCACTTCTTGCAAAAGGTGGAGACAAAAAGAAGAACAACAAAAAAAGTTCAAGGGAGAGTGTTTCCATCGCAAGAAGAAAGGCCACAGAATTCAAGATTATCACATCAAGAAGGCAAAAGAGAAGAATGGCTCTTCAAAATGTGGAAAGGGCAAGGAGTTTTGCATTATTGCATAAATAAAGATTGAGTTATCTACTATGATAGAGAAGGTAGGCTCCTCAATTGAAGATTCAAGAATAAATGACTCATGTGTGTTGGAGAGTGGTGCTTCTCATCACATGATGAGAAGAAAAGACCCTTATAATTCCTTACAACCTCTAGAGGAACCCATCACTATAAAGGTAGCGAACAATGCAACATGTCCTATATAGGGTGAAGGTATGATTTCTTTCATTAACTCTAATGGGGATATTATAAAGCTTTCAAATATGTTGCATGTTCCACAAATAGAAAAAACTACTTTCAATAGCTTCTATAATTGATCAAGGTCATCATGTATCTTTTAGTAAGACAAGAGCTAAGATTATGGATAGTAACAACAACATTGTTGGGACTCGCATGAGGAATATCTTGTATGATTTGTCTACTCTTCTGGCCACTAGAAGTGTGGGCACAAGTAAGCTATAGTTGGCACAACTTATGCTTGTTAGAGGTTCTAGGATTGGGCACAAGTATCCACTATAGCTACTCCATGTGAGAGGCAATCTTGTCTTAGTGGGACTTTGGCATATGTAGAGCACGATTTTATTGATCATATAGGTGCTCATGTGGAGCACACTTTGGATGATCATTTTGATGCTTTAGAGCATGATATGGATGCTCAATTAGAGCATTCTGATGATGCTTAGTTAGATTTAGATCATATGGATCTTGGTATTGATGTTGTGTAGTTTTCTCATGTGGAGCAGGATGATACACTTTGTGTGGTAGATCATGATAGCTCTTATGATACATAGTGTGTGGTAGAGAATATTTGCTATGAGGATGCACAACTAGATATATCCTTGGTTGAGAGAATGGCTAACTTGGATGCTAAGGAGTCGGCATTTATGCAATCATCCCCAGATTCTCTCATGTCATATGTTAGCATGGATATATCAACACATATTGGTCTTGATGATGATGCTTTGGATGCCTTTGATATAGCCATGATAACACATGTTTTGCCAGCATTTGGAGGTGTGATGTAAGAGTTTTTATGCTCAAGACGAGACATTGGAGTTGGTATTGGAGTATTTTCACTTGGAGTTGTCAGTTGTTTGATGACTGACACAATCATAGAGTGAGTGGGGGCTTTTCATGAACTTGAGCTTGACTCTTGTTGATATGAGTCTATAGGAGTTTGAGGTGCATGGATACCCCCTTGTTTGAGGTGATTGGTGTAGGTTGATTGGTAGGGGTTGAGCATTGGAATCTTCAGTGTCATAACAACCAACTTAGTATGAGTTAGAAAAAACATGTAAATTTGGCAATAATGATCCGCCCTTGGGATAAAACAATCCAAGTAGCTAGGTACAACTCACGTAGGGAAAATTGCACTTGACATCTGGGCAATGCATAAACATGCCCATATGAGAGACAACAAACTGAATTTTTGGCTTATGCATAATTAAATCAAGCATCCAACAACCCATTGATCGAGAGAAACATCAAATGCATCTCCAACATCATGAAGACAACCATAGACCTATTTCCATGGGAGTGGTAATAGGTTTGTGATCTTCAAGCCCAAAACACTGTAATAATGTGTCAATGTATTTTGTTTGACACAAAGCTATTCCACCATCAGCTTGCATAATCTAAATTCCAAATAATGATATAAATGCCCCAAATTTGACATCTCAAAATAGGCATCCAAATCAGCCTTAAAGTCAACAATATGCTTCTCAATAGGACCACTGAGCAACATATCATCAACATCTACAATAGAGATCAAAAGTACATCATCTACATTCTTAACATGCAAGGTGATCTTAGTTGGACTGTCCTCAAAACCATGTGCCAACAAACATGCATGTATGAAGCATATGATGCCTGCCTCAAACCATGTGTGCACGAAACCATGGGCTGAGATACATACACTTCTTCATGTAAATCACTATTCGAAAATGTAGTTTTAATGTCTAGCTAATGTACATTCCAAAAGTTACAAATGCTACCAACGGTGGTGATTCAACATATGGGAAGCAAAGGTCTCAAAATCAATGCCTCTCTCTTGAGCATAACCTTTTGCAACAAGCCTAGCTTTATAATGGAAAAATGTTCCATTAGGCGTACATTTCATCCTGTATACCCATTTGATGCCAATGGCCTTTTTTCCAAGAGGAAAATCACATAAAGACCAAGTACCATTCTTCATAATAGCATCATATTGTGATTGCATAATAGCCATCCAATTTTTTGAATTTTGTGCTTCATCAAAAGAAACAATCTCATTCTCATCACAAGGACTAGAGATAGCCATTGCATAATAGTATGATGCAAAGGAAGCAGTATGAGAGCCTAAACAAGTATGATATGATAGAAGTGCGTGTAATTTGCTATCTCTCAAAGCATACACCACCCATGTAGGCATAGTTTTAGCCTCCTCTATGTCAGCCCTCTCATCAAGTGCATCATGTAGATTTGCATTAGAAATGCAATGATCTGCATCATCATTCGGAGCCTGTAAAGGCCAAGAACTTGCATCATTTGGAGCAAAACTTGTGTCCACTAATAAAACAAGGCAGCAAAGTGTCATACATATCCTTCAAGCTAACAAATGTCTCCTTGATACATGAAAGTAAAAGTTGAATTGCATCATCTTCCACAAAAAAAAAACATCATAGCTAACCAAATGCATTTAATATGTGGATGATAGCCTTTGCTTTCAAAGTTGTACCCAATTAAAATACATTTCACTCCTTTAATATCCATTTTTTTGCATTGTTATTTAGGCATAATGCATATGCCAGACAAACAAAGACTATTAGATGAGCAATAGATGGATTGCAACCATGTGAAACCTCATATGGATTGATCGATTGCAATGCTTTGGTGGGACACCTGTTGAGTACATATGCTACACACATAACAACCTCAAGCCAAAAGCTATTTGGTAAAGATTGACTTTTGACCATACACCTTGCCATTTCCATGGTTTTGTTCTTTCTTTCAAAAACTCCATTTTGTTGAGGTGTATATGGCACTGTAGATTGATGTTTTATCCCACATTCAACTAGAAGTGCATTGAAATTTGAAGACATGTATTTCCCCCTCGATCACAATGGAGGGTGCCTAATTTACATACGGAAAGATTTTCAGTTATAACAAGGAACTATTTAAGGCACATAAAGACTTAAGACTTTGCTTTCAATGGATAGACCCATGCATGCATGCAAAAATCATCAATAAAGGTCATGAAATACAGGTAGTTCCCAAAAGAAGGTGTCTGCATAGGACCACAAACATCACTATGAACAAGCTACAATTTATTAGCATCTCAAACTAAACCATCTTTTGGGAAGGAGGAGCACTACATTTTGCCCAAAATATGGCCTTCACAAACATGTTTACAAGGTTTCTCGAGTTTTGGTAGAGAGAACACCATTTCAAACTTCTGTGGGTGAAGCAAACTAGTAAAATTCATATGACCAAAGCATACATGCCAAAGCTTTGCATTCAAAAAAGCTTGAGAATCTCGAACTACACATATTGAATCATTCACATATTTTGCATAGTCTATGAGCTTATATAGCCCATGACATAAAATGCAAGAAGCAATAACATTGCCATTCGATAGATCATGAACTTTACATTTCATCAACAAATTTGACAGCCAAGCCAATCTTGGTTAATGCTGAAACTGACGATAAATTTTTCTTGATCCCTCACACATATAAAGCATCTTACAATGTGAAGGGACTACCATCAATAGTATTCATAATGATCTTTCCAACTCCAATTACAGGAGGAGGATTTCTTAACACAAGTGATAATATTTCTTGTAGGGGAAGGTGCAACAAACATCCAAGTCTACTATAGACATATGCTACTCATGTGAACGTGGGTCATAACTACAACCAATAGTAAATCCCGATTCTTCATTCTAAACAAGATTAGCAGAATTTATTTTAGGGGTAGAGGCTTGTGCAACAACCATTCTAACATCTTCCTACTTTGCCTCCTTTGCAACCAGTTTAGGACAACTCTATATGACATGATCATTTCCCTTGTATTACTTGCAAAATTGTTTCTAGCTTTTTGTCTTCTTGTCATCTTTGTCTTCCTTCTTTGATTGTGGAGCATTAACAAATTTCTACTTACTCATAGATGAGCTCCATTTTCCTTTTCCCTTTTGACTGGCTAAAAAAGCTTGATTTACAACACACATAATTGACCCGTTATGCATGGACTAATCTTACTATAGTAAAATAGAGACTAACTGCTCTACCATCATATTTTCCCAGAATGGGTAATTAGTACCATCCAAATTATCTTGATTAAGCAACATACAGAATACATCATTACATTCAGCCTCACCAGTGACTAAATACCATGATGTAGAAATCTGATTATATCTCAAAAAGTGGAATAAAAACACCTGCTTGAGCTCTAGTAAACCTGTAGCAAACTTTGATGTACTTGTATTGGTGAATCAAAACCTATATATATGTTTAGCACAAAAAGATAAAATTGCATGCATAGTCATTGCAATAGTGTGTTCAGAGGGAAGCCATTTTGAAATCTTAATTGCCTTGGTTATGCTCACCAATTTTTGTGCAATTATAAGGTTGTGACTTGAGGGGTGTCGACAATGCCTTAGATGAAGAAACAACTTTCTCTCATAAAAACTGTTGGAGTTCAAGTCTGCAGAAACAAGTCTGAACATCACAAGGAAGAAGAAGAAGCTTGGACCATAGCATAATACCAAATGTATTACCAAGTGAATGTACAAAGATAAGTAGCCTATTAGGGTTATACATGTTTATCACACCATGGAAAAAGAGACCTCCAAAAGAGGGAAAAAAGTGCCTCGGTCATCCTAAGCGTGTTCACACACATCACTACCAAATATATATAGACATTTGGGACAACCATGTACTTGTTTTTGTATGTGTAAATTCAATGCGCAAAAGGAATCACAACACACCAAGACCTTTCATGGTCCTGCATAAGGAGCTACTTTACCTCTTTAATGATTTCTTCATTATTGCCACCTACAATCAAGTCATTAACATAATAACCCTTGCTTGCCAAGTACAAAGGGCTTGTTTGAGCCTAGATAAAGCCTTTTTCAACCTACAAATGTATTCAAGCTGCTTTGAATCTTATATCTTTTTGGATGGTTAATGTATACTTCTTCCTCCAATTCATCATGTAAAGAGCATTCTTCATGTCCATCTAATGCAAAATCCATCCCTTTGTTGTAACCAATGGAACAAGTGGTAGGAAATTTATCTACATGGCTAAAAGTTTCCTTCTAATCAATGCCATATGTATGTGCATATCCTTTTGTTACCAATTGTGCTTTATACATGCTTATGCTAGCATTAACATTATGATTTACCTTGAAAACCCGCTTGAAGCCTATGGATTTGTTTCATTGTGACAATGGATCCAACTTCCATGTTTCATTTCCATAAAGTATAGCCATCTCCTCATCCATATGTGTACCTAAGTCGTGAAGCCTTAAAGACTTATGTTGATGAGACTAAATCTCAATTGCCCCACAAGTGTGTATAGTGATGGACCGATACATGTTTAATTATCAATCTGAAGAACCACATGAACCAAGTGTATGAAGACGTGTGCACACATGATGGAAGGTGAAGTGGCTGAGCTACAATGCATGTGAAAAGACCTAGCTACCTCTCCTACTCAATAATTCACTGAAAATGCATGTCGCGATACCACTTATAGTACTAAGCACAAATTCAAACTTTTCTCCAAGCTCCAAAATCTGAATATGGCCAACAATGGGTTGTTTTCGAAGCTCTCGATGAGACGCATCTATTGATGTATTTTTGCTTGAATCTGACAAACGGTCTTTAAGTTATGCACAAAACAGTGAATGGTGGGAAACACCAACACTCACTCCGCAACTCATAGTGGCTCACACACACATTAAAACAGTCTGAAAATGGCAAGAAGGGATAGCTAACAGCTCTACACACATTCCAAGCATCACACACACAAATGATCATAGAGAAGGTGGAAATCAACATGAAAGAAGAAAATTCAAATTTCTTCTCTTCTTCTTCACAATGGCAAAAAGTCTTTACAAAGAGTCACAAAGTGACTTATATACATGTGCCCTAAAAATGGTCCTTTCACACAAGAGACCGGCACTTTATTGACTAATCTCTATTTTCCTACTATTTTACAAGAATTATGCTACAAGGGTTTGTGGTTTATGCATCTAGAGGACTCCTCTAGTGCATTTACATAGTTTCGAGGGAATTTTCTATAATTTTGAAGAAAAAAATTTGTGCCCATTATTTTGAAAATTTTTGGGGCTCCTCTTTTGTGCTTGTTTTCTTTGCAACACTCTCCCCCTCTTTGTCTCTGTCGTCCCTTGACAGACTTTGCTTCTTGTTTGCAGCTTGTTTGTGGCTCCTTAGTACACGCACCCAGTGGTCGAAGAAGCAATAAGGATTGTCAGAGAACTTGTTACTTTATCTGAAATTAGTCCTTTGCTTCTGTAATCCCCTTGGTATTCCATACATTCATAAATCTGGGTTGCTGTATTAAATTGGGTTGCCACACACACAACCAATGAAGATGGACTACAATAACTTTGTAGTCTAATTTTCCAATCACCTCTTTGTATCTACACTGCAAGCACCATACAAAAGGTATGAAGATTTGGATTTACAGCCCTCGATCTAGAGCTTTCAAAGATCAAGAGGTTGAAGCACCTTCTTGGGGCTCAGGATCTGCTAAATATCTTCTTGCACTTCTTCATGGATAATTGTTGGCCTTGATCCGTCCTTACTTGTGGCGTGCTTCCCACTGTTGTGTTTTTTGGAGCCTGTTTACTTCTTTCCACCACATGCATCACTTGGTCGGCCTTACCTCTCTTCTAAGCTAGGATTATGTTTCAAAGGCCTTGTTCTTAAATCATTTTTGACATCCTCTAGCACTTGATGCATTTCTTTCCATTGTACGCATCAAGTAGAGGGAGAAGCATCTAGAATTCTCAGACAATTGGTTATCTTTTCTGATGAATAATCCTTTGTGTACTGTCTCGCTTCGAAAGAGCCTAGTTGTGATTTGTTTGTTTCCATTCTTTAGGCCCTGGTCATTTGGTGTTGTCGCCTAATGCGTGGCCCTACGGGGCTTTGGGTAGATAGTGATTCTTTCTTTTTTGAGCTTCTTTTTTATTGAGCTATTTTGGTCTTTGATTTTCTTCTTCTCCTTTTTTTGCTTGATTCTCCCTCCACACATCCCTCCTCCTGAACTCTGTTGCCCCTGTCAAGCTTTTTGTGGCAATGTGCATATGTTTGGATGACTTTCCTTTTTTCACTATCACTTCGAAGTCAAAATCCATCAATAATAGCAACCATCTTACTAACCTTCCCATGTTACAAGGCTTATTGACCAAGTACAATAAGGCTTGATGATCTATGAATAATTTAAACTTGTTGGCTAGAAGGTAGTGTTTGAATTTCTTTACCGCGTACACCATCCCTAAACCTTCTTGTTCCATAGTTGTATAGTTTCTTTCCGCTTAATTGAGTTGTCTACTCGCATATGCAATAGGATGGTCTAATTTTCCTTCATCTGTCGGTTGAGCTAGAATGCAACCTATTGCGTAGTTGGAGGCATCTACATGAATATGAAAAGGCTTATTCCAGTTGGGTGTTTTCAAGATTGGTGTTGTGCTCAGTCTTTTTTTAGTTCATTAAATGCTTTCTCGCAGTCATCCGTCCACGTGAATTGGGTTAACAATCCATATAATGGTTTGGCAATTATAGCGTACATGTGAATAAATCTTTGATAGTATCCACAATGACCCATAAACACTTGCACTTCCTTCGCATTTTTCGATCTTGGAAGTTTGAGTATTACTTTGATTTTGTCTTCGTCAATAGAGATTCCATTCCTAGGATTTTCTCTTCTCTAACCATGAAGACACACTTCTCAGGATTCATGCACACTCTATATTGTCAACATTTTTCAAATATTTTTTGCAAGTCTAGTATATGTTCCTATCTTTGATCTGAGTAGGTGTCTACGTACACTTCCATAATCTTCCTTAGGAATTCCTTGAAGACGTGACACATCAATCTTTGGAAAGTAGTAGGGGCATTCGTGAGCCCAAAAGACATCACCCTAAACGCATAGACACCCCATTCAGTCGTGAATGCAATCTTATGTTGGTCCTCAGTAGCAGTAGCTACTTAGTTATATCCAGAGAATCCATCCAGGAAGCTATAGACTTCCTTACCTGTGACTCTCTCCAAGGGATGATCAGTGATAGGTAATGGGTAGCTATCTCGGATTGTAGCTGCGTTTACTTTCTTCAGATTAATGCACACTCTTAATTTTCTGTTCTTTTTGGGTACGACCACCAATGGTGACACCCATTCAGTGTGTTCTACCTCGTAAATGAACCCCGCTGCTAATAGCTTGTCTATCTCTTCCTTAATTTTTTCTGCATAGACATCATTATAAGTGTACGGATGTTGCTTTGATGGTTTTGTTGGAATCAATGTCCAATAATTTTTCATCCACGCGAACCTGAATTTGCATAGTGTGAAACCATCTTTCTAAAAGAAAACAAAGCAAACGTTGCAAAATACGATTCTAAAAGTAAATCATTGCTTTTCATAAACAAAACAACGATGGAGTTTTATTAGATCGATACATTTTTGCTTTATTAAGACATGGGCATGTTTTGCTTTATTCTTGAAAAACTTACGCTTTTGAAGTACCTTCGCTATTAGCTTTTCATGGTAATACAAACACTATTTAAGGATGCCCTTGGCTCATTGTTCAAGGATCACTCAAGGATCACTCACTCAAAGATCTAGAGCTTGGAGATCTTCTTGAAGACATAGTGTTCTCATACTCTTGAAGGAGGTGAAGTTTTGGTGAAGGAGAGGCTACTCTCATCGCAGCAAGAAGTCTTCTACGAGGTGGTGGTAACTATCTTTTGTGAGTTAACCTTGTGGTTGATTTACAATTTTGTTACACTATTTTGTGAGAATAAGATTAGCTTCGTTTACTTCATTCACTTCACACACACTTAGATTATTTTGACATAATCTAAATTTTGTATCATCATCTTCTTATTCTTCCATTAGTGAGTGCACCACTTTATATGGTTGAGTAATACTCCCATGTTGTAATTTGGACATCTATTATTTTTAGTGAAGTAAGCATCCAGCTTACATTCCTTATCCTTGTCTCAAGATCTCTTTCTTTCTATCTCTCACTTATCATCTTGTCAATTAAGTTGTGTATGCTCAAAAGGTTTTAGTATTGGAACGAACTTGGGGGCCCAAATTCCAACACTTGGTATCAGAGCATTAAGGTTTTGGTATCAGAGCTACATAATTGACATACACACTTAAGATAAGATGAGTGAGATTAGAATTGAGATTGAAGACAAGTTAGATGGATCTTCTAATTATACCATGTGGAGTTTCATGATGATGAACTTGTTAGTGACAAAGGATTTATGGAGTATCGTCAATGGATCCTTAACAAGACCAAGACGAGAAGGCGAAGAAGGGTCTACAACAGCTTCAAGAGGTATTGGAATTACTATTACAGAACCAACTGAAGAAGAGGTAAGCACTTTGATATCCAGAGTCACTGCTAGGTCTTTACCTAGAGTTCCTCCTACTGAAGATCAGGCAAGATGGGATGCTAGAGATGCTTTAGCACTTTCATTCATAGCAATGAGTGTCAAAAAGCATATTCTACGATAGATCAGATCTTGTAGAAGTTCTAGTCAAGCTTGGTTGAAGCTTGAGAATCTTTTTCAGAGCAGAAATCCTACTAGGAAAGCTCACTTAAGGAGACAACTAGCAAATACAAGGATGAAGGCTGGTGAGTCAATTCAAACTCACATTACGAGACTCGTTGACTTGAGAGATCAACTTCTAAATGTAGGAGTTGAGATATCAGATGAAGAAATGGTAAATATGCTGATTAATTCACTTCCTATTTCATATCGATCTTTCATAACCACTCTTACCCTTACCACAAGAGATACAGAGGTTACATTTGAAGAGTTAGAGTTCTTGTTGCTTCAAGATGAAGATCAGTTGAAGGGATGGAAGAGAATGAAGAAGCACGTTCATCTTCATCAAAGGGTCAAAAGAAGAAGAAGGATAAGAAGAAGGAAAAACAATCCAAGAAGGAAAGTAGGTCCCTCTCACCTTCTACTTCAGATTCTGTATCTACGACATCTAAAGAGAATTCTTCTAAGAAGAAGGTAAAAATATGTTCTTTCTGCAAGAAACATGGACATATTAAGTCAGAATGTTATAGAAGGATTGCAGCAGAAAAGAAGAAGGCATCAGGTAATGTTGCAGAAGATGATAAAAAAGGGAA
The DNA here is from genome assembly GCA_020310875.1 of Ceratopteris richardii. NCBI lineage: Eukaryota > Viridiplantae > Streptophyta > Polypodiopsida > Polypodiales > Pteridaceae > Ceratopteris > Ceratopteris richardii. The sequence continues at coordinate 175,804,283 of CM035411.1, forward strand.
ATCTCAAGGTGATTCTTATGCCTGTATCACCATTGAGGAAGTAGCTTTTGATCAAGCAGCTTTCCAAGTTCTTTCAGTAAGTCTTTGGATATTTGACTCAGGTGCTACAAAGCATATGACAGGTTGTAGAGATGTATTTTCTTCTCTTTCCTATTCTTCAGGTAGAAGAGTTACTATTGCACATGGCAATGATTTGGATGTTGTGGGAATAGGTACAGTAACCCTAAAGTCAAGAGAAGGTGGTAATTTTCAAATTTTAGATGTCCTTTATGTACCTGAAATGAAGAAGAATCTACTATCTATATCTGCATTTTTAAGTGATGGTTTTAAAGTTGTATTTGAGAAAGATCTTTGTAAGATCTTATCACCTAACCAAGACAAGTGTCTTTTACAAGGTGAGCATAAAGGAGGGATCTTTGTTTTGTCAAAAATCAGTCAGGCATATGCAGTCAAATCTTCATCACCAGTGGAAGATATGAAGCTATGGCATGAAAGATTTGGACATATCAATTTTGGAGCTCTCAAGAGTATCAAAGACAAAGGTATGGTTGAGAGTTTACCCTCATTCAAGCTACTAGATGATTCAGATATATGTGAAGGTTGTCTTGAAGGTAAGATGCATAAACTACCTTTCAAGAAACATGGTCATATTATAGCTACCAGGAAATTGCAGATTATTCATTCAGATGTGAATGGACCTATCATAACAGACTCTATTCAGGGTTTCAAGTATTTTGTTCTATTCGTTGATGATTTTACAAGATACTCATGGATCTATGGTCTTAAGTCGAAGTCAGAAGTCTTTCCTATGTTCAAGAAATTTGTAGCTATGGTTGAAAATGAAAGTCAGGAAACTGTCCCGATTCTCAGAAGTGATAGAGGTGGAGAATACTTGTCAAATGAGTTCCAGACATTTCTTGATGAGAAAGGTATTACTCGACACCTTACTATTGCTTATACTCCTTAGCAAAATGGTGTTGCAGAAAGAAAGAATAGAGTACTTGTTGAAATGATGCGGAGCATGATGGCGTCCAAGAGGCTTTCACCGAAATTCTGGTTTGATGTAGTACATACAAATAATCACATTTTGAATAGGTCATCTACAAAAGCTTTAAAGGTAATCACACCGTATGAAGCTTATTATGGTAGAAAACCTAATGTGAGTTACTTCAAAGTGTTTGGATCACTTTCTTATGTACATATTGAGAAAACGGATCGAGGCAAACTAGACGTAAAGGCAAAGAAAGCTATTTTTATTGGATATCATGTTGAGAGTAAAGGATACAGGTAATACATGTCCTGATATACAGTTTGCAGTTTCTCAAGTATCAAGGTTCATGCAGAATCCGACAGTGTTACATTGGAAATCAGTAAAGCGGATCTTTTGATATTTGAAGGGAACTTCAATTATGTTATGGTATTTTCGAAATCTACACATTTGTTACTAAAAGGATTTTCAGATTCTGATTGGGCAAGTGATAGAGACACAAGAAGAAGTACTAGTGGATTTTGTTTTTATCATGAAGATTGTCTTATCTCATGGTTTTCAAAGAGACAACCCACTAGTGCCACTTCATCATGTGAAGCTGAATATCGTGCAACATTTACAACTACTCTAGAGTCAGTATGGTTGCATAAGATTTTCAGTTATCTTGATGTAAGAGTACATCAACCCATTCAGATATTTTCAGATGGCCAGAGTGCTATAGTTATAGCTAAGAATCCAGTGCATCATGCAAGGACAAAGCATATAGAGGTACACTACCACTATATTCAAGAGCAGATAGCTAAGAAGCACATTGAGCTGGCTTATGTTCCTTCTAGTGAGAATGTTGCAGATATATTTACCAAAGCATTGACTAGAGAAAGTCATGAGAAGATTTACAGGTTACTGAAGCTTATATCATTGTGACATTGAAGGAGGGATTGTTGGAATCAATGTTCAATAATTTTTCATCCACGCAAACTTGAAATTGCATAGTGTGAAACCATCTTTCTAAAAGCTAAAAGAAAACAAAGCAAACGTTGCAAAATACGGTTCTAAAAGTAAATCATTGCTTTTCATAAACAAAACAACGATGGAGTTTTATTAGATCGCTACGTTTTTGCTTTATTAAGACATGCACACATTTTTCTTTATCCTTGAAAACCTTACGCTTTTGAAGTACCTTTGCTATTAGCTTTTCATGGTAATACAAACACTATTTAAGGAGGCCCTTGGCTCATTGTTCAAGGATCACTCAAGGATCACTCACTCAAAGATTTAGAGCTTGGAGATCTTCTTGAAGACAAAGTGTTCTCACACTCTTGAAGGAGGTGAAGTTTTGGTGAAGGAGAGGCTACTCTCATCGCAGCAAGAAGTCTTCTACGAGGTGGGGGTAAATTTCTTTTGTGAGTTAACCTTGTGGTTGATTTACAATTTCGTTACACTATTTTGTGAGAATACGGTTAGCTTCGTTGCTTCATTCACTTCACACACACTTAGATTATTTCGACATAATCTAAATTTTGTATCATCATCTTCTTATTCTTCCATTAGTGAGTGCACCACTTCATATGGTTGAGTAGTACTCCCATGCTGTAATTTGGACATCTATTATTTTTAGTGAAGTAAGCATCCAGCTTACGTTCCCTATCCTTGTCTCAAGATCTCTTTCTTTCTATCTCTCACTTATCATCTTGTCAATTAAGTTGTGTATGCTCAAAAGGTTTTAGTATTGGAACGATCCTAGGGCCCCAAATTCCAACAGGTTTTGCATCAAGTGTCATTGGTATTCGATGAGAACAAATGGAGGGTTCTACACCTTTAAGGTCCTTATAGGTCCATGCGAACACATCTTGATACTCTCAAATTAATCGCATCAATTATTCTCCCTCCTCAGGTGACACATCTTTTCCTATGTAAGTGCATCTTTCTTCTCCATCTTCCACAGTCACTATTACTTTCTTCATTTGTTCCTTGTTGTCATATGCTTCTCCTTCTCTTGCCTCTCTCTTAAGCATTTGAATGGCTATCTTCCTCTCCTCTACTTCATATTTTTTGAAGTGTTTTGGAACTTCAAACAGATCTAGGGTTGGTTCAGTCTTATCTATGGTTTCCTCATGGTTCTCTCTAAACTGAGTTGCTTCTATTGCTAACACCTTGGGTGTCTCGTCTTTATCCTTGGCATGGATTGCTTCTAAATATCGTTCTTCTAAATCAAATTCTGGTTCCATTTCTATACTCTTCCTTCCATTCCTTTTCTAATACTTCTCTTGCTTCTACCTCCTGAAGGACTACCATCTAAAAGCTTATATCATATCCTTCTTCTTCCACACATTCGTTCATGGTCAATACTTCTTCATTTATGCATATGTCCAAAGTGGCTAGAATTTCGATCTAACCATGTGGTTCGAATGCTTCATTGGAAAAACTTGGGGCATCTACATAGGGTCCTCTACAGGTCGGTAATTTTGATGTCCGATAGGCCATATTTGAGTTTTTTTTCTCTTCTCTCTTTGCTTCCTTACACATCCACAACTGGACATCTTCGTGCATCCATGATTGGTCACTTGATCCCGCACTATGAACTGACAAAACATCCTCTTCCTTGTGTATGGGATTCCATTGCAAGGGGGTACATCCCTATACGCAAATGTATGTGAATTTATCTTGGTAGTAGTTCCTTGATGTTGTAGGTATAACACATCTCTTCCCCAATCTTGTACCACCCTGAATTGTCTATGAATTGTCACCCTAATATCATTTCATAGTTATTAGCTTTCCCAAATTGACATATAGCTAATGTGTGCTCAAACTCCACTCCGTAGGTGGCTAACTTAATTTTCTCCAGTATTCCCAAGGGTCTCTCTACATGACCATTGGCTAATTGAAGCTTCATACGTGTTGGTCGCAGGGCTGGCTTTCCCCATTTCTCCCAAATCTCTTTGGTGGCTATGCCTACTCCTGCTCTTGTGTCTAGTATGGCCTTGGTCATGTATCCATTGTATGTGATGGGTAAACTTATGGAGAGTGTTAATATCCAAAAGAAAAAGCTATCCTTGATGTTAGAACGCTTCTATATCAAGAATAACTCAAAACCTCTACCAATTTGGAGGACCAATACTAGATTATCAAAATTTTGAAGTAACTGTGAAGAGAAAAGTCTGTTGCACATAACTCACTCATTCACTAAACAAATGTGTATAGATTTTTATGAAACTTTGCACAATCTGTCATCTAAAGATTGCACACCTTTTGCAAGTTAAACAATCTCAAAAGATCTAGTGGATCTTGAAAAACGATCCAAACAATTTACCTATGTCTAAAACTGTTCTCCTGTAGAGTCGACTTTGACACCTGCAACTTCTAACACATAGTTCTCCCAAACTAGAACCTGTTTAAGAAATGCTTTTAGCCATAGATGGCTTACCTTCCAACTTAGATTTTGACTCTTCATTTATGCAAAAATTTACACTGTGCACTAAGAATTGATCAATTCTTTGACTATCGAGATTGCACCTGTTTCAGAAGACACTCATCACTTCTTCACATACAAATGTTCCTACACATAATTCTCTTAGCTTGTTTACAATAAGGCTCTCAAATCTTAACCATAAAAACTATAGAATTAGATATCTACAAAAGGATTCTTGAAATGATCAAGCACAGAAGGAGAACACAACAAAATATTGGGCGCAACTTTTTCTTCTATTCAGAGAACTTTTACATCTGAATGATAAGAGATGTTCACTTCACTTCTAAGATGTCTAATAGCTCTTACAACTTCTAATTCATCATCTCTCATACATGCCCTGACTTTTCTACTTGTATATATAGGTGTTATGTACAAAATTGTGACCATTACATAAGTATAAGCATATTTAATCTACATATATATACAAGCCTTTATTCTTTGATTATACTCTAACTCCAATCTTCATGTATTGATCTTTGCTTCTTCTTTTGACTTCAAATATTTTTCCAACTCATCAATTGATGGTTGTCATGCACCAACAACTCCCCCTCAATCATCAATTGAGGTTTTCTCCATCTTCTTTATACCTGCCATGTCTTTGAATCTCTGTAGCTTTCGTCCATCCAAGCTTTTGGTTAGCATATCTGCAATCTGATCTTTTGTTGAAGTATGTATGACTTCAATCTCCTTATCAATCACCTTCTCTCTTAAGAAGTGATACTGAATCTCAATGTGTTTAGTCCTGGCATGAAAAACACTGTTAGCAGCTAGATACAATGAACTCATAGTATCTCCATGAATAGTGGGTGTACTCTGAATGATGTCAAAACTCTTCATGAGAGTCTTCAACCATATGACTTCCTTTGTAGCTTGAACCATACCTTTATACTCTGCTTCTGTAGATGATAAAGCAACTATGTGTTGCTTCTTAGAACACAAAGAGATTGGCTTATCTCCCACCTAACAACAAGTATCCATATGTTGATCTCCTATCATTAGGATTACCTGCCCAATCTATATCACTATATATCTTGATGTTTGTATCTGAAGTAAAATCATAATACAAACCTTTCTTGAGTGTACCCTTAATGTATCTCAATACTCTTTGTCCTGCAACCCAATGTTCTTTCCTAGGACAATGCATGAATTGAGACAACACTCAAACTGCATATGACAAATCAGGCCTAGTTAATGTGGCATAGATTAAACTACCAACCAGACTTTGATATAGCTTCATGTCCTTGAATTCTTCTCCTCCATATCTGCTCAATTTGTGATTCATCTCCATTGAAGTAGGTGCTACCCTGCAATCTTCCATTTTAAACTTGATCAACAAGTTCTTCAAATACCTTTATTGAGTTACATACACTCCATGTTGAGTATATGAGATCTCCATGCCCAAGAACTATGACAAGTCTCCCAAATCACTAATCTTGAACTCTTTCTCCATTTGCTTCTTGGGACTTTGTATGACCTTCTCATTTGTACCTGTAAGAATTATGTCATCATCATATATGCACATGTAAATAAACCCATCATCACTTGCTTTGACAAGCAAGCTACTATCTGCTTTAGATACTTGAAAACCAAGTTCCTTCAAGAACTTCACAAGTCTATAATTTCATGCCCTTGGGGCCTACTTCAAACCATAAAAAGCTCTCTTGAGCTTGCATACATATTCTGAATACCTTTTATCTCTGAATCCTTGTGGTTGTTCCATGAAAACATCATCTTAAATATAACCGTTAAGAAAAGCATTCTTCACGTTTAATTGACATAATCTCCAACCTTTACATGCAGCAATGGCTATGAATGTCCTTATGGTTGTCATCTTTGCCACAGGACTATAGGTATCATCATAATCTATACCATATGTCTGAGCATACCCTTTCACAACAAGTTAGCTTTATACCTAGACACTTTTCCATATGCATATCTCTTTGTCTTGTAGACCCATTTGCATCCAATGATCTTCTGACTATTTGGTTTAGGGACCAAATCCCAAGTCTCATTCTCTATCAATGCATCATACTCTTCCTGCATATATTTCTCCCAATTTTCCTTACCTTTTTCCTCTTCATATGTAGAAGGGTCTTCATCTTCTTTAACCATGTAAGCATAATCTTTAGTAGTCAAAAAAGAAGTGTCATAGCTATACCTTATAGGTTGCCATTTATGCCTTAATGACCTTCTGAGTTCTCCACTTCTTGAAGTTTCTGGTTCATCACATTCTGGATCAAACCTTGGCACTTCTTCAACTTCAACTTGTACTTCATTGTTCTCTTCTTCATCAAATATTTGAACCTTTGATTTACCTTTCTTTTGATTCAAAACTTCTTCATCACCTGCATGATTATTGATTGTACCTGCATACCAAGTACTTTGCTCATCAAATGTAACATCCTTTGATACAAATAATTGCTTTGTGGATGGACTCCACAATCTATATCCCTCCCATCTGTTTATCATTATATCCAATGAAGACATACTTTTTGGCTTTAGGTTCCAATTCATGCCTCAACTAAGATGGCACATATGCATAAGCCAAACATCCAAACACTTTGAAATGATCTAAGGTAGGTCTCTTACCCCACCAAGATTGATATGGTGTCATACCTTGCAAAGCTTTACATGGTAACCTATTAACCAAGTATGTAGTTGTATTTATAGCCTCAACCCACAAATAATTTGGACAATTTTTCTCCTTCATCATTGATCTTGCAAACTCAACAAGAGTTCTATTTCTCCTTTCTGCTATGCCATTTTGTTGAGGAGAGTACCTGCAAGTAACTTCTCTTTTTATAATTGCATTCCATAACTAATCACTGAACTCATTAGGAAAATACTCTCCCCCTCCATGTGACCTTAGTCTCTTCAACTTTTGACCTGTGATTCTTTCTGCATACACATGATAATGTTTAAATGTATTGAATACCTCTGATTTATCTTTGATCACATATATAGTGATCCACCTGGTAGCATCATGAACATAAATCACATAGTATCTTGATCCATTAATACTATAGTCCTTTGATGGTCCCCACATCTATGTGTACTAACTCAAAATTCTCTGAATACATGAAACCATGCTTAGAATATGATTGCTTATGAGCCTTACCTAATTGACATGCCTCACATATGTATGTCATATGTTGACCTGTAACATTAGGCAATCCAAGAACTGAACCATTGTTAACCATATCCTTAATACCTCTTTCATTGAAATGTCCAAGCCTTTTATGCCAAAGATCTAACTCAGAGATCTTATGTCCTCCATAAGTGAAAAAGGCATGAGCAACATTACCTTGAATCTTCAATGTGAAGAGTCTTCCTTCTTTCTTCCCTGAAACAATTTGTTACAAAACTTCCATCATTAGTGAACCTTACTTCATAAACTTTTTCAACAATTTGTCCTACACTTATCAAATTCTTTGGAATGGTAGGAACATACAAGACTTTAATCAGAAGAGTACTTCTATCCTTGGCCTTCACTGATCGAAGTGACTTCACATTATGCTTTGTATTATCATCTGTTTGAACTACATGATTAATTACTTTATACTCCAAATCTGTCATCAAGGCTATATTACCACTCAGGTAATTGCTACACCCTGAGTCAATGTAGAAGATTCTTTGATCTTCACTTTGTCTTTCAAAAGTTGCATTCATAATCAAGGTTGAATCCTCCTTCTGATCTAAATCATAATTGTAGTAGGTATTGTTGTAGAATTGACTTTGGAAACCTCTACCTGCATTTCTTCCAAAGTAACCTCTACCTCTCAAAATTACCTCTTTGGTTTCTACCACCTCTTCCTCTTGAGTTAAAGTTCTGACTATATCCTCCATTATTCTGAGTATTATGCCAACAATCATGAGCTAAATGATTTGTCTTACCACAAATCCAACAATCTTTGGCTCCATCTTTATTGCTTTTGCCTCTTCCTCTACCTTTGCCACCTCCTCTTCCTCTTAGGAAGTTGGCTTGGCTAGTTGTACCTTCTTCTTCATTTAATTGTTGCTTTCCTTTGCTATTCTTCTTCTTATCCTTTGAATACATTGCTTGACATGCACTCTTATCACCATGACCTTTGACATCCTGCTCAAAAGTTAGCATGTTTCCTAGCAACTGATTTAAATCAGGAGTGAAATGATCTAGTGATAATTCAATAGACAAATGAAAGGCTTCCATTTCTCATCTCCTCTCAAACCTGTGAGGATTTTCCTTACCAATTTATCCTCTTGAATATCTTCATCAACTACTCCTAATGCATCTGCAATGTCCTTCATCCTTTTTACATAATCAGAAATGGATTGAGAGGCCTTCTTCTTGAATGTGGTAAATTTTGCCCACAAAGATGCTTTCCTTGACTTTGTAGTGTTTTGGAAATGCTCTTCCAAGGCATTCCATATGTCACTTGCACTTTCAAGTCATCTAATATGAGGTAGCAAGTAGTCATTGACTCCCATGTAGATAATGCTCCTTGCTTGAGCATCTCTCTTCATCCAAGTCTTCAAATCTGAGAGTTCATCCCTAGTTGGAACACTAGGATCTCTGAATTGTGGTTTTTCTTCTTCACCTGTGATGTAACCTATCACGTGTTTACTCATGAGATGAAATTCCATCCTCATTGACCAAGCTGGATAGTTTTCTCTATCATGGCCTCCTTCTCAAGCTTTCCCTTAAAGCTTTCACCTTTTGAACCTTCAATTGATGATTTCTGTATGACTGCAACAGTCGGGGTCCTCCTTTCTTCTATTTTGATGATTCTTGCTTTGATACCACTGATGGAGAGTGTTAATATCCAAAAGGAAAAGCTATCCTTGATGTTAGAACACTTCTATATCAAGAATAACTCAAAACCCCTACCAATTTGGAGGACCGATACCAAATTATCAAAATTTTGAACTAAATGTGAAGAGAGTCACTACTCAAAAAAGTCTGTTGCACATAACTCACTCATTGAATAACCAAATGTGTAAAGTTTTTTATGAAATTTTGCACAAGGTGTTGCCTAAAGATTGCACACCTTGTTCAAGTTAAATCATCTCAAAAGATTGAGTAGATCTTGATAAATGATCCAAACAAATTTACCTATGTCTGAAACTATTCTCCTATAGAGTCAACTTTGACACTTGAAACTTCTAACACATAGTTCTCCCAAACTAGAACCCGTTTAAGCAAATGTTGTTAGCAATAGATGGCTTGCCTTCCAACTTAGATTTTGACTCCTCATTTATGCAAAACTTTACACTGTGCATTGAGAACTAATCAATTCTTTGACCATATAGATTGCAACTGTTTCAGAAGACACTCATCACTTCTTCACATACAAATGTTCATACACATAATTTTCTTAGCCTGTTTACAATTAGGATCTCAAAACTTAATCATAGAAGCAATAGATATGGAATTAGACATCTACAAAAGGATTCTTGAAATGATCAAGTACAGAAGGAGAACAAGCAAAATATCGGGCACAACTTTTTCTTCTATTCAGAGAACTTTTACATCTAAATGATAAGAGATGTTCACTTCACTTCTAAGATGTCTAATAGCTCTTACGACTTCTAACTCATCATCTCTCATACATGCCCTGACTTTTCTACTTGTATATATAGGTGTTATGTACAAACTCATGACCATTACAAAAGGATAAGCATACTTAATGTACAAATATATACAAGCCTTTATTCTCTGATTATAATCTAACTCCAATCTTCTGGAGTATTTTGATGGCAATGCACCACAATGCATTCTCCTTCTTGAGAACTTCACGAGATATGCTCGGAGTAGAAAACCAAGCTCCTAAGGCTGCACACAGTACTCCGCACAAAGGCTACAGAATATGCAAAAAACACAGTACATAGGGAGCACGAAGATAGACTTCTTAGGTCTTACAGATGCGGTCGAACTTGTAATCTGTGACTGACTAGGCAACTATATGTTTTATTAAAGAACATATACAAAGAAGTGTCCAATGGCCATTTGGCCTTTCACATGGACACTAACAGTAACAATCTCCCACTAAAGGCCAACATGTCCAAAGTAACTATGGGAAACAAATAAAGAATGGTAAAGAATACCTGAGTGTAAGTATACAAACTATAAGTATACAAACTATACCTCCCACCTGATGGGCATGTTACAAAGTATACAAGTGACTATGTAAGATCAAGAATCAAGTAACCCCCATCAAGTGACAACAGTGTCGAAAGCTATCCTGTGGTAGAGCTTTAGTCAAAGCATCTGCAACATTATCTCGAGTGTGAACCTTCTCAAGAATAATGCGCTCAGTGGCTAAGCAATCTCTAACAAAGTGATACCTCACCTCAATGTGCTTGGTCTTTGCATGATAGACCGGATTCTTAGCCAAACCAATGGCACTTTGACTATCACTGAGCAAGCGAGGTACATGCTGAGGTAAACCCATATCACAAGCAAGACGAGAAAGCCACAATGCTTCCTTACATGCCTCACTTGCTGCAACATACTCTGGTGGAAAGAGTTGTACATTCTTGAAGACGAGATCTCCAAGAGATAGCACCTCAAGCAAAATGAAAAATGTACCCTGATGTAGACTTACAATTGTCTACACAACCAACATAGTCAGAATCTGTGTAACCAATAATGGATGCTTTCCCTCTACCTAAGCATAGAAACTTGTCCTTAGTGCCACTCAGATATCTCAAAATCATCTTGACCGCTTCCCAATGTTTCTTGCCAAGATTAGACATATATCTGCTCATAACTCCCACTGCAAATGCAATGTCTAGTCTCGTAGCTACCATAGCGTACATGAGACTATCAATAGGAGACTTATAGGGAATTTCGGTCATGAATTCCTTTTCCTCATCTAATTTGGGGCAATCATCCTTGCTCAATTTCACATATGTGGGTAAAGGTGTACTCAATGCCTTTCCACCCTGCATATTGAACCTGTGAAGTACTTTGGATATGTACTCACTTTGAGACAAGTATATGCATCTTTTACTCCTATCATGAATAATGTGCATGCAAAGAATATGTTTGGCATCCCCCAAATCCTTCATATCAAATAACTGACTCAACTTCTTTTTGAGAATTGACAAGTCATAAGAGGACTTCCCAGCAATCACCATATCATCAACATAAAGTATCAAACATATCAAGCTGCCATCTGAGCATCTCTTTGTGTAGAGACAATGATCCTCATTGCTTTGAGAAAAGCCTTGAGACTTCATAAAAGCATCAAACTTTTGGTACCATTGTCTAGGGGACTGTTTAAGTCCATACAAGCTCTTCTTGAACTTACAAACTAGACTTTCCTTGCCAAGAACTACATAACCCTCTGGTTGTTCCATATAGATCTCATCTGTAAGATCTCCATGCAAGAAAGAAATTTTCACATCCATTTGGACTAACTCTAAGTCCTCCATTGCAACGAATCCAAGCAACATGCATAGGGTAGTCATCTTGACCACGGGAGAGAAGATTTCCTTGAAATCAACACCATGTTGTTGCTTAAAACCCTTTGCAACAAGTCATGCTTTATACTTTGGAGAAGCACTATCTTATGTGAATTTTAGCTTATATACCCATGGTAAAGCTGTCCTGCCATTTGGCAAAGGTACTAAATCCCAAGTACCATTCTTGTGAATAGAATCCAACTCACTCTTCATGGCATGCTCCCACTTGACATGGTCCTCTGTCTGCATAGCCTCTTTGTAGCAAGAAGGCTCACCAACATCTTTTAGCATAACAAAATCTAAACCTGGAACATATCTATCGTGGATATGAGACACGTGTAGAACGTCTCAATTGTTGCTAAATAGCAACATGTGCAGATTGATATGAATGGACATTCTCTTGAACATCCCTATGTGCAACATTTTTATGCATGCTAATCGGAGGACTAGTATCCTCAAACACCAATATCCTCACTTCAACCTCCTTAATGGGTTGTTTATGCATCTTAGACTCATTGAAAATGACATCACTACTTTTGATCACTGTCCGTGTTTCAGGATCCCATAAGCGATATCCAAATTGTTCTTCTCGACCATATCCAAGAAAAATGCATTTCTTTGACTTATGGTCCAACTTTTGTCTAAGATTCTTGGGTATATGAACATATGATTCACACCCAAAAACTCGAAGATGATCATAATATGGTGGTTTCCCTGTCCACAACTCTTGTGCCACTTTCAGACCTTTGGCAATACTAGGTAAAAGGTTAATCACATGAACTGCAGTCAATACTACGTCTACCCAAAAGCCTTGTGAGAGGTTTGCATGATGCAACATAGAGACTACTCTATCTTGAATAGTTCTATTCATCCTCTCAGCTACACCATTCTGTATTGGGGTATAAGGAGTTGTAAACTCTCTACGAATCTCTCTAGACTAACAGAAAAGGTTGAATTCATGTGAGGTATACTCACCCTCATTATCTGAATGTAAAGCCTTAAGCTTAGTTCCTTTTTCAGTCTCAACTGAATCAAGCCATTTTCTAAAAGTAGGAAATACCTCATCCTTCGATTTGATAGGATATACCCAAACTTTTCTAGTAGCATCATCTTTGAAAGTGACAAAGTAAAGAGAACCACCTAAAGACCTAGTGGGCATAGGACCACACACATCTATATGAACGAGATCTAAAGGTCGAATGGAAGATTCAATGTGCGTTCTATGCACATTTCTGGTTTGCTTTCCATATTGACAATGCTCACAAAATGAAAAATCAGAGAAAGATAACACAGGTAAGTAGACAGAATGAGAAAGATTTTCCATTCCACTACGTGATATATGGCCCAAACGACCATGCCAAATACAATCCATAGGCTATTCAGTAACAGCTAACAAGTGTTCTTTCTATGATACAAATAAAGGATAAAGTGAACCAACTTTGCTTCCTTTTGCAATAACCATATTGCCCTTTGATATGCGAAAGGACTGAGCATAGAAGACCATCTTGTAACCAAGGTCATCAAGTTGACCAACTGACATCAAACTACATGATAACTGAGGTACATGGCATACATTATGCATAGTAAATTTTGAACCATCAATGTATTGCAGAACCACATCTCCAATCCCCACAACATCACATTGGTAAGAGTCACCAAGTCTCACGGTACGAAGAGACTTTGGTGCATAATAAGAGAACCATTCTGTATGTGGTGTCACATGGAAAGAAGCACCAAAATCCAGCAGCCAGGTGTGGGAAAGAGAATCAGCCATTAAAGCCTCACTTGGCATAGTACTATCAAGTGTCAGCACATCAACATCATTAGAAATAGCATTAATTTCTTCAATCTTCAGAAGTAGATGGTGCAGGTAACTATTTAACATGCCCATCAACATTTTGTCCTTTCCCTTTAGCATTCTTTAATGCATAACAGTCTTTCTTCATGTGTCCTTTCTTATGACAATAATGGCATTCGATATCCCTCTTCCTTGATTTACTTCTACTCTTATTCTATTGACCATTCTTTTCCTTGTTCTTGCTCCTGACACGTTGTTGATTCTTTCCTTGGTAAGAATCACGAACATTATATGCATCTCCACTCTGAGTGTCAACCATAGATTTTCTGCAAATCTCCTCACTCAAGACTGCTCCACATATGTCATCATAGACGAGTTTACCACCAGGTGCACTATTGCTAATAGCTGTGCAAAACGTATCCCATGATGATGGCAAGGTGCATAACAACAATACTGCTTTCATTTCATTATCCATATCCATTTTTTGAGCCTATAACTGAGAGAATATAGCATCAAACTCATTCAAATGAGCAACAACACTATCTGCATCCTTCATACGAAGGTCATATAATTTTCTCATCAGATAGACTTTATTTGATGCCATCTCTTTTTCATATGTATTGCAGAACTTCTTCCAAAGCTCCTCTACACTTTCACAGTATAATACGGTAAAGTAAACATTATCTGCTAGATGCAAGCGAATGGTAGACCTAGCCATTTCATCTAATTCATCCCAATCATCTTCATCCATGTCAGCAGGCTTCTTTGAAATTCCATTTATTGGCTTCCATTGCCTCCTTTGAATCAACACATCTTTAATCTAATTCTTTCATAGAGCAAAGTTTGTGCCATCAAATTTTCGGATCTCAAAATGGTCTTTGCCCTGCAATTTATAGCTCCTCCTCGGAACACTAGCACTAGACCCTGATCCACCGGATGTGCCTGAGACCTCTGATGCCATGATGGTAGAGAACTGAATAGAATGATAATGGAGCTAGAAGAGTCTGAACACCAACGAATAAGTGTATCAAGGAGTAAATCGACCACTGTATAGTTGACAAAACCAGAAATTTGGAAAAAATTTTGCCAGAGTATCCTTTGCAAAATGAATGTATGACCAGTGTCAAAATATCATAAAACTGTGAGTACTAACATGTTTTCTTGCATAGTGAATCATTGACTCCACAGCATATAATCAGTTACCCAATAGAAGCCAACTAAGCTTATCGAGCACCTATGAACAACTATCATACATCTCCTATGGCGAGGGTGAGTAAGTCTTCCACCTGCATCACCCAAGAGGCCCCGACATCTGGGTGTCTCCCGGTTAAGAAGACCTCACCACGACCCTCTTTATCAAACGTAAAAGGCTTTATGCAAAGAACGTAACCGCTATATCAATGACCACATGTACATACATAAGCGGTATCCACAGAAGCATACATAGTGTGTATGTGCTCAATATATGCAATAAAATGGCACTAAAGGCTGAATACACATCCCAAAAACTAGCCAATAACACTTGCAAGTGTCTATCAGCTCTCATATTCTAGGCTAAAAAAACCTGCATAAATTTGCAGCAATTGCTCCCACCAAAACTGAAACCTTTCAAGAAACATGTAGTTTTACAAGTGTGGCTGAAAACACAGCTCCAAAGGTTGATATTTATTTTTGGAGAAGTACAAAGAACACTCCTGTTGATGTTCTTGGACCTGTGGGAAGAGAACTATGTCCGGAAGTACTCCAAAACGGCTCCAAAAGACACCCAAAAATGCTTCAAAAATAGGCTTTGAAAGCAAAGAGTGAAGCTTTGAGGGACCAAAACATGTTCAAGGTAATGTCAACCTTAGTCTTTCCCCTTCTTCATACATCACAAGAGTCTAGCTTAGTGGCAAGAGATTGCCACGGTTAAGCGAGCTCTAGGGGGAACAGTATGGGATGGGTGACCTCCTGGGAAGTACTGGTGTAATAAAGTGATAGGAAGGAGATGATTGAACCACACCCTTGATAGATAGGAGATGGTTGAACTACACACTAAGAGAGAGGATTAGGAAGTAATCCTCAACCATGGTCTTTGGGGCAAGTGGTTAGCCCATCACATTCCTAATCAAGAGGTTGTGAGTTCAATTCCTTACATTGGTATCAAAGCCTAGGAAGTAGGCTTGGGAAATGTGGATTGACCTAATGGCCTCTAAAAAAGGCACTTGGGCATCCTCTATATGAAAGGGTACAAAGTAGCATGCATCTCTTTCAAAGGTGAGAACATCTAAGATTGAGGTGTATCTCTCAATCCGTAGGTCGGATTGAGGTGTGTAATATACCGTTCGAAAGTTGTCGGAATGAACTTCCCAATGAGCTACATTGGAAGTGTGAACTCCTTGAGAATCCTTGGGTGCCACTTGATTGATTGTTCAAGATACTGAACATGGGTGAGAACAAGGTTCAAGATACTAAGGTTGAGAATAATGTTCATGAGACCAATGTTGCGAACAAGGTTCAAGAAACTATGCGAGGTTGAGGGACATCAATTCAAGGGTACCTAGGGAGTTCAAGGGGCTGATCATTGAGGCTAGAGGGATACAAGAGCAGATCATTGAGGACAATAATTGAGCAAGGGGGGAAGAATGTAATAAAGTGATAGGAAGGAGATGATTGAACCACACCCTTGACAAATAGGAGATGGTTGAACTACACCCTAAGAGAGAGGATTAGAAACCTAATAATCAACCATGGCTTTTGGGGCAAGTGGTTAGCCCATCAGATTCCTAACCAAGAGGTTGTGAGTTCAATTCCTTACAACCAGGAACCTCTATATTCCTTGATCATTGAGGTCCTCCCTCGCGCACAGCCAACGGCGTCAATGGTGACTTCGATGACTCGGATGACAAGGTATGCCAAGGTCTATGCCTTGGTCGTCGCCTTAGTTGTAAGCCTTGGAGAAAGCCTGGGGAGGTCTCGCTTCACTCGCACAAAGGGAACAAAGCTTTTGCCTCGAATTGCTCTGATACCAGTGAAGTATTTTGATGGCAATGCACCATAGTGCGTTCTCCTTCTCGAGAGCTTCATGACTATATGCTCGGAGTAGAAAACCGAGCTCCTAAGTCTGCACACAGTACTCTACATAGAGGCTATAGAATACATTGAAAACACAGTACAGAGGGAGCACGAAGATAGACTTCTTAGGTCTTATAAATGAGGTCGAACTTACAGTCTCTGACTGACCACGCCACTATATGTTTTATTAAAGAACATATACAAAGAAGTGTCCAGGTGCCATTTGGCCTTTCACATGGACACTAATGGTAACATCTTCATGTATTGATCTTTGCTTCTTCTTTTGACTTCAAATCTTTTTCCAATTCATCAATTGATGGTTGTCATGCACCAACAGAAACATGTGTTGCCCTCTTCTCCTTCACTAATTTCTCCAACTTTATCCACAAGAATCTATCTAGTAGAAGGGGCTTTGGCTTTCTTACTTTCCTTTTTGTTCTTCTCATGCTCTAACTTCAACTGTCCCACTAATTGTCTCCATGTTTGGGGCTTGACCCCTAGTAATTCTTCCACAGTCAACCGACATTGTACTTTGGTGTCCTTGAGTTCAGCTAGATTGTGGGAGGTCTTGTTTGAAGACTCCTTTTCCTTTCCTTGTATTGTGGGAGCACGGAAGATTATGGGTTCTTTCTCATATTCTCCCATTAGTTTGGTAGGGTAAAAATGCTATGTTCTTCCTCCCTATTTCGATCTAGCATAGAGGCTTCTTCATATATTTCTTCCAAATTTGGAATTGGCAGATCGTCGTCCACATCTAATTCGTCAAAAGGACGTCTTGCATTTCCGTTCTTTTTCCATCGGTCTTCTCAAATCCTAGTCCATAACTCTCTTGGCCAATCAGCCTCTAATTCAGGGACTACGGATATTGATTTGTCATGGGTGTTAAGTAGTTCTTCCTTATTATCTTTCTCTTTTAGTTTCTGGTCATTTTATTTAAAGCAATCATTGTATTGATTTTCACGTATTCTTGTCTCTAGGAGGACAAGGATAGACTTTTCTAGAGTGGCATGAGCTACTTCTATGAGCTTTCTACATATAGCAAGTCTCTCCTTTTCTAACTCCTCCTGTGGATAAAGTTTCTCGTGTTGCTCTATGTTTGGTCCAACCATGATCCTCGCTTGGTAAGCTTTCAACCACATATCCAAATCATCTGGTCTTGGGTCTGCTAAGATAGATCCTAGCTTGTTCAGTTCTTGTGTCTGGGGTACAATTGGGTTTCCTTCTCGTGTTTTCGGCTCCTTAGATTTCTTACTATCTCTCATGTTCTTCTGGTCTTCTTACTTTTATTTTTCATCCATTTTTCTTTAATTTTTTCCCTTCTATCCTTCCACCTTTGGGTTTTCTTTGCTTGAATACTCTCATGTGGATCCTCAGAATCTTCCACTACTTGTATTTTGGGTTCTAGGTTTGTATTCTTTTCTTGCTCCGAGTCTACTCATTTCCTCTCTTATCCTTTAGCTTGTGCTCGTGTGATAGCTTTTAATGGCACTGTGTACTCTTTATCACTTCCTGACGATTCAACTACTTCAATAACATGGATTTGTGTTGTACCATGAACTCTATTGGGATTCTTTGGGCAGTCTCAAAATAGGTGTTCCTTTCCATGTTCATTGCAATACCCTTCCCAAGTCCTCAGAGGTGGTGGGTTATAAGATCGAGTGCACTCTCTTATGAAGTGGTCTCCTCCACATCTATAGCAAGGTCCCTTTGGCACAGGCGGTCTAATGGGTGGCCTCATGGGTGCTAGTGCTTTGGGTGTTGTGTACATTAGGGTTGCAAACTCCTGCCCGTAGGTGTCATCATATCCCTCATAGCCATAGTATTGTGGGTCATAAACTTGGTCATACTCCAACAAACTAGTGTCATAGGGATAGTACTCTCCTTGGGTTTGCTCGTATCCTTGATTCGTTGACTCTATACTGCCTAATGGTGTAGCTGGCACTATGGCTCTCTCCATGTTTTCCTCTAGTTGAGTATATTTAACTGGCACTACATTCTGTAGGAGTGGTGGTTGCTATCCTAACATTGGTTTAGGTTGTTTATATTGCCCTTATTCGTATGTTCTAGGTGCTCCTTGTGGTCCTAGATAGGGATTGTATCTTGGGAACTCCCTTCCTGGCTCTCTAGGAGGGTATCCATATGGCCTATATTGAGGTTGATTTAAGGGTCTTGACTGCCTATTGAATGGGCAATTCTCCGTAGTGTGATTAGTGTATTTTTCTTCTATATGGCAATACAGGGTAGTTCCTTGATGTGTCTGCCTATTGTATGGATAAGCTTGAGGCATGCCTATCCATCCTCTTGCACACATGTGAGATGGATGATCTCCACCGCATAGGCTGCATTGTCACAACATGGGTATTCTCATTGATGGGTGTTGGTAATTCCTCTGTCCATGGACTCCTAACTTCTTAGCTACTAGTTCCGCTAACTCTTCTACATTACTAGAGTTAGATGTCATTGTACTTATAGTGTCTTCTGATTTCATAGGGCCTGATGTACTTTTGAGATCGTTAGCTAGGTTGTCCTCTAGGTCAATACATTCTTGAAGGCACTCGCTCAATGTCTGTAGCCGCTTTACATAGACTAAAGTTCTCAAAGTCCCATTTGTCTATCCGTCCAAGAATAGTGATATTGTTTTTCGTTGTGTGGGTCTTTCTATTCCTGGACATCTATCAACATATTGATTAAATCTCTGGGCAGCCATTTTCACTGTTTCATTGGGATCTTGTTTGAAGCTATGGATTAAGGAGGAAGAATTGTGTTTAACCCCTCACTTGGTGAATTCTCCAATGAACTCTTGAAAAAATTGCTCAATGTTTCCAAATTGATTCGGATCCAATGGTTGCAACCAAGTCAAAGCCGTCCCTATGAGGGTAAGTCCGAAGGACTCATACTGCACAAAGAAATCATCCACTTGCTCAACCCATAAGACGTTTAAATTCAGCTATATGATCATAAGGTTTTCCCATTCCATCATAATGATTTCTCATACACTTGGCCACTTGAATTGGTTTAGTCTCCTTATGGGTTCTGGTGGTCTAGGTACAGGAATTGCTGGTCTAATAGGAGGTACCCCATGATGCACTCCTGGTTGTGGTCTTGACCTCATTGGTGGCCGATTCAGGTTGCCTAGTCCTGCATGGGTTTGATTGTGTGACTGTGCTCCCCGCATTGTAAATTGCACATGAGTTCGGTTAGGAACACTTCATTGGGTCGTTTGTCCTAACATTGTATTCTCTAGCTCTTGATGCATCCCAAAAGGATTATGGGAGGTAGTTGCCTTCGCTCGAGAAGGGAATACAGGCAACCCCATATACTTCAACTAAGCCCTATAAACAGCATCTACTGGCCAATACCTTCTTTAGTTTTGGTCCAGGTACGTGACTCTAGACTCATCATCAGGGTCCTTTAACTCATAGAAATTCATTGGGCTTTCTTCCTGTCTGCGTGTGGGTGAATCGGTTTGTAACAGTAAGTCTGACCCGTGGATTAAATAGACATCTAATACTAATCATCTTGAGGTATCAAATCCCCTCTCAAGACTCGAGTTACCACTGTCTTGCCTCGGTGTAGTTACTAACTCCTCAGGGTGAAGTCTTCCTGAGTTTCCTTGTCCCTCCAATCCTCCTCTCTCATTGATCCGATCTGGGTGTTCTGTTACCACGTAGATGTGAACTAATTTGTCCATGTACACCCCTCCTTCATACTTGATTTCGGTGGAGTTCCCCGTCCTGGCTACAGACCTATTTAAGCCATCCAGGTAAATAGGGATCCCTTGGGGATTAACAAACACATATTGTAGAGAGGTGCGGTATTCTCCCTCTATAGTTGACATGAAGTTCTCCCTAGGGACAGAACCTTGCATGTCTTCTGAGGCCATACGTATCTCCTTCTCTGAATAACTAGAGGTGTTAGTATAGTTAGAGTGATGACTCGCTTGGGTTGCACTTCCTATCGATGAAATGACACTCCTCTGACTACTTAGTACTCATCTTGATCTCAAGTTCATTCACCCTTCTAGGCCTATGTTGGCTTCCAGTTTCTCCACAATTGAATCTTCAACTTCTCCCAATTTTGCCCTCAAAAGGCTTGATTGGTCCTGGATGATACCACTTTTGGTGATACCAGACAGATGATACGATACCAATATTTGCACGATACGATACCAAAAACTTCAAGTGATACGATACCTCTGCATTCGACAATACGATACTTAATTAGTGGATGATACGATATCTGGTCACTAGATGATACGATACCGAATTCCTTTTGATACGATACTTGTCCACTGCATGATACGATACAAAAAATGCACGCGATACGAGACTAGTGCAAAGGATATGATACTGAATCCCTCACGATACGATACTGGAACAATGGATGATACGATACCAGAGAGGTTGGGCAATATGAAACCACCTTTTCACACGATATGATACTAAGTTGGCGATACGATACCAACACTGCACACGATACGATACCACTTGGTCGACAATACAATACCGTGACTGGGACGATACGAGACCAAGTGGACCGTGATACGATACCATCGACTGGTCGCGATCGTGATACCAACGTGATGATACGATACCAGAATGGTATCACGATACCTCAAGTGGGTATGCAGCGATACGATACCAGGCGAGCATCGCAATACTAGGGAATTTTGGTATCGCAATACCAAAACTCAACTGATCGCGATACCTCAGCTAAAATCACTCTAACTCAAAAAATTTTGTGGAAATATGTTTGGTCCTCACCCCTCCTTACTCTTGACCCTCTATATCACTCAAAGACTCTCCAAAAACTCTCTATTCTACCCTGCGATACCAAAAACATCTCTAATCATGTGCAAATGTATTTTTGAAGTAATTTTGATATTAAAAGTTTGTTGTACCTTACCTTCAAGGGTGTCTTGCCTAAGATTTAAGCTCTCAAAGTTGCTTTTTAGCTTGAAGGGCATGATACCACTCAGACGATACCGATCGCTACTCGACACACGATATCATTCTTGTACTTGTGCAAAATGAACTCAATTTTTGGATTTTATAGTTTTTTGATGCCCAATACCTATTCTACACTAATTTTGATATTTTTGGGATTTTTTTCTTGGTTTTTTCTACTTCTTCCTACTCTACTCCACTTTCTGACCTAACCCTAACTCTTCCCTTACTTCCTCTCTCCTAACCCTAAACCTAAAAACTCATTACACATGTAATAAAGTGATAGGGAGACGGATGAACTACACCCTAAGAGAGAGGATTAGGAAGTAATCCTAAACCATGGCTTTTGGGGCAAGTGGTAGCCCATCACATTCCTAACCAAGAGGTTGTGAGTTCAATTCCTTACATTGGTATCAGAGCCTAGGAAGTAAGCTTGGGAAAGGTGGATTGAACTTATGGCCTCTAAAAAAGGCGCTTGGGCACTCTATCATGTGAAAGGGTAGGAATTGGGAAGGCGGCCCTTTGAGAAGTCTACCTAAGAGAGATTGGGGTGTATCTCTCAATTCGTAGGTCAGATTGAGGCATGTCAGATACCGTTGGAAATCTCTCGAAATGAACTTTCCAATGAGCTAGGTTGCAAGTCTGAAGTCCTTGGGAATCCTTGGGTGGCACTTGATTGAGTGTTCAAGATACCAAACATGGGTGAGAACAAGGTTCAAGATACTAAGGCTCAGAACATGGTTCAAGACACCAAGGTTGCAAAAAAGGTTCAAGAAACTATGTGAGGTTGAGGACATCAATTCAAGGGTACCAAGGGAGTTCAAGAATGGATCACCAATGCTAGAGGGATGCTGAGTAGATCATTGAGGACAATGATCGTTTAAGGAGAATGTAATAAAGTGATAGGTAGGAGATGGTTGAACCACACCCTTGATAGATAGGAGATGGGTGAACTACACCCTAAGAGAGAGGATTACGAAGTAATCCTCAACCAAGAGGTGGTGAGTTCAAGTGAGTAGATCATTGAGGACAATGATCAACTAAGTGGGGAAGAATGTAATAAAGTGATAAGAAGGAGATAGATGAACTACACCCTAAGAGAGAGGATTAGGAAGTAATTCTAAACCATGGCTTTTGGGGCAAGTGGTTAGCCCATCACATTCCTAACCAAGAGGTTGTGAGTTCGATTCCTTACAACACACACCTCAAGGATGTGAAGTAACAAGTGCTGAAGTGCTTGACTACTTGCCATTGAACGAATTCACCTCTATAAGTATGATTCCTTCACTCCACAACTATAACCATCACGAACGCACCTTGGTTAAGTTTGTTCCCCGGCAACGGTGCCAAAAATGTGTGTACCTAAGTCGTGAAGCCTTAGGGACTTGCGTTGATGAGACTAAATCTCAATTGCCCCACAAGTGGATATAGTGATGGATTGATACACGTTTAATTATCAATCCGAAGAACCACATGAACCAAGTATATGAAGACGTGTGCACACATGACAGAAGGTGAAGTGGCTGAGCTACAATGCATGTGAAAAGACTTAACTACCTAATCTACTCACTAATTGACTAAAGATGCATGCCACGATACCACTTACAGTAGTAAGCACAAACTCGAACTTTTCTCTCAGCTCCAAACTCTGAATATGGCGAACAGTAGGTTTCTTTTGAAGCTCTCAATGAGATGCATCTATCGGTGTTATTTTCACTTGAATCTATCAAATGCTCTTTAAGTTATGCACAAAACACTGAATGGTAGGAAACACCAACACTCACTTCGCAACTCGTAGTGGCTCACACACACATTACAACAGTCCGAAAATGGTGGGAAGGGATAGCTAATAGCCAACACACATTCCAAGCATCACACACACATAAAAGATCATAGAGAAGGTGGAAATCAGTAGGAAAGAAGCAAATTTGAATTTCTGCTCTTCTTCACAATGGCAAAAAGTCTTTACAAAGAGTAACAATGTGACCTATATACATGTGCCCTAAAAATGGTCTTTTCACACAAGAGACTGGCACTTTATTGACTAATCTCTATTTTCCTACTATTTTACAAGAATTATGTTACAAGCGTTTGTGGCTTATGCATCTAGAGGACTCCTCTAGTGCATTTACATAGTTTTGAGGGAATTTTCTATCATTTTGAAGAAGAAAATTTGTGCCCATTAATCTTTTGTGCCTCTTTTCTCTGCAACACCATAGCTTTCTCAAAATTTGCATTTCCAATTGCATCTTCAAAACAATAAGGTTCAACATTTTGTATTACCTTGTTCATGTTAGCACAATAACGAGCCATGTAGCTATCATACGTTAATCACTACACTGAATTCAGTATTCTCCCAAATCTTCTTGCATCTAGATCACTTCTTCTCATTGCATCATATATATATGCCTTTCTTGCTCCTTTAGTCTTCAAAGATGGCAATACAAGTTCCTCATCAAGAATCTTTTCTAAACCACTTGATTCACCATCAATATCTTCAAAACTTGTAGATATTTTATTACCAGTAGAAATCTTTTCTTTACCTTTCTTAGATGTAGTCGATGAATTTCTTGGAATGAGATTTCCACACAATCTTCCACTCCATGAGTTTGAGTTGGAAATTTTGCTAGGTGATACATCTGGTCCGCTGAAAAGTTGAGACTTTGCACTTGAGATTTCAACATTTTCTTTGCCATTTGAGTCAACATTAGGTCCCTCTTTTGAGTCAGTATAAAATCTTTCCATTTCATCAAAAGATACATCTTTTCTTATTGTCACTTGACATGTCATTGGGTTGTAGCATTTATATAATAAAGTGAGTCTATCATCTAAGGTCCAATCGGTTCAGATAGATCTAAAATCCGACATCTTTTGGTCACTCATATGTATGGCCAAAGATCTCAAGACTAGAGTTAAGCATAAGTCCATGTGCAATCTCCTCAACTCCTTTAATATCTTCCACTAGAGTCTACTAGTGGTTGGAGTGATCTTGAACATTGCTTTAGTACCTTCCACCAGAGTCCACTAGTGGTTGGTGTACTTGTCACTTGAGTTAAGTCTCACTAGACTCAAGTTAACTCATGTTAGCTTGAACTAGAAGGCTTCAGAGCTCCTTGGGCAAAATGCTCTCCCCATACTCCCCATGGGGAGTTCAACCCAGGACCTCACCCTTCACAACCTTGAGACTTAACCACTAAGCTAAGTGGATCACTTGTTTGAGAGAGCATATGAAATTACGCTTAAGTCTAGTCTCGAGATCTTTGGCCATACATACAAGTGAACAAAATTGTGGAAATTGAACTCATGACCTACCTGCTAGGAGTATGATGGGCTAACCACTTGTCCCAAAAGCCATGATTGAGGATTACTCCCTAATTCTCCCTCTAAGGGTGTGGTTCAACCATCTCCTGCCTGTCATTTCATGAGTCTAACAATTTATATCCCTTGTTCTCAAGGAAGTACCCAATGAAGGTACATTTTTCTATTTTTGGATTAATTTTCATCCTCAACTCATTTGGAACATGCACATATGCAATACAATTGAATACTTGTAAATGTGATAAGTTTGGAATGTTACTTGTAAAATTTTATTCATGTGTAAGTTGATGTACAATAGTAGTTGGAGTTCTATTCATGATGTATATAGTAGTGTGCACAACTTCTACCCAATGAAAATGAGGCATATTTTTCTCAACAATCAAGGCTCTTGCTATTTATGCAATCTATCTATTTTTGTGATCAATAACTCCAACACATTGTGATGTGTACGTACATGAAAATTGCCTTTGAATTTCATGATTGTTTACAAAATTAATGAACTCATTTGATATCTATTCACCTCCTCCATTAGATATTACTGTTTGAATATATTTCCTTGTTTGATTTTCCACCATAGCCTTCAAAATTTAAAAGTGAGTGAAAAACTCACTCTTCTCCTTCATGAAGTATACCCATACTATTCATGTACGATGTTTGGTACACTTATGTGTTCCTTGAGTAGCTTTGATATGAACATTTTCCCTATACATGGACACTTTTTACTCTAGTATTGGCCATAAGTTTTTCCCCATGTTACCGCATACATGATTCACTCATATGTGGTGGTATTTTGTACTTAAGGATATTATGCAACTCTTACTTCAGTTGTGACCATTGTCAAGAGAGAAATCATCTTGTTGCATTTGTGCTCCTTATGTGTGCTTCTTGTGTGTCTCTACACACACCCAATAGTGGTATCAGAGCATGTTTATCTCCTTCTCAAGTTTAATTTTTTCATATCACGATGTGCACACACTTTTAGCAATGCAAATTGACTTCGAAGCATAAAACAATGATTTTTAGCAACCAACAAGCATGTCCACCAGCTACATCGTGGGTTTGCCACCATTTTAAAGCCATTCATACAGTCATAATCGCCATCAGGGTTATGGATTGTGAGCTAAATGTTCAGCATTCATTTTAGCTTTCATTGAAGTAAAAATCTTATTACATTCTTGTTCTTTAGTGAAATGACTGGAAGCAATGACTTGTTTGGGTTGCTTCAAGCTGAAGATAAGCTTGATTGGACCAACTATCCCATGTGTTCTTACATAATGAAACATGTTCTTGATGTGAAACAACTTTGGAACATCGTGGTAGATGTAGATTGAAGACATGCAGGTTCTTCTACTTCACAATCTACCATCACAGATGAAACTTCTTCTTCAAGTACAGTGGTTAATCCTTTTTCACCTACATAGGAGAAACTTAGATGGGATGGAAAAGATGTTCAAGCTCATGCATTGATTGCACTTTCTATGAAGCATCATATAGCTCCACATATTTGGTCATGTTCTACATCAAGACGTGCATGGGATATTGTTGGTTCTTTGTATGTCGTGCATAATGAAACACATTTTGCATACTTGAGAAAACAACTCAAGGATGTATGTATGGATGAAATGAGTTTCTAGATGTATATGTGACACACATCAAGGACTTGAAAGAGTGATTGACAAATAGATGAGATTATTCTGGATGCATCACTCATCTCTACATTGTTGAAAGGATTACTAGAATCTTTTCAAAGTTTTGCCTCAACACTTTGTTTGGTTGCAAAAGGGAGTCCCAATATGTATGAATTTGATAAGGTTGTCTCTCTTCTTTTGCAAGAAGAGCAATCTAGAGTGAATAGGATTGTTTTGATTGAGGGAATAAAGGCACTTGATATCTCACAAAAAGGGAAAAGCAACTATGGATTAGCTTTTTTGTTCATCAAAACCAAAGCCTCAATCTTCCTCTTCCACTCACTCTCTAGTGATGGTGATTTGCAAAAAAAGTAAAGAGATGCAAATATTACCGAAAGGCTGGTCATACTCTCGATGAGTGTAGAAAGCTTGCTAAGTGTAATGAAAAGAAGAAGCAATCCGACATGTCTATTGCTGAAAATTATTCAAATGCAAAGAATGATGAGGCCAACATGGTTCAAGATTTTTGGGGCATGTGTTGTTACATGTCATTATGATGCATCATTGCATTCTAAATGTATGGTTGTGAGTGATGTTGATTTGGATTGGTTCTTCAATAGTGGTGCTTCAATGCACATAACTTCATGCAAATTGTTTTTTGCATCTGTGAAAGATGCACCCACAAGAGGACATGTCGTGTTTGCAAACAATGCCTCAAATATGGCATTCCTCCAAAATAGGTGATGCCTTTTTTGGCATCTTCTAGTCTTTAGGTGATGCCTACTTCTTGGCATCCTCCACCTGACCCGGGCGACCACCCTGGTGGTTATGACAAGAATTGGGCAAGGCCATCATGGGGGATCTCATCCAAATTGGGAGATGCCCAAAATTATCCATAGGACAAGGCTCAAGCGAGGCCATCATGGTGGAGATCACCAAATGGGCGAGACCATTTTTTTGGGGCAACACGAGTAAGGGCGATGCCTAGAATCCCTTGATAATTCCTCGTATAGGGTGAGGCAAAAAATGTTGATATATTTAGGTAGTGACATGTGTGAACACTCTTGGACCACCTGGGCACTTTTTCCCTCTTTAGGAGGTTTTTTTCCCTGGCTTGTATATATGCCTATTTCCCTAACGTGTTATTTATCTTTGTACATTCTAGTGGTAATACGTTCAGCATTGTGTGTTGTGCTCTAAGCTTCTTCTTCTTCCTTATGCTATTCGTGTGCTTCCACAGACGTCTAACTCCAACAATTGGTATCAGAGCAGGTCGCCACTTCATCTAGGGCATTGTCTACACCTCTCCGGTTGCAATCTCAGAATCACAAAAAATTTGGTAAGCATACTCAGGGTGTTTCAAAGATCAAAACATCTTTGCTTTGTGGTGCCAAAATCGCGATCTGAGCTTGTTTCAACCTCCGAGCCCACTATTGTAGCGCTTATACAAGCTATTTCATCTTTTTGTGCCAAAAGTATATACCAATTTTGGTTTGCCAGTATAAGCATCTCGGAGTCTGTTACAGGTTTAGCAGAATTCGTCTCGGTAGTTTTGTTCAACTTTTTGAGATACAACCAATTTTTTGCATCAAGGTATTTTAGTCATCGACCATGGCTGAAAGCAGTGATGTATTCCCTATGTTGGTTGTTGAGGATATGTTGCTGGAGCTGATGGAGAT
Organism: Ceratopteris richardii; assembly: GCA_020310875.1. Classification (NCBI taxonomy): domain Eukaryota; kingdom Viridiplantae; phylum Streptophyta; class Polypodiopsida; order Polypodiales; family Pteridaceae; genus Ceratopteris; species Ceratopteris richardii. Next base: position 175,832,609 of record CM035411.1, read on the forward strand.
GGTGTCAAAGATGATGATATTCTGCAGATTCTTGTTCCTGTTGTTGTTTCTATTGCACCTATTGTAGAGCAAATTCATTGGGATGGCAGAGATGCTCAGGCACATGCATTGATAGATTTGTTTTTCAAACGTGCCATTATTCCTCACATTCTCTCTTACAAAGCAACTAAGCATGCTTGGGATACACTTACTACATTGTACCATGCTAGGAATGAGGCTCGTGTTGCTTATCTCCGAAAACAATTGGAGAGTGAACACATGAATGAAAGTAATTCTATGGACAATTTTCTCACAAAGATCAAGGATTTGAAAGAACAATTGATTTTTGCTAATGAAGTTATACCAAATAGCTCACTTGTGCACTCTGTTCTAAATAGTCTTCTTCACTCATATCAAAGTTTTGCTTCTCCTCTTCGTTTGATGATGAAAGACAATCCAAATGCCTTGTCATTTGAGGTCAGAAGGGCAAAGGTAAATGGAGATCTTCTACTAGTAAGCAAAAATCTGCAAATGCTACACATTCGAATAAGGAAGACAAAGATGAGAAAAAATAAAAAAAGCAATTTTTTTTTTGCAAATACTGTAAAGCAAATGATCATGTCATCAAGAGCTGTTCAAAATTGGTTGCTAAAGAGGCAAAGAAGAAAGAGTCTGGAATGGTTGTTGCAGAGGCCTCTACATAAAAAACAGAGTCTGCTAATCTTGTGCAAGAAGAAGAATGAGTGTTTATCACTGTTTGCACTTCTGACCCATCTTCTCATGAGCAGTGCATGTCTGTAGTAGACTTAGATGTTTGGTACTTTGATAGTGGGGTGACCAAACATATTACCTTGCAACACTGTTTCTTCTCTTCACTCGAGCTTGCCCCTACAGGGAATATTGTTACATGTGCCAACAACTCCTCCTATCCTATTATGGGAGTTGGTAAGGTCATTTTGACTACTTTTGATGGTAGTTCTTTCACTTTGTTAGATGCTTTGTTTGTGCTAGGGATAAAGAAACATATGTTATCAATTTTTGCATTAGCCAAGATTGGCTTAGTTGTGAAATTTATTGATGACAGATGTACAGTTCATGATCTGTCAAATGGCGACGTCATTATTACTTCTGGCATTTTATGTCATGGGCTTTATAAGCTCATAGACTATGAAAAAATTGTAAATGATTTGGCATGTGCAATACATGATTCTCAAGCTATGTCATATGCAAAGATTTGGCATGCACGCTTTGGTCATCTGAATTTTGCTAGTTTGTTATGCCTATAGAAATCTGAAATGTTGTCCTCTTTGCCCAAACTTGAGGCACTCGGTAAACATGTATGTGAAAGTTGTATGTTGGGCAAAATGCAATGTTCTTCCTTTCCAAAAGATGGTTTAGTTCGGGCTACTTAGAAATTGTAGCTTGTACATAATGATGTCTGTGGTGTTAGTATATGATCAATGTCGACCCCTCATGATTGTATGCACATTTTGTAAGGCCCCCATTATGAGGAGAAGCCAAGCATGCATTCCCCAATTGATGGGAATCCCAACTTCATGTTAGATGAAGGTCATATTGGACCATGTAAGGTATTGTAAGGAAAGGGAGTTACCAAGGTCCCTTGGTGGGGGTCTGGGGGTAGCGCCCCCGCACAATGGTAAAGGGAATATTCCATGGAATATTCCCTATCGGAGTCAAAAATCATTTATATTTGTTAGGTCAGGTTCAACCCGCCTAAGCCCTGTATCGCAATTATGCGGGCGGTGGCCGTCCATGCTTGACCACCCATGTATAGCCATCCATGGAAAGCCACCCATGATCCTATATATACATGACTTCTACACTACTTGAGACATCGAATTGATCTAGTATACCTCTACCTTGTATCTCCCTTTCTAGAGTCATCTAGATCACCATTTAAGCTCTATCTTGAGAGCACACAGGTGGATAACGCCATCATCTTTGTACTTGCTATTAGTAGAAAATTGTTGAGATTCTCCTATATCTGTTATCTTCTCTGCTACTACTCTTGTGTTATATTGCGTAACTATTGTCTTACATGGTATCAGAGCCGTAAGGTTCGAATAGCTTGAGAAGTATCACTATTTTAGCCTACTAGCAAACTAGAATATCAGTAGATTATTTGAGTGATTACATGATGGCTTCATTGTCGAACACTGGTCTTGGTGCTTCAGCTAATGTCAATGCTGCACTTGTTCGAATTCGCCCACCTGCATTCATTGAAGGGAAACTGGATGGAACCAACTATACACTCTGGAAGTTCAAAATTTTTGCAATTTTGGACTCCTATGAATTACTTGAGACTATCACGGGACCGATGGGATTAGATCCAGAGCCTATACTAGTTGAAGATCCAGCAAATTCAAGATTGATGATTCATCCAAATCTAGATCTTCTACGAGTTTGGAAGAGGCGGAATGCTCATGCATTATGTGCATTTGTCACTAGTGTAAGTGATTCTGTGCTTACTTTAGTTCAATATACTACTAAAGCAGATAAGGCTTAGGGCATATTGGCTCATCAATATGAGACCAAGAACCACACTAGGATACAAAATTTAGAAAATCAGTTGGCAAATGAAAAGCATTGTGATTCTGAAAAGGCTGAAGATTTTATCAAATGGATAAAACATCTTCAAGATCAATTGGCTGCAGTTGGTTTTGTTATAACACCAGAAGAGCTGGCTCGAAGATGTATACGTGTTCTTCCAGCAATGTATGATGGATTAGTAAGAGTCCTTAATACTCAGGTAAGACAAACTCTGCTCACATTTGAAGAGTTTTGTGCTTTGCTTTTAGAAGAAGAGATGTGGTTGAAGAATCGGGAAAGTACAAGTGATGCTTCATTCTCAGCAAATGCAAAAGGTAAAGGCTCTTCTGATGGATGAAAGAAGAAGCCAAAGAAGAAAAAGTTCACAGGAAGTTGCTTCTATTGTGAAAAGAAAGGCCATGCCATCAAGGATTTCAAAAAGAAGCAAGCTGATGAATGGAATGGGATTGCAAAATCATTGTGGAAGAACAAAGAGTCTGCAAACAACAGAGCTTGAACCATGGGTAGCTATTGAAGAGGTATGCTCATCTGCTCAAGCTCATGTTGATGAACCATGGATTTTAGATAGTGGAGCTTCTCGCCATATGACCAGTAAAAAGGATTGGTATAGTTCCCTAGTGCCTCTATGGGAATCCATGAATGTAGTGGTGGGAAATGACTCCAAGTGTCCAGCGGAAGGAACTGGAACCATCTCTTTTATCACTTCTCCAAGTGTTGAGAAAATTTTTTTCGATGTTCTCTATGAACCTACACTTAAAAGAATTTTTTTTTCAGTTTCTACAATAACAAATCGTGGACTCGAAGTTCACTTCAATAATAGTGGTGTAGAAATCATGGATTCATCAGGTAATGTAGTAGGTAAAGGCATAAGACATGATAACTTGTATGAGTTAAGTGCCTTAACTACTACAGAAAATAAAGATGTAAGCAGGTTATGGCATCAACGAATTGGGCATCTCGGATTTTTAGTTGTGAAGGAGATGCAAAGAACATGGATGGTTGCTCATTTGCCTGCATTTTCAAAGTTGCAGGAACCTTGTGAAGCTTGTATGATTGGCAAGCAACAACAAAAGGCATTTCCAAGAGAGACTAGCAATCGATCTCAAGCTCCTCTAGAGTTGGTACATGCTGATCTCTGTGGTAAAATGTCTACACCTACTTTAGGAGGCTCTTTCTACTTTTTGCTATTAGTTGATGATTATAGTAGACATATGTGGGTCTATTTCATTCAAGAGAAGGCTGATGCTTTTGAAAAATTTTAAATGTGGCATAAGTATGTGGAAAATGAATCAGGAAGGAAACCAAAGAAACTTAGAACAGATGGAGGAGGTGAATTCTTGTCAACAAAATTCAACAATTATTGTAAGCAGCATGGTGTGAAAAGGCAACTTACCACAACTCATACACCTCAACAAAATGGCATTGTTGAGCATAGGAATAGGACAGTAATTGAAATGGCTCGTTGTATGTTAAAGGCTCAAGACATGTTTGATTCATTCTGGGAAGAAGCAGTCAATACAACAATCTACATCCTCAATCGAAGCTATACATAAGCATTGAAGGGATGACTCCTCAAGAAGCATATTCTGGTAAAAAGCCTTCAATTTTTCATTTCAAAAATTTAGGTTGTTTTTGTTATGCACATATTCTTGATTCAACAAGATCAAAGTTGGATTCAGAAAGCAAAAGGTGTGTCTTCCTAGGATATAGTGAAGAGTCTAAAGCATACAGGTTGTGGGATCCTGAGGCAAGGAAGATTTTTGTCAGTCGAGATGTGGTGTTTGATGAATGACCACACTTAGTAGAAGATAAAGGTAAATCTACTATCTCATCGAACGGAGAAATATCTCACCTTGTGCCTATCAAAAGACAGGTTAAAGTTGAGGAGGAGGAAACATCTGATGAAGAAATTCCCTCAATAAAAAGCCAACTAGTTATAGCTGCACAACATAAGCCACTACCGAAGTGGGCACAATAGCTCTTTGATGATCACAATCCACATGTAGATGTACCAGAATCATCCTCGGATGGATTAGGAGATCAAAGAGAATAGAGGAGCAAAGAAGAGCCTCAGAACACATTGTTAACATGACTCTAATGCCAGATATCTTGGGCTCAATAAAGGAACCTACCACCATTGAAGAAGCCCTTGATGATCCAGGTTGGAGAGCGGCAATCCAGTCTGAGTATGATAGTATACTAAAAAATGATACATGCGATCTAGTCAACTTGCCACCAAAGAAGAAGGTAATAGGTACTAAATGGATTTGGAAAGCTTAGTATAAAGCACATGGAACATTAGAAAAGTATAAGGAAATATTAGTTGCACAGATCAAAGGATTTGATGTTCAAGAAACTTTTGCACCAACAGCACACATGACAACTATTCGGATAGTACTTGCAGTAGCTACACAAAATTCCTAGCCTATTTTCCATATGGATGTCAAATCTGCATTTTTGAACGGTCACCTCAAGGAGGAGGTATACGTATCTCAACCACCAGGTTTTGAGGTGCCCAATTGAGAAAATAAAGTTTGCATCTTGAAGAAAGCTTTGTATGGACTTAAGCAAGCTCCACGGGCTTGGTACCAATGGGTCATTTTTAAAAAAAATATGGGTTTTGAAAGAAGTACTTCTTATGCTAACTTGTATGTAACGAAAAGGGAGAGAAAGCTAGTTGTTGTCATTGTATATGTAGATGATTTGATCATTACAGGAGATCATCAGGAACTCATCAATCAAACTTGGATAAGCTTGGGAACTGAGTTTGAAATGACAGACTTAGGTCTACTCCATTTTTGTCTGGGAATTGAAGTATGGCGAAGGAAGGATGACATTTTCATCTCACAACAAAAATATGCCAAAGAAATTCTCAAGGCATTTGGAATGATGGACTACAAACCAACTAGCACACCTATGGAGGTAAATCATAAGCTATCTATGGATGATAACATGCCTGATGTAGATGCTAAGAAGTATAGGAAGCTCATTGGAAGTCTTATTTTTCTGTGCAACACTAGACCAGACATTTACTATTGAAGTGTTAAGCAGATTTTCCAACAAACCTAAAGAAGTCACTAGAATGCTGGAATGTGAATTCTAAGGTACATTGCAAGAACCTTGGATTTTGGTATTTTTTATACCACAGGTGATACACCAAGGATATTGTGATTCAGATTGGGCTGGAGATTGTGATTCTAGAAAATGAGTTTCTGGATATTGTTTCTCACTTGGTTTAGGAATATTTTCTTGGGTAAGTAGGAAGCAACCAACTCTTGCACTCTCCTCCACTGAAGCAAAGTACAAAGTAGCTTGTTTTGCTTCTTGTGAGGCAGTCTAGTTAAGAAGAATTCTTGCAGATCTAGGCTTTCCATCAAATATGGCGATTGTACTCAAGTGTGATAATCAAAGTTGTATGGGTATTACAAAGAACCCAATATTTCATGCTCGCACCAAGCACATAGAAGTACAGTACCATTACATTTGTGAGCTAATTGAAGATGAAATTGTGGAGCTAGAATATTGCCCAACAAAGGCAAATTGTGCTAACATATTCACTAAAGCACTTGGAAGAGAGCAGCTCAATAGGCATCTTCAACAGATGGGCATAGGATCGAGACCTACTTGATTTATCACCAGTAAACATTGAGGTGGGGTGTTAGTATATGATGAATGTCTACCCCTCATGATTGTATGCACATTTTGTAAGGTCCCCATTATGAGGAGAAGCCAAGCGTGCATTACCCAATTGATGGGAATCCCAACTTGCATGTTGGATGAAGGTCAGATTGGACCATGTAAGGTATTTAAAGGAAAGGGAAATACCAGGATCCCCTGGTGGGGGTTCAAGGGCGATGCCCTCGGTGCGACGGTAAAGGGAATATTCCTTATCGGAGTCAAAAATCATTTATATTTGTTAGGTCAGGTTCAATCAGCCTAAGTTGTGTATGGCAATTGCGCGGGCAGTGGCCGCCCATGCTCTACCGCCCATGTATAGCCGTCCATGGAAGCCCACCCATGATCCTATATATACATGACTTCTGCACTACTTGAGACATCGAATTGAGCCAGTATACCTCTACCTTGTATCTCCCTATCTAGAGTTGTCTAGATCACCATTTAAGCTCTACCTTGAGAGCGCACAGGTGGACAACGTCATCATCTTTGTACTTATTGTTAGTAGAAAATTGTTGAGATTCTCCTATATCTGTTATCTTCTCTGCTACTGCTCCTGTGTTATATTTCGTAACTATTTTCTTACATGTGGTCCTATGCAGACACCTTCTTTTGGGACCTATCTTTACTTTGTGACTTTCATTGATGATTTTTCCAAGCATGCATGGGTATATCCATTGAAGGCAAAGTCCGAAGTGTTTATGTGCTTCAAACAGTTTTTGGTTTTGGGTGAAAATCTATGAGCATGTAAAATGGGCACCCTCCATTCTGATCAAGGGGCAGAATATATGTCTTCTGACTTTAATACATTTCTGGATGAACGTGGGATAAAACATCAATGTACAGTGCCGTATACACCTCAACAAAATGGAGTTGCTGAATGAAAGAACATGTCACTCATGGAGATGGCGAGGTGTATGGTCAAGAGTGAGGCTTTACCACATAGTTTCTGGCTTGAGGCTGTTATGTGTGTGGCATACGGTACTAAACAAGTGTCCCACTAAAGCGTTGCAGTCTATCACTCCATATGAGGCTTGGCATGGTTGCAAGTCATGTGTTGCTCATTTGCATGTTTTTGGTTGTCTGGCATATGCATTAGTGCCTGAACAACATCGCAGAAAATTGGATGATAAATAAATAAAATGTATTTTTGTTGGGTACAATTCTGAAATAAAGGCTATCGTCTGTATCATCCATAGACTAAACATATTCTGGTTAGTTGTGATGTTGTTTTTGTGGAAGATGTTATTCAGCCATTGCTTTCGTGTACTAAGGAGACATTTGTTAGCTCCAAAGTCACGTATGATACTTTGCTACCTCTTTTTACAAGTGGACAGTCTGGTGTTGGTCCTAATGAGGCAACTTCTCAGCCTTTACAGGTTTCATGTGATGATGCAGATCATTCCATTTTTGATGTAGATTTACATGATGCGCTTGCTGATTAGAGAGCTGATATTGAGCAAGTAAAAACTATACCAAAACGGCTAGCAAGACTTTGCGTGATGGCAAATTAGATGCACCTCTATCATATCGTACTCGATCAGGCTCTCATAGTGCCTCTTTTGCATCAGATTGCTATGCTATGGCTGCGTCTAGTCTCTGTGATAAGAATGAGCCTGTTTCATTTGAAGAAGCACAAAATTCAAAAAATTAGATGGTTGCTATGCAATCTCAATATGATGCTAGAATGAAGAGTGGTACCTAGTCTTTATGTGACTTGCCTCCTAGCAAGAAAGCCATTGGCACAAAGTGGGTATACAAGTTGAAGCATAAAACTGATGGAACAGTTGACAAGTATAAGGCTAGGCTTGTTGCAAAGGGTTATGTGCAGGAAAGAGGCATTGATTTTGATAAAACCTTTTCTCCCACTTGCCGAATGACTACTCTTTGTAGCATATGTGCACTTGAAGCTCATCATTGTTGGAATGTACATCACTTGGACATTAAAACAACATTTTTGAATGGTGACTTGCATGAAGAATTATATGTTTTTCAGCCCCATGGCTTTGTGTAGAAAGGGCATGAAAACCAGGTGTGCAGGTTAAAGAAGGCATTATATGGTTTAAAGCAAGCACCACGTGCTTGGTATGAAAAGATACATGCCTATCTCATTGCACATGGTTTTGAGAACAGTCCAACTGAAAGCACCTTATATGTTAAGCATGCTAATGATGTGCTTCTGATCATTGTGGTATATGTTGATGACTGCTGCTCATTGGTCCTCATGACACACATATTGCTGATTCGAATGCCTTATTTGACATGTCTGATTTGGGGCGTTTGCATGACTATTTGGCCATTCAATTTATGCAAGTTGATGGTGGAATGGTTTTGTGTCAAACAAAATATATTGACACATTATTGCAGTGTTTTGAGCTTGATGAATGTGAGCCTCTTGTCACTCCTATGGAGACAGGTTTATGATTGATTTTTCATGATGTTGGAGATGCATTTGATGCTATTCTCTATCAGGAGGTTGTTGGATGCTTGATTTACTTATGCATTACTCGACCAGATATTCAGTTTGTTGTCTCACAGATGAGCAAGTTTATGCATTGCCCAGGTTTCAAGCATTGGCAGGCGGTTAAGCGCATCTTTCGCTACTTGAGTGGTACTCGGCTACTTGGATTGTTTTATCCCAAGGTGGGATCACTACTGCCAGATTTGCATGCTTTTTTTGAGAGTGATTGGGCTAGTTGCTATGAAAATCGTGTGTCCACCAATGGCTTTTGCTTCATGCTTGGTAGCTCATGTATATCTTGGTTGAGCAAGAAGCAGCCTACTATGGCCACTTCTAATTGTGAGGCTGAGTATAGGGTAGTTTTCATGGAAACTATTGAGTGTGTGTGGCTCAGACACCTTATGGCTGATTTAGGTGTTGGTCAGTCTTGTGCCACCACCATCTTCACTTATAGTCAGCGTGCATTGGCAGTTGCGAGGAACCTTGTGTTCCATGATCGCACTAAGCACATTGAGTTGCATTATCATTATGTCAGGGAGAGGTTCTCTGCTGGGGAGATCAGCTTGGCATATGTGCCCACAGAGGAGAACATTGTAGAACTTTTTATGAAGGCTCTTCCTAGGGAGAAGTTTGAGGCTTTTTGCAAAGCTTTGGGCTTACTTCCTTTTGCGGATTGATTCCACATAGCTTGGCACTTCCTTATACATGCGTGTCAGCTCCTTGTTTACCGCATCACTCCCAGGGGGGATTTGTTGATATATTTAGGTAGTGATGTGTGTGAAAACTCTAGGACCACCATGGCACTTTTTTCCCTCTTTAGGAGGTTTTTTTGCCCTGGCTTGTATATACACCTATTGCCCTCACGGGCTACTTATCTTTGTACATTCTAGTGGTAATACATTTAGCATTGTGTGTTGTGCTCTAAGCTTCTTCTTCTTCCTTGTGTTGTTCGCATGCTTTCACAGACGCCTAACTCTAATAGAAAAGCTCTCATTGCACCTCAAATTTTGGGATGTCTGTTTTCCCTATTACACGTCACACAAGCTATGCCTACTTCTTGCAACACACCAAAATGGTGGGCGACTACCACAATAGACATCCATCTTGCTTGTGTGACACCTTCCTGATTCCCCCCCTTTATGGCAAACAATTAGGTACCTATTTCATCTTCCCCACTTATTTGGGTGATGCTAGCTACTCCCTTGACTTGCTTGGGTGCCTACCTCTTGGGCTCTTCTTAGTCTTTGGGTGTCTATCTATTGTGTTCCTAGTTTTGGGGCAACCATTTATTTAATGCTTGGTAGGATTGTCCCAAAAACAATACAAGGTGACTACTTCAATGCTTACAAGGGTGGCACTATGTGAAGATGATTTCATGATGTGGGCAACTTCAGAAAAAGTAATCACAAGGAGCTAAGGTATCTGCAAGAGGTTAAATTGTATACTTACTACAAGTAAAGATATAATACAATAAGGAAAATAGTCTTGGGTGCTCAAAAAGGGTCATGTTGCTAGAATTGGGTGCCACCACCTTTAACTATGGTATTCAAACACTCACAGAATTGGAAGTATGTCACAAAAGGTTAGAACATATTGGTGAAAGATCATTAAAGCAAATTTGCAGGGACCAAAGTTTACTTGGACTCCCTAAATTGTCAAAACAACATGTGATTTATAAGTGCAGTGCATGTCAATTTGGTAAAGGTTACCATTCATGAAGAAAGGATATATGCATGGAGATCTCTTGGATTTGGTTCATACAGATGTATGGGGACCTAACAAGGATGCTTCAATATCTAGATCAAGGTATTATGTCTCCTTCATTGATGATTGTAGTAGATGGACTATATTATCTTTTATGAAACACAAAGATGAAGTCTTTTCATGCTTCAAAAGATATTTGGCTCCTGTGGAGAATCAAACAGGTAAGACATTAAAAAGGCTAAGGTCAGATGGAGGTGGAGAGTACTTCTCCCATGAATTTGACTCCTTCCTTCAAGAGAGGGGAATCAAAAGAGAGATCACTAGAAGGTACACCTGAGAAAAATGGAGTGGCAAAAAGAAGGAATAGGAAAATTGTTGAATCTGCAAGGTCTATGGTAAATGAGAAAAGGTTACCTTCAAAATCACTTGATGGCATGACACCATATGAGGCTTGGAATGGAAGAAGACCAACTGAATACAGAGGTCTTGCTATAACTTCTCGAGAAGCAATGTGGATGAAGACACTATTCACAAATCTTGGTTTGGAGATTGGGACTTCAAATATTTTTTGTGATAATATTAGTTCTATTCACTTAACTGCTAATCCAATTTTTCATGCAAGGACTAAACATATTAAAGTACATTATCACTATGTAAGAGAGAAGATTGTGAGCAAGGAAATTCAGTTAACTTATGTGTCCACTCATCAACAAGGTGCAAATATTCTAACCAAAGCATCAGATGGTACAAAGCTTTGCAAATTCAAGGCTATGATTGATTTGCAGGTAATCTTGGAAGCTTGAAGACCTCAAGGTCACTTGACTTGAGGGGGAGTTGTTGGAACAAGTCCATGGCAAGTCCAAGTGATGGCTTGAGTCATCAAAAGGCTTAGAAATTTAAAGGAAATGTCAAGTCCTTGTAGAGTTCACTTGTGAACTCCCTCTTGTAATTTTTGAGTACTTACTTGATGTAAAAAGTGAAAGAATCTAAAGTGGTTGAGTCCACTTGATGAAAAAGAAAAGAAAATCTGCGAGTTCTTGATTGAATGAGTAGGAGAATCAGTCACTAAAAGATTGGAGAGTGATTGTAGGAAGATTCAAATTCAAAATTTGGCTCCAACCATCACTGTAAATACATGGCTCTTTAGTCGCATTTTTTAGACCTCCATGAGCTTTGCTTTATGCAATATCAAAGTGTGTGATCAAGCACACATATGTATTAGTAAGTCCATTGTATTTTATAATCAATATAAATTCATTTTCATGACCATTTGACTTCATATTTTCATGCTTTTGTGAAGTGTATTGTTCACTTCCATATCTCTCAGTTTTCTCAATGAGATTGCAGAGATGACTTCTCTAAGCTTGGTGCATCATTTTCAATGATTTAAGTTGGTAAAGTTTTTCCTTAGGTCTACTATATGCTCAAAAACTTTCATTGCAATTTAGTTTTTCAATCATGAGCTATGTTCATTTAAAGTTGACTATATCGCTTCATTCTCTACTTCTCTATCAGCACTCCATCAGATTAGTGTTTTTCTCATAGCTGGTTCTCAGTGTGTACTTCATCATTTTCCATGATTCAAAGCTTGATAGAATCAGCATACTGTTTAGTATATGCCTATAAAATTTTTAAGCATTAGATCTTGGAATCTGGAGACATTACCATTTCTCTCCTCAAAGGTCTGAGTACTGCTACAACCTGTGAAAATCGGGATGGTGCTATAACTTGCTAGACTTATTTCTCTTTATGTGGTCCATATTTTTTTATCAAATCACTCATGATTGTTATCTTACTAAGTTAATAAGAGTTCCCCAAAAGGAATTAAGTTAATTGTTGTTGTGACCAGAGAAATGTTCAAAACACTCAGTAAGTGTATGAACCAAAATAGCAAGTTTTTTGTTCTTGACTCTACTTCAACTTATCTATTTTGATCCATCTTTTTGAGAGTGATCTTCCAAGGTACATAGAGTGTCTAATACATCCTTTGGCAAGCTAAAAGGTCCCATTACATATCCTTGGAGTTTATTTGGCTGGTGTAGTGCAAAGTTTTTGTAGCACCACTTCATATTCACCAAGTACAAATCCATATCTTCACAAACCTCTCCCTAACATAGTGATAATGCACCTCAATGTGCTTAGTGCAAGCATGGAACACATGATTCCTCCCAACTGCCAATGTGCTTTGACTGTCAGTGAAGATGGTGGTAGAAGACTGACCAACACCCAAATTAGTCGTAAGGCATTTGAGCCACACACACTCAATAGTTGTTGTGAAAGCTGACCTATTCTCAGCCTCAGAACTAGAAGTGGCCACAGTAGGTTGCTTCTTGCTCAGCCAAAATATGCATGAGCTACAAAGCATGAAGCAAAAACCGTTAGTGGAGACACGAATGTCATAGCAACCAACCCAGTTAGAGTTAGAAAAAGCATGTAAATCCAGCAATAGTGATCCCCCCTTTGGATAGAACAACCCAAGTATCCTGGTACCACTCAAGTAGCGAAAGATGCGCTTAACTACTTGCCAATGCTTGACTCCTAGGCAATGCATAAACCTGCTCATCTATAAGATAACAAACTAAATATCTCATCGAGTAATGCATAAGTAAATCAAGCATCCAATAGCCTACTGATAGAGAACAACATCGAATGCATCTCCAGCATCATGAAGACTCAATTGAAAACCTGTCTCCATAGGAGCAGCAATAGGTTTACAGTCTTCAAGGCCAAAATGCTGCAATAATGTGTCCATATATTTCATTTGACACAAAACCATTCCACCATCAATGTGCATAAATTGAATGCCCAAATAATGATGCAAATGCCCCAAATCAAACATCTCAAATGAGGCATGCAAATCAGCCTTAAAATCAATAATATGCTTCTCATAAGGGCCAGTGAGGAGCAAGTCATTAGCGTACACAACAATGATAAGAAGTACATCAATAGCACGCTTAACATATAAGGTGCTTTCATTTGGACTGTTCTCAAAACCATGTGCAATTAGATAGGCATGTATCTTTTCATACCAAGCACGTGGTATTTGCTTTAAACCATATAATGCCTTCTTTAACATGCACACCTGGTTTTCATGCCCTTTCTACACAAAGCCACGGGGTTGAAAAACATACACTTCTTCATGCAAGTCACCATTCAAAAAAAAAAAGTCCAACTGATGTAAATTCCAACCATGATGAGCTGCAAGTGTAGAGATGCTACAAACAGTAGCCATTCAGCATGTAGGAGCAAAGGTATCATCAAAATTAATGCCTCTTTCCTGCACATAACCCTTTGCAACAAGCCTAGCCTTATACCTGTCAACTATTCTATCAGGTTTATGCTTCAACTTGTATACCCACTTAGTGCCAATGGCCTTGTTGCTAGGAGGCAAGTCACATAAATACCAAGTACCATTTTTCATGATAGCATCATACTCAGATTGCATTGGAGCCATCCAATGTTCAAAATTTTATGCTTCATCAAACGAAACAGACTCAATCTCATCACAAACACTAGATGCAGCCATAGCATAGCAATCTGATGTAAAAGAGACACTATGAGAGCCTGAACGAGTATGATATGATAGAGGTGCATCTAATTTGCTATCGCACAAAGTCTGCACAAGCCATTTTGGCATAGTTTTTGCCTCCTCAATATCAACTCTCTCATCAATAAGTGAATCATGTAAATCTACATCAGAAATGGAATGATTTGCATCATTGTATGACACCTGTAAAGGTTGAGAAGTTGCCTCATTAGGATCAACACTAGATTTTCCACTTGTAAAAAGAGGCAACAAAGTATCATACATGTCTTTGGAGCTAATAGATGTCTCCTTCATACAAGAAAGTAAAGGTTGAATAACATCTTCCATAAAAACAACATCACGGCTAACCAAAATGCATTTAGTCTATGGACGATACAGATGATAGCCTTTGCTTGTAGAACTATACCCAACAAAAATATATTTTCCTGCTTTATCATCCAATTTCCTACGATGTTGTTCAGGATCTAGTGCATATGTCAGACCAACCAAAGACATGCATATGAGCAACAAATGGCTTGCAACCATGCCAATCCTCATATGGAGTGATAGAATATAGGGCTTTAGTGGGACACTTGTTAAGTACATATGTTACACATATGACAGTCTCAAGCTAGAAACTATGTGGTAAAGCCTCACTCTTGACCATACACCTCTCCATCTCCATGAGTGACATGTTCTTCCGTTTAGCAACTCCATTCTATTTAGGTGTATACGACACTGTACATAAATCTTTTATCCCATGTTCAGCCAAAAATGCATTAAATTCATAAGACACATTCCCCCCATCGATCAGAATGAAGGGTGCCCATTTTACATGTTGACAGATTTTCACCGAAAACCAAAAATTTTTTGAAGCACATAAACACTCCGGACTTTGCTTTGAGCGGATATACCCATGCATGCCTTGAAAAATCATCAACGAAAGTCACTAAGTAAAGATAGTTCCCAAAAGAGGGTGTCTGCACAGGACCACATATATCACTATGAAGAAGCTACAATTTTTTATTAGCTCAAAATGAATCATCTTTTGGGAATGAGGAGCGCTACATTTTGCCCAAAATACAGCCTTCACAAACATGTTTGTTGGGTGCCTCAATTTTGGGCAAAGTGGACACCATTTCAAAGTTCTACAGGCATAGGAAACTAGAAAAATTCAGATGACCAAAGCATGCATGCCAAAGCTTTGCATCTGAAATAGCCTGAGAATCATGTACTACACATGCCAAATCATTCATAGGTTTTTCAAAGTCTATGATCTTATACATCTCATGACATAAAATGCTAGAAGCAATGATCATGTCACCATTTGATATATCATGAATTTTACATCTGTCATCAACAAATTTCCCAACTAAGACAATCTTTCCTAAAGCTCAAACTGATAATAGATTCTTCTTGATCCCTGGCACAAATAAAGCATCTGACAAAGTAAAAGAACTACCATCACCAATTGTCAAAATGATCTTACCAACTCCCATGACAAGATAAGAGGACTTGTTGGCACATGTGACAGTGTTCCTTGTAGGGGCAGGCTTGAGTGAAGTGAAGAAATTGTGCTGCAAGCTAATATGTTTGGTTACCCCACTATCAAAGTACCAAACATCTGAGTCTATTGTAGACATACAGTGTTCAGGAGAAGATGGGTCAAAACTGCAAACAGTAGTAAATGCCCATTCTTCATTCTACACAAGATTAGCAGGTTTTTTTTTTGTGTAGAGGCCTTTGCAACAGCCATTCCAACCTCTTTTTTCTTTGCCTCTTTAGTAGCCAATTTTGGAGAGTTCTTTATAACATGATCATTTCCTTTACAGTACTTACAAAAGAATTTTTGCTTTTCTGATTTCTTCTCATCTTTGTCTTTCTTCTTTGAATGTGCAACATTTGCAAATTTCTGCTTACTAATAGATGAGCTCCATTTACCTTTGCCCTTCTAACTAGCCAGGAACGCTTGATCTACAACATGCATAATGAACATGTTTTGCCTAAACTGATCTTCCTTTAACAGAACAAAAACTAACTCTTCAAATGATAAGGCATTTGGATTTCCTTTCATAATCAAACAAAGAGTAGAAGAAAAACTCTTATATGAAACAGGAAGACCATTCAGAATAGTTTGCACAAGTGATCTATCTAGTATAACTTCATTAGCAGAAATCAATTGTTCCTTCAAGTCTTTGATCTTTGTAAGAAAACTTTTCATAAAATCACCTTCATTCATGTGCTCACTCTCCAATTTTTTCGGAGGTAAGCAACATGAGCCTCATTTCTTGGTTGGTACAATGTGGTAAGTATATCCCAAGCATCCTTAGATGTTCTGTAAGAGTGAATGTGAGGAATAATGGCACATTTGACTGACAAGGCTATCAATGCATGTGCCTGAGCATCTTTACCATCCCAACAAATTTGCTCTACAATAAGTGCAGTAGAAATCATAGCACGAATAGGAATCTGAAGAATATCAGCATCTTCAATGCCATCTACATCAACTTCAATACCTATATTTGTAGGTCTAATAGGACGTTTTTCAACACCCTACAATATGTTCCATAGTCCTTTTTGCAACCAATACATCTCGCATCATATAAGCCCACAATGGGTAATTGGTACCATCCAACTTATCCTCAATATCCAACATACGAAACACATCACTACTTTCATCCATGGCCACTCACTAAAATACCCTGATATACAAAAATGATTGTATCTAAAAAAGTTGAGCAATTACCCCGAAAAGTTCTACAAGACCTGTAGCAGACTTCGAGATGCTTATACTGGCGAACCAAAACTTGTATATATCTTTGGCATAAAAATATGAAATAGCCTGCACAAGCAGTGTGATAGTGTGTTTGAAGGCCGAAACGAGCTCAGATCGTGATTTTGATAGCACATAGGAAAGTTGTTTTGATTTGCTAATAACCCTGAGTATGCTCACCAAATTTCATGCGATTTCGAGACTGTGATCAGAGGGGTGTTGACGACACCCTAGATGAAGTGGTTACCTGCTCTGATACCAATTGTTGGAGTTAAACATCTACGGAAGCATGCAAATAGCACAAGGAAGAATAAGAAGATTGGCGCACAACACACAATACTTGAATGTGTTACCACTGGAATGTACAAAGATAAGTAACCCGTTAGGGCTATAGGCATATATACAAGTTGGGGGGAAAAACCTCCTAAAGAGGAAAAAAAGTGCCCCGGTGTCCTAGTGTGTTCACACACATCACTACCTAAATATATCAACAAGTAATGAAATGTTTTATTTATGATTGATTCTTAATGATGTTAGAATTACATCATGATGATAGAAATGCATCATGTTAGAGATGCATTTGATATTATCTCCATCAATAAGTAATGAAATTATTTATTTGTGCATGTATCATATGAATTGAATTTAGTTGATTCTTTTTCAAATGATTAGTTTTATTAATTTCCCAAGTGTTAGAAATTAGCAATAAATTAAGCGGATACTTGTCTATTTGAGTGATACCCAAAAATTCAAGTTATCCCCAAAGATATACATGTTTCGGTTTGCCAATATAAGTGTCTTGAACTTTGCTACAGGTTTAGCATCACTCAAGAGGGTAGTTTTGTTCAACTTTTTGAGATTCAATCATTTCTTTGCATCAGGTTATTTTAATCAATGGCCATGGCTAAAAGCAGTGATGTATTTTGTATGTTGGATGTTGAGGATAAGTTGGACGATACCAATTACCCATTATGGTCTTATATGATACGTCATGTATTGGTTGCAAATGATTGTGGAATATTGTGCAGGGTGTTGAAAAATGTCCTATGACACCTGCAAACATAGTTGTTGAAGGTGATGCGGATGGCATTGAAGATGGTGATATTCTTATGATTCTTGTTTGTGTTGCATTTCTTGTTGCACCTATTATAGAGCAGCTTTTTTGGAATGGCAGATATGCTCAGGCACATGCATTGATAGCCTTGTCTCTCAAACATCCCATTATTCCTCACATTTGCTCTTGCAGAACAACAAATGATGCTTGGGATAAACTTACTACTTTATACTAGGCAAGGAATGAGGCTCATGTTGCTTATCTCTAAAAACAGTTGGAGAGTAAGCACACTAATGAAGGGGATCCATGTATAATTTTTTGAAAAAGATCAAAGATTTGGAGTAGTTGATTTCTGTTGATGAAGACCTGCCTGACAATTTGCTTTTGTAGACTGTTCTGAATGGTCTTCTAGATTCATATCAGAGTTTTGCTTCTACTCTTCAATTGATGATGAAAGACAATCCAAATGTCTTAACATTTGAGGAGTTAGCCTTTGTTATGTTTCAGGAAGATCAATCCAGGTAGAATAGGTCCATTATGCATGTTGTAGATCAAGCTTTCTTGGCTAGTCAAAAGGGCAAATGTAAATGGAGCTCTTCTACTAGTAAGCAAAAATCTGCTAAGTTTGCACAATTAAAAAAGGATGACAGAGATGAGAAGAAAACAGAAAAGTAAAAATCATTTTGCAAATATTGTAAAGGAAATGATCATGCCATAAAGAGTTGTCCAAAATTGGATGTTAAAGAGGCAAGGAATGAAGAATGGGCATTTACCACTATTTGCAGTTATGACCCATCTTCTCATGAACAGTGTATGTCTGTAGTAGACTCAGATGTTTGGTACTTTGATAGTGGGGCAACCAAACATATTACCTTGCAGTGTCGTTTCTTCACTTCACTCGAGCATTCCCCTATAGGGAATATTGTCACATGCACCAACAGCTCCTCTTATCCTATCATGGGAGATGGTAAGATCATTCTGATTACTACTCATGATAGTTCTTTTACATTTTTAGATGCTTTACTTGTGCTAGGGATCAAGAACAATCTGTTATCAATTTCAGCTTTAGCCAAGATTGGCTTGGTTGTGAAATTTATTGATCACAGATGTACAGTTCATGATGTGTCAAATGGCGAAGTCATTATTGCTTTTGGCATTTTATGTCATGGGTTGTATAAGCTCATAGACTATGAAAATCTTGTGAATGATTCAGCATGTGTAGTACATGATTCCCAGGCTATGTCAGATGCAAAGCTTTGCATGCATGCTTTGGTCATCTAATTTTTGCTAGTTTGCTACACTTGTAGAAATCTAAAATGGTGTACTCTCTACCCAAACTTGAGGCACCTGATAAACATGTTTTTGGGCAAAATGCAACATTCTTCCTTCCCAAAAGATGGTTTAGTTTGAACTACTTAAAAATTGAAGCTTGAACATGGTGATGTCTATGTTCCTATATAGACACCTTCCTTTGGGAGCTATCTTTACTTTGTGAATTTCATTGATGATTTTTCCATGCATGCATGGGTATATCCATTGAAAGCAAAGTCCAAAGTGTTTATGTGATTCAAACAGTTTCTGGTTTTGGCTAAAAATTTGTCAGCATGTAAAATGGGCACCCTCTGTTTTGATCGAGGGGGGAATATATGTCTTTTGATTTTAATGCTTTTTTGGCTGAATGTGGGATAAAACATTAGTGTACAGTGTTCTATACACCTCAACAGAGTTGCTGAATAGAAGATGTCACTCATGGAGATGGCAAAGTGTATTGTCAAGAGTTAGGCTTTACCACATAGTTTCTTGCTTGAGGCTATTATGTGTATAGCATTTGTACTTAATGTTGGAGGAGATGGTGGACGCCTTCCAGAGATGAGATGGTGCTGCAAATTCTTGCTTCACACCAGCCAAAACTGAGTTAAGGAGTGCAAAGTAGACCTCTTAAGCTTTCCAAGAAGCACAAATAATCACTCAAGTACTTTGGAAGATGATCCTCAAATCATTGGATCAAAATAGATAACTTTGACATTTACCATGAATTTAAAAAATGCTTTCTATTTTGGTCACTGCACCTACTTAGAGAAATGAACAATGCTCTTTCTCTGCTAACAATTGAAAAAAAATCTTTTGGGCATATCTAACTTGGGTAGCTAACATTTGCAAATTATTTCACTTGAACTGATAAACTATGCATTGAGAATAATGCTCAACAAATCAGAGATGTACCCCGACATTTTTGGAGGTTGATAATATGCAAACCAAAGAGCACTATTTTTCACATTACCTGAGAATGGCTGAGGCAATAAGAATGAGACTTTGTATCATGAAAATAGATTTTCTATGAATCTATAACAAGTTAAATCACTAAAAATGATCAAGTATACACTGACAAATAGATCAGAGAAGTTCATTATTTTGAGTGGTACATGACAAAGAAACACAGATGAAACATGATCAAAGTGTATGTATTAATGCACATAAATTACGATGAAACTGAAAATGAATGATTGCACAATGTGAGGGGAATGGTAGAGCTATAGTATGATCTCAATGTACCATGAAAACCCCCTTCAAATCTCTACTAATTCGGGCTTTTTTCCACACGACTTGATGAGTCACTTTATAGCTAAGGTTGGATCCAATTTTCAACTTTTGAATTTCAAATTCTACCAAAAAATGTTCCTAGAGTTTGGGACTTCATCGATAATCACTCCTTCACCAAAATATCTCATATCTAATTCTCCTAACAACTCATGATTGAAAGAGCCTTTTACATATGCACTTTTACAAAGGATAAAATCAAGGTTTTACAAGTGGGCATTCCCATGAGTATGCATGAGGATATATGGAAACTTATGGCTAGGTAACCAAGTATGTAGGCTTGTGAATATTGCACCAACAACTCCTCCTCAAGCCTAACATGCTTGGGCTTGAACACTTCTTGATCTCTTGCAATCCAATCATCATCTTGAACCTGTTCAATTTAGTTCCATCCAAAGATTTAGTTAACATATCTGCACATTCTAAGTTTGTAGACACATAGCACAATTGTATATCCTTGCTAAATAGCTTCTCTCTCACATAATGGTAATGCACTTCAATGTGCTTAGTCCTTGCATGATACATAGGATTAGTAGCCAAATGTAATGCGCTATCTCCAATACTCAACCTCAAAATTGGAAGTGGCCACAGTAGGCTGCTTCTTGCTCAACCAAGATATCCATGAGCTATCGAGCATGAAACAAAAGCCATTAGTGGACACATGAGTGTCATAGCAAACAGCCCGATCAGAGTTAGAAAAAGCATGCAAATTTGACGGTACTGATCCCCCCTTCAAACAATCCGAGTAGCCGAGTACCACTCAAGTAGCGGAAGATGCGCTTAACCGCCTGTCAATGCTTGACTCCTAGGCAATGCATAAACCTGTTCATCTGTGAGATAGCAAACTGAATATCTGGCCGAGTAATGCATAAGTAAATCAAGCATCCAATAGCCTGCTGATATAGAACAACATCGAGTGCATCTCCAGCATCATGAAGACTCAGTCGTAAACCTGTTTCCATAGGAGTGGCAATAGGTTTACAGTCTTCAAGGCCAAAATGTTGCAATAATGTGTCAATGTTTCATTTGACACAAAACCATTCCACCATCAATGTGCATAAATTGAATGCCCAAATGATGATGCAAATGCCCCAAATCAGACATCTCAAATGAGGCATGCAAATCAGCCTTAAAATCAGCAATATGCTTCTCAATAGGACCAGTGAGCAGCATGTCATCAACATAGACAACAATGATTAGATGCACATCATTAGCATGCTTAATATATAAGGTGCTTACAGTTGGATTGTTCTCAAAACCATGTGCAATCAGATAGGCATGTATCTTCTCATACCAAGCACGTGATGCTTACTTTAAACCATATAATGCCTTCTTTAACCTGCACACCTGGTTTTCATGCCCTTTCTGCACAAAGCCATGGGGCTGAAAAGCATACACTTCTTCATGCAAGTCACCATTCAAAAATGTTTTTTTAATGTCCGGCTGATGCACATTCCAACCATGATGGGCTGCAAGTGCACAAATGCTCTGAATAGTAGTCATACGACATGTAGGTGCAAAGGTCTCATCAAAATCAATGCCTCTTTCCTGCGCATAACCCTTTGCAACAAGCCTAGCCTTATACCTTTCAACTGTTCCATCAGGCTTACGCTTCAGCTTGTAAACCCACTTAGTGCCAATGGCCTTCTTGCCAGCAGGCAAGTCACACAAAGACCAAGTGCCATTCTTCATTATAGCATCATATTCGGATTGCATAGCAGCCATCCAATTTTATGAATTTTGTGCTTCATCAAAGGAAACAGGCTCATTTGCATCACAAAGACTAGATGCAACCATAGCATAGCAATTTGATGCAAACGAGGCACTATGAGAGCCTGAACGAGTAGGATATGACAGAGATGCATCGAATTTGTTGTCATGCAAAGTCTGCACCAGCCACTTTGGCATAGTTTTTGCCTGCTCAATATCAGCTCTCTCATCAACAAGTGCATCATGTAAATCTGCATCAGAAATGGAATGATCTACATCGTCACCTGAAACCTACAAAGGTTGAGAATTTGTTTCATTAGGACCAGCACTAGACTGTCCACCTGTAAAAAGAGGCAGCAAAGTATCATACATGTATTTGGACCTAACAGATGTCTCCTTAGTACATGAAAGCAATGGTTGAATAGCATCTTCCACAAAAACAACATCAGAGCTAACCAAAATGTGTTTAGTCTGTGAATGATACAGATGATAGCCTTTACTTTCATAACTTTATCCAACAAAAATACATTTTACTGCTTTATCATCCAATTTTTTGTGATGTTGTTCAAGCACTAATGCATATGCCAGACAACCAAAAACACGACGATGAGAAACATATGGCTTGCGATCATTCCAAGCCTCATATGGAGTGATAATTTGCAGTGCTTTAGTGGGACACCTGTTAAGTACATATGCTACAAACATGACAGCCTCAAGCGAGAAACTATGTGGTAAAGCTTGACTCTTGACCATACACCTCGCCATCTCCATGAGTGACCTGTCCTTTCATTCAGCAACTCCACTCTGTTGAGGTATATACAACACTATACATTGGTGTTTTATCCCACATTCAGCCAAAAATGCATTAAAATCAGAAGACATATACTCCCCCCCTCGATCAAAATGGAGGGTGCCCATTTTACATGCTTATAGATTTTCAGCAAAAACCAAAAACTATTTGAAGCCCATGAAGACTTCGAACTTTGCCTTTAATGGATATACCCATGCATGCTTGGAAAAATCATCAATGAAAATCATGAAGTAAAGATAATTTCCAAAAGAAGGTGTGTGCATAGGACCACAAACATCACAATGTACAAGCTGCAATTTCTGAGTAGCCCGAAGTGAACCATCTTTTGGAAATGAGGAACGCTGCATTTTGCCCAAAATATAGCCTTCATAAACATGTTTTCCAGGTGCCTCAAGTTTGGGCAAAGAGGACACCATTTCAAATTTCTACAGACATAGCAAACTAGCAAACTTCAAATGACCAAAGCGTGCATGCCAAAGCTTTGCATCTGACATAGCCTAAGAATCATGTACTGCACATGCCGAATCAGTCACAGATCTTTCATAGTCTATCAGCTTATACATCCCATTACATAAAATGCCAAAAGCAATAATCACATCGCCATTTGACTGATCATGAACTGTACACCTATCATCAATAAATTTCATAACCAAGTCGATCTTGGCTAATGCAGAAACTGATAACAGGTTCTTCTTGATCCATGGCACAAACAAAGCATCTGACAAGGTGAAGGAACTACCATCAATAGTAGTCAAAATGTTCTTACCAACTCCCATAACAGGATAAGAGGAGTTGTTGGTACATGTAACAATATTTCCTGTAGGGGCAGGCTTGAGTGAAGAAAGAAACTGAACTGTGAGGTAATATGTTTGTTCTCCCCACTGTCAAAGTACCAAACATCTGAGTCTACAGCAGACATGCACTGCTCATGAGAAGATGGGTCAAAAGTACAAACAGTAGTAAACGCCCATTCTTCTTCCTGCTCAAGATTAGCAGACTTTGTTTTTGGTGTAGAGGTCTCTACAACAACCATTCTAGCTTCTTTCTTCTTTGCCTCTTTAGCAGCCAATTTTGGACAGTTCTTTATGATATGATCATTTCCTTTACAATACTTGCATAACAATTTTTGCTTTTCTGATTTCTTTTTATCTTTGTCTTCCCTCTTCGATTGTGCAAAATTAGCAGATTTTTGCTTACTAGTTGAAGAACTTCATTTTCCTTTGCCCTTCTGACTAGCTAGTGCTTGATCTGCAACTTGCATAATGGACCTGTTCTGCCTGGACTGATCTTCCTACAATAGAACAGAGACTAACTCCTCAAATGACAAGGCATTTGGATTGTCTTTCATCATCAACCGAAGAGTAGAAGCAAAACTCTGATATGAATCAGGAAAACCATTCAGAACGGTCTACACAAGTGAGCTATCTGGTATAACCTCATTAGCAGAAATCAATTGTTCCTTGAAGTCTTTGATCTTTGTTAGAAAATTGTCCATGGAATCACCTTCATTCATGTGCTCACTCTCCAACTATTTCAGAGGTAACCCAACACGAGCCTCATTCCTAGCTTGGTACAATGTGGTAAGTGTATCCCAAGCATCCTTAGCTATTCTACAAGAGCGTATGTGAGGAATAATGGCACGTTTGACAAACAAAGCTATCAATGCATGTGCCTGGGCATCTCTACCATTGCAACAAATTTTATCTTTAGTGGATGCAACAAAAACTGCAGCACAAACAAGAATATGCAGAATATCATCATCTTCGACACCTTCTGCATCAGCTTCAATACCTACAGTTGTAATAGTTGCAGGTGTGATAGGACATTTTTCAACACCTTGCACAATGTTCCACAATCCTTTTGCAACCAATACATGTCGCATCATATAAGCCAACAACGGGTAGTTGGTACCATCCAACTTATCCTCAACAGCCAACATACGAAATACATCACTATTTTGAGCCGTGGTCGATGACTAAAATACCTTGATGCAACAAATTTACTGTATCTCAAAAAGTTGAACAGAACTGCCCAAACAAATTATGCTAAACCTATAGCAGACTTTGAGATGCTTATACTGGCGAACCGAAATTGGTATATACCTTTGGCATAAAAAGACAAAATAGCACAAAAAGACAAAATAGCCTACACAAGCATTGCGATAATAGATTCAGAGGCCAAAACGAGCTCAGATCGCGATTTTGGCACCACATAACGAAGCTATTTTGATTTTGAAAACATGCTAAGTATGCTCACCAAAAATTTGTGCGATTCTGAGACTACAACCAGAGAGGTGTCAACGACACCCTAAATGAAGCAATGATCTGCTCTGATACCAATTATTGGAGTTAGACATCTGCAGAAGCACGTGAATAGCACAAGGAAGAAGAAGAAGAAGCTTGGAGCACAACACACAATACTGAATGTATTACTAAAGAATGTACAAATATAAGTAGCCCATTAGGGCAATAGGGCATATATACAAGTCAGGGAAAAAAAACCTCCTAAAGAGGGAAAAAAGTACCCCAATGATCCTAGTGTGTTCACACACATAACTACCTAAATATATCAACACATACTCAAGCCCTCTGAACGCATAATTTGAGCTTGTTTCGACCTCTGAATGCACTATCATAGCCCTTTGTGCATGCTATTTTATATTTGTGCCAAAGATATATGCAGGTTTTGGTTTGCTAGTGTAAGCATCTTGAAGTCTGCTACAGGTTTAGGAGAACTCGACAGGGTTCTTCTGTTCAAATTTTTGAGATACAATCAAATTTCTACATCAAGGTATTTTATTTGGTGGCCATGGCTGAAAGTAGTGATGTATTCCGTATGTTGGCTGTTGAGGACAGTACCAATTACCCATTATGGGCCTATATGATGTGTCATGTATTGGTTGCAAAAGGACTGTGGAATATTGTTCAGGATGTTGAAAAACATCCTACTACACTTGCAAACATAGTTGCTGAAGGTGATGTAGATGACGTTGAAGATGATGATATTCTTCATGTTCCTATTTGTGCTACCGTTCTTGTTGCACCTACTATAGAACAAACTCATTGGGATGGCAGAGATGCTCATGCACATGCATTGATAGACTTTTCTATCAAATTTGCCTTTATTCCTCGCATTCACCCTTGTAGTATTAATAGCTAAGGATGCTTGGGATGTACTTATCACTTTATATCAAGCAAGGAATGAGGCTCGTGTTGCTTACGTCCAAAAACAGTTGGAGATTGAGCACATGAATGAAGGTGATTCCATGGATAGTTTTTTGACAAAGATCAAAGATTTGAAGGAACAATTGATTTCTACTGATGAATTCTTACCTGACAGTTCACTTGTGTAGAATGTTTTGAATGGTCTTCTCAATTTATATCAGAGTTTTGCTTCCACTCTTCGTTTGATGATGAAAGGCAATCCAAATGCCTTAACATTTGAGGAGTGAGTCTTTGTTCTATTGCAGGAAGATCAGTCTAGGTAGAATAGGTCCATTATGCGTGTTGCAAAGCAAGCTTTCCTGGCTAGTCAGAAGGGCAATGGTAAATGGAGCTCTTCTATCAGTAAGCAAAAATCTACTAATTTTGCACAATCAAAGAAGGATGATAAAGACAAGAAGAAAACAAAAAAGTAGAAATTGTTTTGCAAATATTGTAAAACAAATGATCATGTCATAAAGAGTTGTCCAAAATTGGTTGCTAAAGAGTCAAAGAAAAAAGGGGATGGAATGGTTGTTGTAAAGGCCTCTACACCGAAACATAGTCTACTAATCTAATGCAGAATGAAGAGTGGGTGTTTACTACTGTTTGCAGTTTTGACCCATCTTCTCTTAAATAGTGTATGTCTACAATAGACTCAGATATTTGGTAGTTTGATAGTGGGGCAACCAAACATATTACCTCGTAGTGCAATTTTCACACTTCACTCAAGCCTGCCCATAGGGAATACTGTGGCATGCCCCAAAAACTCCTCTTATCCTATCATGGGTTTTGGTAAGATCATTTTGACTACTGCTGATGCTTTTACATTGTTGGATGCTTTATTTGTGCTAGGGATCAAGAAGAATCTTTTATTAGTTTTACCTTTAGCCAAGATTGGTTTGGTTATGAAATTTGTTGATGTTAGATGTACAATTCATGATCTATAAAATAGGGACATGATTATTGCTTTTGGCATTTTATAACATGGGTTGTATAAGCTCATAGACTATGAAAAATCTATGAATGATTCGGCACATGCAGAATATGATTCTCAAGCTATGTCATATGCGAAGCTTTGGCATGCACGCTTTGGTCATCTGAATTTTGCTAGTTTGCTATGCCTCCAGAAATCTAAAATGATGTCCTCTTTGCCCAAACTTGAGGCACCTAGTAAACATGTATGTGAAGGCTCTATTTTGGGCAAAATGCAGTGTCCCTCCTTCCCAAAAGATGGTTTAGTTCGAGCTACTTAGAAATTGTAGCTTGCTCATAGTGATGTTTGTGGTCGTATGCAGACACCCTCTTTTGGGAATGATCTTTATTTCATGACTTTCATCGATGATTTTTCCATGCATGCATGGCTATATCCATTCAAAGCAAAGTCCGAAGTGTTTATGTGCTTCAAAGAGTTTTTTGTTCTGGCTGAAAATATGTCAGCATGTAAAATGGGCACCCTCCATTTTGATTAAGAGGGGAATATATGTCTTCTGACTTTAATGCATTTTTGGTTGAACGTTGGATAAAACATCAATGTACAGTGTCGTATAGACCTCAACAGAATAGAGTTGTTGAATGGAAGAACATGTCACTCATTGAGATTGTGAGGTGTATGGTCAAGAGTCAGGCTTTACCACATAGTTTTTGGCTTGAAGTTGTCATGTGTGCAGCATATGTACTTAATAGGCATCCCACTAAAGCATTGTATTCTATCACTCCATATGAGGCTTGGCATGGTCGCAAGCCATCTGTTGCTCACTTGTGTGTTTTTGGTTGTTTGGCATATGGATTAGTGCCTAAACAACAATGCAGGAAATTGGATGATAAAGTAGTGAAATGTGTTTTTTTTTTGTATAGTTCTGAAAGAAAAGGCTATCATTTGTATCATCCACAGACTAAATGCATTTTGGTTATCCATGATGTTGTTTTTGTGGAAGATGCTATTTACCCACTACTTTCATGACATCTATTAGATCCAAAGACATGTAAGACACTTTGTTGCCTCTTTTTACAGGTGGACAGTCTAGTGCTAGACCTAATGAGGCAACTTCTCAGCCTTTATAGGTTTCATGTGATGATGCAAATCATTCCATTTTTTATGTATATTTACATGATGCACTTGTTGATGAGAGATGTGATATTTGAGGAGGCAAAAACTATGCCAAAATGGCTGGTGGACACTTTGCATGATAGCAAATTAGATACACCTCTATCATATCGTAATCATTCAGGCTCTCATAGTGCCTCTTTTGCATCAGATTGCTATGCTATGGCTACCTCTAGTCTCTGTGATGAGAATGAGCCTGTTTCATTTGATGAAGCACAAAATTAAAAAAATTGGATGGCTGCTATGCAATTTGAATATGATGCTATAATCAAGAATGATACATGGTCTTTGTGTGACTTGCCTCTTGGCACGAAGGCCACTAGCACTAAGTGGGTATACAAGCTGAAGTGTAAGCCTTATGGAACAGTTGACAGGTATAAGGCTAGGCTTGTTGCAAAGGGTTATGCTCAGGAAAGAGGAATTGATTTTGATGAGACCTTTGGTCCTACCTGCTGAAAGACTATTGTTCGTAGAATTTGTGCACTTGCAGCTCATCATGGTTTGGAATGTACATCACCTGGACATTAAAATAGCATATCTGAATGATGAGTTGCATGAAGAACTGTATGTTTTTTATCCCTGTGGCTTTGTGCAAAAAGGGCATGAAAACCAAGTGTGTAGGTTAAAGAAGTCATTATATGGTTTAAAGCAAGCACCACATGCTTGGTATGAAAAGATACATGCCTATATGATTGCACATGGTTTTGAGAATAGTCCAACTGAAAGCATCTTATATGTTAAGCATGAAAATGATGTGCGTCTTATCATTGTTGTGTATGTTGATGACGTGTTGCTCACTGGTCCTTCATGAGAAGCATATTGCTGATTTTAAGGCTGATTTTCAAGCCTCATTTGTTATGTTAGATTTGGGGCATTTGCATCATTATTTGGACATTCAATTTATGCAAGTTGATGGTGGAATAGCTTTGTGTCAAACCAAATATATTGACACATTATTGCAGTGTTTTGGCCACTCCTATGGAGGCAAGTTTATGATTGAGTCTTAATGATGTTGGAGATGCATTTGGTAGTGATGAGTGTGAACACACTAGCACCACTGGGCTTTTTTTTTCCTCTTTAGGAGGTTTTTTTTCCTCTGGCTTTTATATATGCCTATTTCCCTAATGGGTTACTTATCTTTGTACATTCTACTGGTAACTCATTCAGTATTGTGTGTTGTGCTCCAAGCTTCTTCTTCTTCCTGGTGTTGTTCGCGTGCTTCTGTAGACCTCAAACACCAACAAACTCGCTATCTTCATTTGATTGCCCACTGCCACTCACTATAAAGCATACATTACATCTTTTATTCACCATGACTTTTGACTAGATTTATTCATCCTTAGACTCAAATTTACCTTTACATTTACCTTTGATGACTTTATTCAAGCATAGCTCATGTGACAATGAGCTTAGATATATTTCTTCAAGACTCTCCCTCAACCTCATTTGGGAGTTATCTTCGACCATGTCCTGCAATTTTATCACATCCTTGAAACCTTTGAGTTTAGAAGCATCCAACAAATTTGTAAACATATCTGCATGTTGCTCTTTGGTTCCAATGAACTTTATCTCCACATCTTTGCTTTGTACCTTTTCCCTTACATAATGGCATTGAATCTATATATGCTTACTCCTTGCATGAAACACAGGACTGCTTGCCAAGTGAACACTTGATATCTTATCACCGTATATATTAATGGTTCCAACCTACACTTCAAGGTTTGCCAAAAGCTTTTTAGTCCACTTTGCTTCACATGTGGAAAACATTAATCCTTTATATTTAGTCTCCATGGATGAAAGTGCAACAATAGGTTGTTTCTTCAAGCTCCATGTGATATATTTGCTTTGTATCATGAACACATAACCTGAGGTTGATCTTCTATCTTCCTTTGAACCTGGCCAATTAGCATCACATGTGGCAAACACTAATCCTTTATATTCAGTCTCCATGGATAAAAGTGCAACAATAGGTTGTTTCTTCAAGCTCCATGTGATATATTTGCTTTGTATCATGAACACATAACCTCAGGTTGATCTCCTATTTTCCTTTGAACCTAGCCAATTACCATCACTATATCCTTTGAACTGCAAATCTTCACTAAAATTTTCAAACAAAGCATGATAAATTGTAGGATTTATGTATCTCAACACTCTCAATAAATTTAAATGTTCACTTTTATAGGCTTTCATAAAGTGAGAAATTACACCAATAACATAAGTTAGATGAGGTCTTGTAATTTTTGCATAGATTAATGATCCTATGATGCTCGTGTATATCATTACATCTTCCAATTTTTCTTCCATCTTTGAATAAAGCTTTTTATTTATGTCCATAGGTTGAGCGAGTGGTTTGCATTCACTAACTACAAATCTAAAAAGAACATCCAAATTACTTCCTTACATCACATAGATGATATATTTCCCATAGACAAATTTGATTCCTAAAAAATATTTCATCTCTTCAATATTTGAAATTTGAAATTCCTTACCAAGATTTCAGTTTGATATCTCTAATCCATGTAACATCATTCCTTGTTATGACAAGATCATCAACATATATGCAGATATATACCTGTGTATTTTCTTCCTTCTTCATGTACAATGAAGGATTAGCACTACTTGGGTTGTATACACACTTAATTAGATACTCTACCAATCTTTGATTCCATTCTTGTGGTGCTTGCTTAAAGCCATAAAGTGTCTTGTTCAATTTGCAAACAAAATTTGAATGCTTTTCATCTTCAAATCCAATTGATTGACTCGTGTATATCTCTTCTTGTAGTTTTCCATTGAGAAAAATATTTTTTATGTCATGTTGGTATAATGGCCACCTCCTTGAAGCACTCATTGTTATCAATGTTTTGATCCTTCCCATCTTTGTAACTAGGCTAGAAATTTCATCATAATGTATGCCTTGTGTTTGCTTAAACCCTTTGGCAACCAATCTAAATTTACGCCTAGCTAGAGATGTTGAAGTTTGAGGTCTACAAAAGCACATAAACAACACAAGGAAGAAGAAGAAGCTTGGAACACAACACACAATACTAATAAATGTATTACCAAGAGAGTGTGCAAAGATAAGTTGACCTGTTAGGGTTATAGGCGTATATACAATCTAGAGGAAAAACCTCCTGAAGAGGGAAAAAGTGCCCCAATGGTCCTAGTGTGTTCACACACATCAAGACCTAAATATATCAATAAATTCCCTTGTGAATGATGCATTGAACAAGGAGCTGGCACTCATGTATAAAGAAGTACCAAGCTATGTGGAATCAATCCACAAAAGGAAGTAAGCCCAAATCTTTGCAGAAAGCTTCAAATATCTCCCTAGGAAAAGCCTTCTTGAAAAGGTTTGCAATGGTCTCTTGTGTGGGAAAATATGCCAAATTGATCTCTCCAGCAGAGAACCTCTCTTCGACATAATGATAGTGCACCTCAATGTGCTTAGTGTGAGCATGGAACACAGGGTTCCTTCCAACTACCAATGCGATCCAAGTATAAGTGAAGATGGTGGTGGTAGAAGACCAACCAACACCCAAATTAGCCATAAGGAGTTTGAGCCACACACACTCAACAGTTGTTGTGAAAGTTGCCCTGTACTCAACTTCACAACTAGAAGTGGCCATAGTAGGCTACTTCTTGCTCAACCAAGATATACATGAGCTACCAAGCATGAAGAAAAGCCACTAGTGGACACATGAGTGTCATAGCAACCAGCCTAGTTAGAGTAAAAAAAAAAACATGTAAATCTGGTGGTAGTGATCCCCCTTGGGATAAAACAATCCAAGTAGTTGGGTACCACTTAAGCAGTGAAAGATGCACTTAATTGCCTACCAATGCTTCACACATGGGCAATGCATAAACCTACTCATCTGTGAGACAAAAAACTAAATATCTGGCTGAGTAGTGCATAAGTAAATCAAGCATCCAATAGCTTGTTGATAGAGAACAACATCAAATGCATATCCAGCATCATGAAGACTCAACCGTAAACGTGTTTCCATAGGAATGACAATACGTTTGCAGTCTTAAAGACCAAAACACTCCAATTATGTGTTAGTATACTTTGTTTGATGCAAAGCTATTTTGCCATCAACTTACATAAACTAAATGCCCAAATAATGATGCAAATGCCCCAAATCTGAAATCTCAAATGAGGCATGAAGATCAGCCTTAAAATCAACAATATGCTTCTCATGAGGACCGGTGAGCAGCATCTTATCAACATAGACAACAATGATCAGAAGCACATCATCTGCACACTTAACATATAAGGTGCTCTCAGTTGAACTGTTCTCAAAATTATGTGCAATCAGGTAGGCATGTATTTTTTCATACCAAGCACATGGTGCTTGCTTCAAACCATATGATGCCTTTTTCAACCTCCACATTGTTTTGATGCCCTTTTTGCACAAAGCCAAGGGGCTTAAAAAAATACACTTCTTTATGCAAGTCACTATTCAAAATGAAGTTTTTATGTCCAATTGATGTACATTCCAACCATGATGAGCTACAAGTGCATAGATGATATGACCAGTATTCATTTGACATGAAGGAGCAAAGGTCTCATCAAAATCAATGCCTCTTTCCTGAGCATAGACCTTTGCAACAAGCCTAGCATCATACTGTTGGCAGTAGTCAAGGAACCGAAGGACTCACAAGAGAAGGAAGCCTACGAAGGGAGTCGGAGCGAAGAGAAAGCACAAGCCGACACAGTAGTCAAAGAAGATCTGGCAAGTAGGCCATTAAAATTTTTCATGCATCAAAGAGTTGGGCACACAAGAAGAAGGAGCAAGTAGGGAGCTCCAGGAAATGTATGTCAAAATGTTAGAAGAAATCCCTACAAGACTAGTTATTTTCATCACTAAAAACCATTGTAAATACCATTTCATATTTTTTTAGCTCCATTTTGTGCAAGCCAAGGAGTCCTTGAGCTTGAGGAGCTTCAGAAGTACCTACCTATCAGTTTTCACATTTTTTTAGACTCCGTTTGAACCTCCAAATAGGGCAGAGAACCTAATTTTTAACTAGGCCGGACACTAGGTCTGGACTAGGCCAAAACCTAGTCAAAAACTATAAATAGAGCTAGAGACCTCATTTTTGAGGTTAGCTTGTAATTGATTTGAACTTGTATGAGCATTTTCAAAGTAATCTAAAGAACTCCATTGCTTCTCTCTCTTTGTCTTACCTTGTGTGCACGTGTGTGTATGTGTGTGCATGTTTGTGTGCTTCTCACTCACACACTTGTGCCTTCACTTGCTCGAGGTCATCATACCATCCTCACGTCTTCCCGTATTGACATTAAAGGAGGTGCTACTCATCATTGAGCTACACCAAATTTTGGCACCGTTGCCGAGGATCGAGCTTTGAGGACGAGCGTGTGATGGTAAGACATAGAGTTGACGCGTTGGAGTTATAGGTATTTTCTTCACCTTTTTTCTATTTTCTTTTGTTTTCTTCATCACCACGATCATCATCACCATCTCCCACTTCCATCTCCATCATCGCGAAAAATTTCAGTTTTTGGTCATATCACCCTATCCACCCCTTTCCCCTCATTTCACTTGTGAGAGAGAGCGAGAGAGCGTTTGTGTGCTTGTGATTTTTTGTGTTTTTTGAGATTTTCTGCAGGAATCAGCATCCCCAGCAACTGCACTAGCTCCAGCAGGTAAAAAATTTGATTGTGCAGGTCCCGAGGCGTTGACCTCTGTCAATCGCGACCAACAAAAAAGTTGACTATTTTGCAAAACAAAGTGTATAACTATGATATATAGGCCTAGAGCTTCATGAATATGTGTTTGAAATTTTAAAATTCCTCAGTCTTCTGTCAATCACGATTGACCAGTCAATCGTGATCGACAAACCACGACGGACACTTGCCGACCGACCTGTCAATCGCGATCGACCCATCAATCGT
This sequence comes from Ceratopteris richardii, assembly GCA_020310875.1. NCBI lineage: Eukaryota > Viridiplantae > Streptophyta > Polypodiopsida > Polypodiales > Pteridaceae > Ceratopteris > Ceratopteris richardii. Next base: position 175,866,695 of record CM035411.1, read on the forward strand.
GACCGACAGAGTCAACGATCGACTGACCACGATCGACAGAATCTACGCGTGACATGTGTCAATCACGATCGAGCCATCAATCGCAATCGACCAGTCAATCACGACTGACAGCCCCGATGGACCCGTCAATCACGACCGACCCAGTTCACGACTGTTTGACCACGACTGACTGAACACTCGCGACGAACCTGTCAATCGCGATCGACCCATCAATCCTGATCGATAGAGTCAACGACCCTTTGACCACGATCGATTGAAAATCTGGGCCACGTGTCAATCACGATTGACTCATCAATCACGACTGACAGCCACGACGGACCTGTCAATCGCGACCGACATGTCGATCGCGATTGACCTATCAATCGCGATTGACAGAGCTTGCAAACACGATTGACGGGCAAATTTGGCCAATTTTTTAGGGTAAAAACTAGTGGTCTAATTTTTGGCAATTTGTTGGGAACTTTTAAGGGTTAGTAGAGCATTATGAGGCCTATACCCAAAGCATTTCGAGAAGTCCTGTCTACCGGTTAACCTGTTTTAGACCCAAAACCCTGAACTGGTCTAACTTTCTCATACGAAATCCGATTGCGGTGATTTTTGTTTTGTTGGAAAGCTCGTGGGGAGTACAACCAAAACTTCCACTGGTTACAGTAGAATTAATGTCAGGATTATTAGATAGGGTAATTTGAAGTTGACCATATCTCGGGGTAGGAAACCTGAGTTTCCCTTGGGATTGTTTTCCATAGAGGCAAAAGGCAATTGGGTCTGTGAATTACATGCATGAAAGTGATCTGTCTGTCAACTGAATTCAATTCTTGAGCTAATTGTGGACTTTTTCAGGTTCTTTGAGAGCATCGAAGGGTACTTGAAGCAAGAGTAAGTGCGAGCTTGGGAACACGCTTCTTGGGCATACAAGGGCAACCAAGGAAAGAAACTCAAGGTTGGAAATTCTCAACACCCTCTGTCAATCCCTAGCATAGGCTAAGTACGGATAGAGGTTTTGATTAATTAGGAACACGTTAAGAACAACCAAGTCCAAGAACTCTAATCACTCAAGCAAGTGCTAGGAGATTACAATTGCGAAACAACGTAAGGGAAAAGAACTTAAATCGAGCGACCACATTCAAAGTACAATAAAACTTAAGTGTTCCTCATGACGAAGATTAATTGGACAAGAAGTGACACCCTAAGGGCAATTAAAAAGGACAAGTGACTAATACCAAAGAACTCAGCAACGCAAAGTGTACTTGGGAAAATTTGGGATTATTCGATTGGGCCTATGAACCTTAGATTAGGACGAAACCTAGGGAGAGATAGACAAAGTCTTAGATCTTCAGAGGTTAGTGTCAATCATACTGCTAGGTCTTGGGCCCAACAGTTGAGCCATTATTCGCACTACCCAAGCTCTGAAACTAGTGAGTCAGAGATGTCCCACGGTATGGAAAGACCTACAGGAAGTTCCGGAGTGCCATATTTGCATAGGGTGGAAGGCTCCTACAAGACGCAGCTAGAATACCTTAGGACCAACCGACTAGGTGCTAGCATCTATGAGGACGGCCTAGGAAGATCTGTGGTCCAGATCAAAAACCCTGACCAATCCATTGGACTAGAACATCCAGCGGTCAAGTTTGAAAATGGAGCATATGTGGACAAAGAAGGAACAATATACGTAGTCACCAGTCACCCAGATAGGACAGACGAGTTTGGAAACGTGATCCCTGAGACGGACATAGGTGACCTAGAGCAAGGAAACTTGGGTGTAGAACCTAGAACCCCCCGAGGCAAATCTGTTCTCACTAGAATTTTCACACCAGAGTGGATTCCCCAAGACAATAAGAGCATAGATCTACTCCTGAACCGAGAGATTGATGAAGCCTTTTGGAGATATAGATCTAATCAGCTGAATGAGGTAGGAACAACCATGATATATGAGTTTAAAGATCCTGATAGCCCAGGCAGAGTGACCTACCTAGATCACGCTTCAGAGAGGATCTTTAGGGTTACAGAAAATGATAGGCATGCTTACACGTGGAAAGGTGAATTTATTTTCCCCCAACCAAGATCGACTGTGTCCTTTGGTCACCCAGGAGCTGGAACATCCCAAGCTCATGGAGCTCAAAGAGACAGACATAGAGATAGACCTGAGGTAAGCTTTGCCAATCCCTAGGACCATATAAGAGTGTGTACGCATGTGCATTGACATAGAGGATAACCTAGGGGAGGAACTAGAGCTTTCAAAAATCTACAAAGATTCCGATAGCGCTTCTAGTCTCTCTTCCTCGCAATCTACATTTATTGAGGAACTCGCAGAAAAGGTAGCTCAAAAACTAGGTGTCTCTAGCAAACAAATTCCAAGATTTGCCCCAGTAAAGAGATGCTATACTTGCGGTGGTGACCACATGGCGAATGTATGTCCCATTATGGCTTAACCCCAAGTAAATCCTAGTAGCTAGTACTGCACCATAGAACGGAGGTACACAAATCACACCGCGCAAGATTACCCCTACAATAAGCAAGCAGTTAGGCAAACGTACCCACAACCATACCCTCAACAAGGAAGATACCAGAACGAGTACCCATCGCAGCAGTATGGTAGGCCACAACAACCTTATCAACAACCCTACCAAAGCCAACAAAGGCCTCAACCTGTGTTAGCTCAACAACCTCCAACCCCAGCTAATGTGATTCCTATAAAGTATGCAGCTGTTGAGGAAAATTTGAATAGAGCCATAGTCCCAGTAACACCATTGCTTTCAGAAAGTGATCCTAGTGACCATAGCTTTGATTCTACACATATTGATAGCCCCCAGGCTTACTACATGCAATCTCCTGAACATGGTGAGTCCTACTACAGTGAAGAACCAAGTGAACCTAGTTGGGAGCCAGAGTACACAAATGTAATGTACACAAACCCTAACTCTAGACCCCAACCTAGGCAGGTAAGACCCCCATTCCCTAGAGGACCATGCTACAGATGTCAGGGAGATCACCTCATTCGTGATTGCCCCTTACCTCCACCTACACAACCCTAGTCAGTGACAATTCAAGGCTTTTGCCAAGATTGTGGAAAGGAGCATCTCTTACGAGATTGTCCAAAGAACCCCAATAATATGCCAAAAATTACTCCTATAATTGTTATTGGGTTAGTTGTAGATTCAACAAGAAGTGTCACTTCCACTGCACCAGTACAAGTGATCACTAGAGCCCAGGCTTTGCAGCAGAACCCAGGAGTAGGTCAAGAGAAGAGTGCGGAGGTTAGTGAAACTGAGAGCATAGCCAAGAAACAATCGAGAGCCTGGAGGGATAGCCGAGAGAGAATGAAAAGACAATGGTCTAAAAAGATGAGCGACTTAAAAGAAAGTATAAGAGAAACAAAAGCCAAAATTGTTGAAGTCACCTCTCAAACTAACTCTCACATACCACCACCACCCTCACTTCCATCACCATCTAACCCACCATCTGTTCACCTACCTCAGACCATCCCACCAACCCCTAGAGTAAGATCTGTATTAGCTGACCCCACTCCTGAAGACATAGACATGATGCTTAGGGCATATCAGGCCAGAATCCAAGAAGGGCCAAATGTGCCGGATCATGACAAGTGCTACCCTAGAGCTGACCTAGAAATAGAAAGGACCAAGCTTTGCATGAAAATGGTCGCATTGGCTCAGATGATGTTTGAAGCCAGTTGCCTTTTCAACTACTCTGGCTTAGCTAAGACACAATTGCACTTGGATGGACTCCTAGAGAAGTTAGAGAGCATAATTGCAAGATCTGCCAAGGAAGAAAAAAATCAAGGAAGAGATGAGGCAAGTAAAAGAATAAGCCTTCCCCCACAGGAAGCTTATGTGCCCAATTCCATTGAACCATACACCTCTTCTTCTATGAATAGGTTCACTCCAGAATTCCTACGCGAGATTCAAGAAGACAAATGGGCCAAAGAAAGTGAAGTCCCTCCTCCCATTGAACTTGTGGATGACACGCATGATCAATTCCCACAAGATATTCCTTCCATTTATGGAGAGCAGGAGAGTGCACAAAGTCAAGAGAGGTTAGACTTCGAGTCTAACTCCCTCAGGAATTACCCCACTTCACAGGCCCTTGGGAAGCCAAGTCTACTTATATGAGAGCACCCACGGTCATGGTAAGTAACGAGGACTCAGTCATACCTAGGAATACGGAGATAGTGAAAAACACTAAAAGTGCAGTGCAATCTCACTTTAGAAGAGCTACTCAAAGTTAGGCCAGAACTATGGAAACATGTAGCTAACCAAGTGCCAGAAGTAGTGAAACCCCGTTCCCAGGTAGGTTCTCATAGAACAGTGCCAGAGATTCCTCTAGACAAGATAGGTGATATCAGTGAAGGTGAAGAAGGAAACACCTATCTTCCCATTACCCATCAGGGGTACACAACCAAGGCAATTCTGGACTCTGGTGCAGGAGTTGCAATTGCTACCACTTCCCTATGGAAACGTTGGGGCAAGCCAGCACTCAGGCCTACGAGGATGAAATTGCAAATGGCTGATGGTCACATAGAGAGGCCTTTAGGTCTACTTGAAGGAATAACTCTTACCACTTGTGGTGTAGAGTTTGAGCATACATTTGCTATCTGCGACTTTAGCAAGAACCATGCCTATGAGATGATCTTGGGAAGACCATTTATGCGACAATTGCAAGTAGTACAGGATTTGGGAACCAATTCCTTGTACTTGCAACACTTAGGTGTTACGACCAAAGTGAATCTCAAAGATTACTCTCATAGAGATGTCCCTCCTATCCAATGGAATCCCATCCATAGAGCCAAAGATGATACCGAGTCGGTGCATTCCATAGGATCAGGATCCTCATGGATGCATGAAGACACTCACTTATGGATGTGTAAAGTAGCAGTAGAAGAAGAGAAGAGAGAACAAGCTAGAGAGGTAGGTGCGAAGGAAACACATAGATCAATTCAAGACCCAGCCTATGCACCTATAGTATTTCCTGACGAAGAATTTGAACCTCACGGCTGGGCAGAAATTTTAGCAACAATGGATGTAGCCATCAATGAAGAACAATGGACACCCCACTGTGATGAGGATGGCTATGACATATCAGTCTTCTCCATAGAGCCAATCATGGGAGATGCAGTTCTAGAAGAATGCGAACCTAGCCCTAATGTAGTTGAGGATGCAAGTGACTCCGATCTAGAGTCAATCATTATGGACCCACCTTTTGCATCAGATGAAGAATACTTCTATGAAGTAGAATTTCAACCCCAAAGACACAGAGAGATAACAAATGATGTAAGGTTAGCCACACATGTGACCCCAAAGGATGAAGGAAAGAAAAGAAAGAAGAGAGAAGTCACACCAAAAGAGGAAGAATCTCTATTTGAGGTCCCTGAAAACTTTAAAAAGTATGAGATAGACGACAGGAGAGTCATGATAAGAATGCCTTAACGCAAGGCACAAGCAAGAGAGGCCTATGATAACAAAGAAACCACCAAGAAAATAGTGGTAGCCCTAGAAGAAGGAGAAGAGAGATGCACGTACATAGGCCATGACCTAACCGAGGAAGAAGAGCATGCGTTAATAGCCTTGCTAAGAGAATACAAAGATGTATTCGCTTGGAGTTACAAGGATTTGAAGGGTGTTGACCCAGACATATGCTCACACACAATTCCCATGACCTCAGACGCGAAACCCTCTAAGCAAAAGCCATACACATATAATGATAACTATGCTGCTAAGATCAAAGAGGAGATAGATAGACTGGTAGAAGCTAAATTCATCTATGAAATTGAGCACACTGAGTGGGTATCCCCCATTGTAGTGGTGCCCAAGAAGAATGTAAAGCTACGAGTATGCATTAACTTGAAAAAGGTCAATGCAGCCACTATCCGAGATAATTATCCACTTCCTATCACAGAGCATCTACTAGAAAGGGTAGCAGGCAAGGAAGTGTACAGCTTCCTTGATGGATTTTTGGGCTACAATCAAGTAGCCATAGCTCCAGAAGATCAGCATAAGACAGCTTTTGCCACAGAATGGGGCATATTTGCTTTTAGAGTAATGCCATTTGGGCTTACCAATGCTCCTGCAACTTTCCAAAGATTGATGTGTCACGTGTTTAAAGAGTTCTTGAGGAAGAACTTAGAGGTCTATGTTGATGATCTCTATGCTCATTCCAACATTAAACAAACCCATATCCCTGAACTCGGACAAATCTTTGACAAATGTCGAGAGTATCAAGTCTGCTTGAACCTAGAAAAGTGTGTTTTCATGGTCAGGCAAGGAAAGATTCTAGGACACATAGTGTCAAAGAATGGCATATCCACCGATGAAGAGAAAGTAAGAGCCATAGCCGAGTTACCTAGGCCAAAGAATGTCAAGGAAGTACAAACTTTCATGGGGCATTGTGGCTATTACCGACGCTTTATACACATGTATGACATCATAGCAAAGCCTCTGTATGGACTTTTGACTAACTTCGAGTGGACTAATGAGTGTGAGGACTCCTTCAATGAGCTCAAAAGAAGATTGTGTTCAGCACCAATCTTGACCACACCAGATTGGAATAAGCCATTTCATGTTCATGTGGACACATCCAATTATGCTATTGGATGTGCGCTTGCACAACCTATAGGTGAAGGTAATATGGATCTTCCAATTGCCTATGCCAGTAGACAATTGAATGCAGCTGAACGAAACTATACCACCACTGAACGAGAGGGATTAAGCATGGTATATGCAGTTAAAAAGTTTAGAAACTATTTGCTTGCAAATAAGTTCAAATTTTTTACTGACCATCAAGCACTATTGTACTTGGTAAACAAGCCATGCAATACAGGTAGATTGGTAAGATGGTTTCTCTTACTAATGGAATACGAGTTTGAAGTTCTGGTGAGGAAAGGGAAGACTCACTTGAGAGCAGACCATCTCTCTAGGCTCACATCTGGAGAAGCTACACAAGGAGTATCAGATGACCTTCCTTATGCTTACTTGTTTAATTTGGAAGTGGTACCTCAATGGGCTAAGCCATTAGTGGCAGTTCTGACATATGGGCCTAATCACCCAGTCATAAACACTCAAGATAAAGAGGTAGTAAAATCCTAGAAGTACCATATCATGGCAAGAAGCATGCACAAACAGACAGATCAAGGGATATTAGCTTGTTGTATGGAAGAGGACGAGTACGCTAAATGGTTGCAATTAGCACATGTAGGTGCATTAGAGCAACACTACTCAAAGCAACGAACCCTACAGACACTAAGGAGACTCGGAGTGCATTCGCCGACTATGGAAGCTGATGTCCAAAAGTTGTGCAAGGAATGCCCAATCTGTTGCACTAAACCACCTGTGGAACATGCCACTCTTTATCAAGTGTCCATAGTGCCAGATTGGAGTGAACCATTAGTAGCCTTCTTGAGGACGAAAACATTCCCTCAAGATATGACCCTGATGAGACAAAGAAGTCTAGAACAAGAAGCCCTAGATTACTCACTTATTGGTGATAATTTATACAAGGGTGGTAAAGATGGTTACGTTAGATTATGTGTCCATGAGAGTGAATATCTTAAGATCTTGGAAACTGCTCATCAAGGTGTAGCAGGAGGACACTTTGGACCGGATCGGGTAATCAAGGCAATCCTATTTGCAGGCTTGTCATGGCCTACCCTTCACATGGATGCACATACCTATGTGAAGAGATGTGATGTTTGTCAGCGAACTCAATATCCTATACGCAAAGATGAGATGCCTCTGAAACCTATGATGGGTGGGTGTGCATTCTCTAAGTGGGGAATAGACTTTGTTGGTCCTATTAATCCCCCTGCCAAGAGTTCGCATGCAGAGTATATTATTGTGGCCACAGACTATCTAACCAAGTGGGTAGAAGTAAAAGTTACGACAAAGAATGATGCTCAGACGACCGCTAAGTTCTTATTTGAGAATGTGTTCACTAGATACGGGCTACCCATAGAGCTAGTAAGCGATAGAGGCACCCACTTCTTGAATGAAGTTATTGAAAATCTTCTCCAAGAATTCTTGGTAGTACACAAGAAGTCTGCCCCCTATCACCCACAAGCTAATGGCCAGGCTGAGAGCACAAATAAGATCCTATGTAATGTGCTGACTAAATTGGTGAATAATAAACGCTCTGATTGGGACAAACAACTACACCATGTTGTTTGGGCATACCGAGTGGCCTATAAAATGGTACTCCAAGCCACACCCTTTCATATGGTATTTGGCCAAAATGCGGTGCTGCCTCTGGACTTCTTGATTCCCACATTGAGAATAGCACAGGAGCATGAGTGGATGGGTCATGAACTCTCTTCGCGAATTTTTGACCTCGAACGATTAGGTGAAACAAGACTAAGAGCTGCAGCAGGAATATATGCAGCTAAGAAAAGGCAGAAGGCGTATTTTGATGCCCATGTGAAGGATAAAGGATTGAAAGCAGGGGACCTAGATTTAGTCTACACTTTGAAGCAACATGCAAAAAAATTAGAGAAACGTGGCTATGGACCTATGATCATAAATAGGATCTCGACTAGTGGAGCAGTCCAATTAGCCACACTCGAAGGCGACATTCTCCCTAGCTACATAAGTGGATGCAGAGTCAAGTTATATCAGGAACCTCTCACTGAGGAAATGCTCAATCGACTCAACACTGCCAAGAAACGTAAAGAAGAGGAAAAACGAGTTCGAGAAGAAGCACAGGCAGAAGCCTTGGAACGCATCCGAAAAATGAAGATGAGAAGACAAGGACGAGATTAGCCAAGGACAGATGACTATGCGAACCTAGGATATCATATGGCTATGTGTGAAGTCTCAAGTGTAAGCCCCCATAGAATAGTTGACCGACGTCCTTTTGTAACCTTGGAGATAGGACAAGGAAAGGGTGCAAAGACTGCACGGGCCTTGATTGACTCAGGTGCAACCACTAGTGCCGTTAGACTCTCTTACTGTCAAGAATTGAAGTTAAAAGTCAATCCTATAGAGGCATATCTCATAGGATTGGGAGGTGTGGAAACCCCTTGCATGGGCGAGGTGGAACTTCCCCTCTCCATTCAAGATGTTCTAATGACAGTTAAAGTACTGGTGTGTCAAGATGAGATCTCATGGAGCCTCTGGTCTTGGGTCAAGACTGGATCTATGACCATGCAGTCAACTTAAACCTAAGAAGTGGACTGCTTCAGGTATGGGTAAATCAGAGTTGAATTACAATTGAGTTAGATAATGGAACACTCAAGGAACTAGGAAAGGCACAGACTCCTAGTCCTTCCAGGGGTACACATGAAGTTGACCATGTTGTTCTTGTCCAAAGCTATGTGATGCAGAGGAATGGTGATCTCAATAAAGAAGTCAAGGACTCAACGGAACTCCCTTCTTTTCCAAAGGCCAGAGGGAGGCAGCAACCAAAGGCAGATTAATTACTGAAGACTACCTATGCTGGAGGCCAAAAGAACGTGCGAAGCAGAATGACTTAGCCATTGAAACAATTATGGGTGCGAAAAGGAGAGCGGCCTATTACAGTCAAGCGACAACAACCATCTCAACTTCCTATTAGTAATCAACGACATGATACTAATAAGAAGACTTCCAAAACTTCTTTTGAGAAAGTGAAATCTATATGGGTACCCAAGAAGTTGTTGAAGGCTGGCCCACAATCAAGAAAAATTTAGGTGCCTAAGGCTTGCTTGCGGGCTCAACTAGTCACGCACGAATCACATCATACACGACAGGGTTCACTCACTCAAAGAGCCGTTACCCACTCTTGTTTAATACGCATGAACACACAGTCACCCAGAAGCACGAACAGACTCACTTGTAAATGGGTCCCAAAAACGCCTCATTCCCAAGCAGACATACTCATAAAGCCCTCCAGAGTCTCCACTAAACCAAAACCAAAAGCCATCCATTGTGTTTGGCAGCCTAAAACTTGTAATAAAACCCCCGAACTCCATGTGTAAATTCATCCTCACTTGCTAACTACATCACTCATACACTGCATCTTTCCATCTAGCTTGTAGGACTATCCATTCATTAACTACACGCACAATCATCGAGCACTCACTGATCCACTAACCCATTACTCACCTCATGATAATGTTGTAATGGGGACAAAAAGTGTTCTATCTTGTCCATTACAATATTAACGCATGATTCTATATTCTCACAGAACCAGCAAGCAAGCAATAACAATGGCAGAAGCAGGAGGCACCAGTTCCTAGGCTGGGTCTAGCGCACAAATCGTGGACATTGAAACCCTCCTCCTTGAACCCCAACTCACTGAGAGGCCTCAAGAACTTCAAGCGGTGCATGTGCTCCCCATTCAGGACCCTCCTCAGGGACACACTTCTCAAGTGGGGAAACACGCTCATTGGTTTAGTGATGTCGCAGGGCCATTGGGTGATGGCACCTACTTCTGGAAAGCAGAAATTGAGTTCAATGGCAAATGGGGACGCTACCATTTCTTCACTCGTGAATTTGAGCAATGTCAGAATGCAGAAGTGATGCGATCCGTATGGACCAAAGCGGGCTTGGATAGCTATTTCAGAGCACATTTGCCTAAGCCAGATTTCCTATGCTGCTCCTATTTTATCAGTACCATCACTCCTAGCAGGGCCAAGGGAGGCGATAGTACTTTTGTGCTACCCTCACTATTGCCATGCCATGAACTCAAGAGATTCAAACTGACCCTCAATTTGGTATGGGAAGCATTGAACATGCAAGGTATGCATATTCCCACGGGGAAAGAATTATTGGTTCCAGGTAGGATGAAGCATAAGGATCTCAATAAATTGAAGGACATGGTAGCAATGACACCTACCATTGCTCTCCACCTACGAACGATCATGCAGCATTTTGCTTTTCCCGCCCAAGAACGCTTCACTATGCCACCAAAAAATATATGGTTTAGCTTGTACCTAGCGGAGACAGAAAATCTCACCATCAATATACCACATTGGATCATAGATCATATCCACCTAGCCCATCAGTGATGGAATAAGAAACAGAAAAATGTGCTTCATGGATGCTATGCTCTGACAAGAATAATTTACAGGTGCTTAGCGTACGATGTGCCCATTCAAAGAGCACTAGTATGGTCCAGGACCCAAGAATTCCAAAGACGGCTGTCAACGGCGGGCCCTCCATCGAAGAAAATGAGAGGGGGAGTTCAATTACCATGTGCTCAAGCCAGGGGAGCCACCACCACCCCAGAAGTTACCCCTCCACAAACACGGCGTGTCCGACCATTTACCATTTGCCTACCCAGACCAAGTGCAGAAGGACCTAATCTGGTGTTCCCTCCGATTCCATCGGACTTGGAGTTCCCACAAGGTTACACCCTTGCTGATTTGACAGATGAAGAAATTGCCCGTTTGATCAATGAGTCTAACCTGGAGATAGAAGCAGAGCAAACCCAAGGACCACAACCCACTACTACAACTTCAACCCCGACCCAATCGGGAGTAGTAGAAGTAGAAGAGGATGAAGAAGAGATAGAAGAAGAAGAAGCAAACAAGGAGTATGATCAAGAATATGATGAACTTTCAGAACTAGCAAGTGCCCCGGCATACTCGGCCCAAATAAAAAGATTATACGAAACTATGAAGCGGGTCCAAGAACAACACAAACTGTCGCTCGAGACAGGAAAGATGATCATAAGCCAAATGTTAGCCGAGGAAGGTGTGGACGACATGTTTATTGAATCCATGAACCTGCATGCTGACGCGGTAGGTTTAGATGAGGCGGTTCATGCAGCCATGGCTTATATTCATCGATTTGAGAAACGAGTGCCTACCCGCCCCATGCGATATGGCAAACAAATCCACATCAATGTATCAGAACTAGGAGGTAACACATAAACACAAGAACATTAGGCGGAACCACTCTCACCACCCACCTCACCCCTCACTACACAAGACACCTCAACACCTGGCACTACCATGCCTATTTCTGTCATTACCACAGTCCTCATGGGAATTCCTCTCTCTCTCGACATCCAATTCGGAGGAGTTACCATGCCCACTTTCACAACACTCTTCACAAATATCACATCCACCCCACCCACTGTTCCCATCTACACAGTCACACACACGTTCGACACAATGGAAACATCACCAGTCACAGCACCACTCCCTCCCCCCACGCAGCCTCAATCTCCCATACCCCCTCCACCTACCTCACCACTTGACTCCACAGCATTCACAACTCCCTTTCCCTTCCCCATTCCCCCTGCATCTTCATCTTTCCCTGCATCGTTTAATGTAAATAGTATATTCATGGCATTGCATCAATGTGTGTATCAACTTCAGAGTGAGTATCAAGCTCTCAAAGACCGTCATCATCAATTGACTACAAATCATCAACAACTACAGAGACGGCTTACAATTATAGAAGAAGAAAATGAAGACCTCAATCAACATTACACCACACTCGAGCAAGCTCACCAAACCCTTCTGGAGACACCCCAACCATCACAAGCGCCAGGTGTCAAACAACTCGAAGCTTTACTCGAAGTCTACCACATAGATAATTTGAGAGTCCGACGAAATTTGACTCTACTAAGAAAACACATGGCTACAGCCCTTGAAGAAAACAAGCGTCTGCAGAAGCAAAACGAAGAAAACCTGGAAGTTGCCATGCACCTGTGCAAGTGATCACAAGAACCCAAGCACTACAACAAAACCAAGGTGTTGGTCAAGAAAAGAGCCCCGAGGTGAGTGAAACAGAGAGCATAACCAAAAAGAGGACTAGAGCCTGGAAGGATAGTCGTGAAAGAATGAAAAGGCAATGGGCAAAAAAGATGAGCGAACTTGAAGAAAGCTTGAGAGAAACCAAAGCAAAAATCATAGAGATCACATCTCAACCGCACTCTCACACATTCCCACCACTACCATCCCCATCACCCTCCATCCCTCCACCCTCTAATACACCCCACGTAACCCACCCACCACCCCGAGTAGGATCAGTATTAGCTGATCCCACTCCTGAAGACATAGACATGATGCTTAAAGCATATCAGGCCAGAATCCAAGAAGGGCCAACTGTAACGGATCATGACAAGTGCTACCCTAGAGCTGACCTAGAGATAGAAAGAACCAAGCTTTGCGCGAAAATGGTCGCCTTGGCTCAGACTATGTTTGAAGCCAGTTGCCTTTTCAATTACTCAGGCTCAGCCAAGACACAATTACACTTGGATGGACTTCTAGAGAAGTTAGAGGGCATAATTGCAAGATCTGCCAAGGAAGAAAAAAAAACAAGAAAGAGATAAAGCAAGCAAAAACATGACCCATCCCCCACCGAAAGCTTATGTGCCCAATTCCACTGAACCAGACAACCCCCCTTCCCTACAAAGAATAGAGAATCTAATGGCACAATCACAAAAGGGACTCGCCCCTCAACACCATGACAAGGCTAGTGAAAGAGCAGGTCTTCCTACCCAGGAAGCCTATGTGCCTGAAGCCTATGTGCCTGAAGCCTATGTGCCTAACTCTACGGAGCCAGACATATCATCTTCTATGAATCGGTTCACACCAAAATTCCTACGAGAGATTCAAGAAGACAAATGGGCTAAGGAAAGTGAAGTCCCTCCTCCCATTGAACTTGTGGATGATGCACACGACCAATTCCCACAAGACATCCCATCCATTTATGAGGAGTAGGAGAGCACCCACTCTCAGGAAAGATTAGACTTTGAGTCTAATTCTTTACAAGAATTACCCCACTTCACAGGCCCATGGGAAGCTAAATCTACTTGTATGAGAGCACCCATAGTCATGGTAAGAAACGAAGACTCGATCATACCTAGGAACACAGAGGTGGTGAAAAACACTAAAGTACAGTGCAACCTCACCTTAGAAGAGCTACTCAAAGTAAGGCCAGAACTATGGAAACATGTATCCAAACAAGTACCAGAGATAGCAAAACCTCGTTCCCAGGTAGGATCCCAGAGAACAGTGCCAAAAATACCCTTGGATAAGATAAGAGACATGTGTGAAGGTGAACAAGGGAACACCTATCTTCCCATTACCTACCAGGGGCACACCACGAAGGCAATTTTGGACTCAGGTGCAGGAGTTGCAATTGCCACCACTTCCCTATGGAAGCGTTGGCGCAAACCAGCACTCAGGCCCACAAGGATGAAATTGCAAATGGCTGATGGTCACATAGAGAGACCCTTAGGCTTGTTAGAGGGAATAACTCTCACTACTTGTGGTGTTGAGTTTGAGCACACTTTCGCCATATGTGACTTTAGCAAGAACCATGCCTATGAGATGATTCTGGGACGACCTTTTATGCGACAGTTGCAAGTGGTACAGGATTGGGGAACCAATTCTTTGTACCTACAACACTTAGGTGTTATGACCAAAGTGAATCTCAAGGATTACTCTCATAGAGACGTACCGCCTATTCAATGGAATCCCATCCATAGAGCCAAAGATGAGACTGAGTCTGTGCATTCCATAGAATCCGGATCCTCGTGGATGCATGAAGACACCCACTTATGGATGTGTAAGGTAGCAGTAGAAGAAGAAAAGAGAGAGAAAGCCAGAGAGGTAGGTGCAAAAGAAAACCATAGATCAATTCAAGACCCAGCCTATGCACTTGTAGTCTTTCCTGATGAGGAATTTGAACCCCATGGCTGGGCAGAAATCCTAGCAACAATGGATGTAGCCATCAATGAAGAGCAATGGACACCTCATTGTGATGAGGATGGCTATGACATTTCAGTCTTTTCAATAGAGCCAATCATGGGAGATGCAGTTTTAGAAGAATGCGAACCTATCCTTGATGCATTTGAGGATGCGAGTGACTCCGATCTAGAGTCAATCATCATGGACCCACCTTTTGCATCAGATGAAGAATACTTCTATGAAGTAGAATCTCAACCCTAGAGGCACGGAGAGCTTACAAATGAGGTGAGGTTAGCCACACAAGTAGCTTCTAAAAGCGGAGGAAAGAAAAGAAAGAAGAAGGAAGTCACTCTGGAGGCAGAAGAATCCTTGTTTGAGGTCCCTGAAAACTTTAAAAAATATGAGATAGACAATAGGAGGGTCATGATAAGAATGCCTAAACGTGAGGCACAAGCAGGAGAAGCCTATGATAGCAAGGAAACTACCAAGAAAATAGTTGTCGCCATCGAGGAAGGAGAAGAAAGATGCACATACATAGGTCATGACCTGACAGAAGAGGAAGAACAAGAGTTGATAGCCTTGCTAAGAGAATACCGAGATGTATTTGCTTGGAGTTATAAGGACTTGAAAGGGGTAGACCCTGATATATGTTCACATACAATCCCCATGACCTCAGACGCCAGACCCTCGAAACAGAAGCCCTACACATACAATGATAACTATGCTGCTAAGATCAAAGAGCAGATAGATCGACTGGTTGAAGCCGGATTCATCTATGAAATTGAGCACACTGAGTGGGTATCCCCCATTGTAGTGGTGCCCAAGAAAAATGGAAAGCTGTGTGTGTGTATTAACCTTAAAAAAGTTAATGCCGCCACGATTAGAGACAGTTATCCGCTTCCTATCACTGAGCATCTATTAGAAAGGGTAGCAGGCAAGGAAGTGCACAGCTTCCTAGATGGGTTTTCGGGCTACAATCAAGTAGCCATTGCTCCAGAGGATCAACATAAGATGGCTTTTGCCACGGAGTGGGGCATATTTGCCTTTCGGGTAATGCCATTCGGACTTACCAATGCACCGACTACCTTTCAAAGATTGATGTGCCATGTATTTAAGGAGTTCCTGAGGAAGAATTTAGAAGTCTATGTTGATGATCTTTGTGCTCATTCCAACATTAGACAAACCCATATCCCTGAACTCAGACAAATCTTTGACAAATGTAGAGAATATCAAGTCTGCTTAAACCCAAAAAAGTGCGTTTTCATGGTCAGGCAAGGTAAGATTTTAGGACACATAGTGTCAAAGAATGGCATATCCACTGATGAAGAGAAAGTGAGAGCCATAGCAGAGCTACCTAGGCCAAGGAATGTCAAGGAAGTACAAGCTTTCATGGGGCATTGTGGTTATTACCGACGGTTTATACACATGTATGCCATCATAGCAAAGCCCATGTACGGACTTCTGACTAACTTTGAGTGGACTGATGAATGTGAGAATTCCTTCCAAGAGCTTAAACGAAGATTATGTTCGGCACCAATCTTAACCACACCAAATTGGAGCAAGCCATTCCATGTTCATGTGGATGCCTCCAATTATGCTATTGGATGTGTACTTGCACAACCTACGGGTGAAGGGAACATGGATCTCCCTATTGCCTATGCCAATAGACAATTGAATGCTGCTGAACGGAACTATACAACCACCGAACGAGAAGGATTAGGCATGGTATATGAAGTTAAAAAGTTTAGACATTATTTGCTTGCAAATAAGTTCAAATTTTTTACTGATCACCAAGCTCTACTGTACCTGGTAAACAAGCCATGTAATACAGGCAGATTAGTAAGATGGTTTCTCTTACTAATGGAGTATGACTTTGAGGTAGTAGTGAGAAAAGGCAGAACTCACCTAAGAGCAGATCATCTCTCAAGGCTCACATCAGGAGAAGCCCCACAAGGAGTGTCAGATGACCTTCCTGATGCTTACTTGTTTAATTTGGAAGTGGTACCACAGTGGGCTAAGCCATACCAGTATTGACATACGGGCCTAACCACCCAGTAATAAACACGCAGGATAGAGAGGTAGTAAAAGCCCAAAAGTACCACATCATGGCAGGAAGTATGTACAAGCACACAGATCAAGGGATCTTGGCCTGTTGTGTGGAAGAGGACGAGTACGCTAAGTGGTTGCAATTGGCACATGTAGGTGCATTAGAGCAACACTACTCAAAACAACGAACCCTACAGACCCTGAGGAGACTAGGAGTGCATTGGCCGACTATGGAAGCTGATGTCCAAAAGTTGTGCAAGGAATGCCCAATCTGCTTCACTAAACCACCAGTGGAGCATGCCACTCTTTACCAAGTGTCCATAGTGCCGGATTGGAGTGAACCGCTAGTATCCTTTCTGAGGACTAAAACATTCCCTCCAGACATGACTCTGGCTAGGAAAAGGAGTTTAGAATAAGAAGCCCAAGATTACTCACTTATTGGTGATAATCTATACAAACGTGGTAAAGACGGTTACCTGAGACTATGTGTCCATGAGAGTGAATATCTCAAGATCTTTGAAACTGCTCACCAAGGTGTAGCAGGAGGACACTTTGGACCAGATCGGGTGATCAAGGCAATACTATTTGCGGGCTTCTGGTGGCCGACCCTTCACATGGATGCACATACCTATGTGAAACGATATGATGTCTGTCAGAGAACTCAATATCCTATACGTAAAGATGAGATGCCGCTGAAACCTATGATGGGTGGACGTGCATTCTCTAAGTGGGGAATAGACTTCGTAGGTCCTATTAATCCCCCAGCTAAGGGTTCCCATGCAGAATATATCATTGTTGCGACAGACTATCTAACAAAGTGGGTAGAGGTAAAATCCACAACGAAGAACGATGCTCAAATCACAGCTAAGTTTTTATTTGAGAATGTGTTCACTAGATACGGGCTACCTATAGAGCTAGTTAGTGATAGAGGCACTCACTTCTTGAATGAAGTTATTGAAAAACTGCTCCAAGAATTCTTGGTAGTGCATAAGAAGTTTGCCCCCTATCACCCTCAAGCTAATGGACAAGCCGAAAGCACCAACAAGATCTTATGCAATGTACTGACAAAATTAGTGAACAATAAACGCTCTGATTGGGACAAACAGCTACACCATGCTGTTTGGGCATACCGAGTCACCTACAAAACGGTACTCCAAGCCACCCCCTTTCAGATGGTGTTTGGCCAGAATGCAGTGCTACCATTGGACTTCCTAATACCTACACTGAAAGTAGCACAAGAGCATGAATGGACGGGTCATGAACTCTCCTCTAGACTTTTTGACCTTGAACGATTAGGAGAAACAAGACTGAGGGCGGCTGCAGGGATATATGCAGCTAAGAAACGACAAAAGGCATACTTTGATGCCCATGTGAAGGATAAGGGCTTGAAAGCAGGAGATCTAGTTTTAGTCTACACATTGAAACAACACGCAAGGAAGCTAGAAAAGAGAGGCTACGGACCTATGATCATCAATAGGATCTCCACGAGTGGAGCAGTACAACTAGCCACTTTAGAGGGTGATGTTCTCCCAAACTATATTAGCGGATGCAGAGTCAAGCTGTATCAGGAACCCCTCACGGAGGAAATGCTAAGTCGACTCAATACTGCTAAGCAACGTAAAGAGGAGGAAAAACGAATTCGAGAAGAAGCACAGGCAGAGGCCTTAGAGCGCATCAGACGAATGAAGTTGAGGAGACAAGGGAGGGATCAGCCTATGATTGACACTCAAGAGTCTCCAGGCTATCACATGGCCATGTGTGAGGCTTCAGGTGAACGTACCCATAAGATAGTGGATCGACGACCTTTTGTGACCCTAGAAATAGGACAAAGAGACAACACTACAAGCGTGAGAGCTTTAATTGATTCAGGAGCAGCCACAAGTGCAGTTCGGCTTTCTTATTGCCAGCAGTTGCAATTGGAGGTAAAACCCCTAGAAGCATATCTGATAGGATTAGGAGGTGTTGAAACCCCTTGCATGGGAGAGGTGGATCTTCCCCTCTACATACAAGAGGTCCTCATGCCAGCAAAAGTGCTAGTGTGTGAAGATGAGGATCTGACCGAACCTCTTGTCTTAGGCCAAGACTGGATCTATGATCACGCAGTCAACCTCAACCTAAGAAGTGGACTTCTTCAGGCTTGGGTAGGCCAAAGCCGTCTCACGATTGAATTAGAAAATCAAGCACTCAAACCAATAGAACAGGCACCAACTCCTGGTCCCTCCAGGAATCCACATGAAGATAACAATGTGGTTCTTGTCCAAACTTCTATGGTGCAGAGGATTGTCAATCTTATTGAAGGTACAGGAGCCAATAAGGAGTTCCTAACTGATCCAAAGAAGATTCTAAATGGGCAGACCGAACATCACTCGACACGAAGGAGGCCACTGATCAAGAGGCAGGAGCGCCAACCCGTGCAACACGGAGCACCTCGTGGCGCGAAGCAGATCTGGATACGCAAGGATGGAAAACCCACCACTCTAATAGCAGACTCCCGAGGAGACAACAAACAAGCCACACCATCACGGACACAAGTGAAGGAGTACCCTAGGAAACCTCCTAGGCACACCACATCTATTTGGGTCCCTAAGTGGTCAAGGAAGGCTAGCCCCAATGCTAGACACATATGGGTGCCCAATGCCTGTTTACGAGCCCAAATAGCTCCAACTCTAGTTACTGGCATAATTCAACACTCTCAAGTCCGCTCGACTAACAACGCAGGAACTCTACCTAAAAACCACTCTGACCCACACTCAGTCACATCGAGGAATGCCTGGAAATGGTACCCAAAAGGTCCCAAATCCATCACAACCTAGTTCATAAACCGTTGCCTGTCTTTAGCTCTAAGAGCTACGAATCCCCTATCAAAGTTTGGAGACCTAAACCATGTATCAAACCCCCTGACCCAATTTTTGTAAATACATCCACTCTAACATAGGTGCATTCCGAGTCCACTGCATAACCAAAGTAGGCATCTAGGATGATACTGACCTCTAATCACCACTCACACCTATCACAAGCACTTCATCTCTGACCACTAACCTTCGGGATTGTCATGTTAGTATTGTGAAGGGAACACCATTACATCCTGTTTCCTATGCAACACTAATGTGCCTTTCTTCTTCTAGCAGATAAGCACCTGATTCCCATGGTAGCAGTTGCAGGCACAAGCTCTCAGGCAAGCTCTGGTGCTCAAATCAATTGGGATGCCATGCCGATGGAGGCCCCACCAACAGCTCGGCCTAAAGAGTTCGTGAATGTGCGGAGAATTCCTATTCCAGATCCACCAAATGGCCTAACCGAAAGAGTAAAAGGGCACTCTCATTAGTTCAATGAAATGCCAGGAGACTTGGGAGACGCAGATCATATATGGGAGTCCAAGATGGAGTGTGGGGGAGTGTGGTGGACCTTCCAGTTCTTTTCAAGAGAATTCGAAACCTTACAGAATGCAGCTCCACTTCAAGATATCTGGCAAAAAGCAGGATTACAAACTTATTTTAGTGCAGCTCTGCCTAAACCCGATTTCCTCAGGTGCTACTACCTAATTGCCACATTGAAGCCGACAGGTGATAAAGATCATTCAGGCACATTCTGGGTGCCCTCCTTGTCAAATCTGGAGGAAATGAGGAAGTTCGAATTTAATGTTACTTTAATCAGGGAAGCACTTCAGATGTATGGCACGCATGTACCTTCTGACCGCGACCCCTTGATACCTGAGTCGATGAAAAGCAACAGAATCAAGAAGCTAAAAGAAATGTGCGCCCTCACCCCCAACATCGCCATATCATTGCGGATGTGCCTCCAACACTTCGCATTCCCAGCTCAGGACCGTTTCACCCAACCTCACAAGAAAATATGGTATGGGCTATATCTAGCAGAGACTGGAAGCTTGCCCATTAAGATGCCTGTATGGATCTTGGACCAAGTGTATGAAGCAACAAGCGGGGTGTGAGGAAGCCTACTTTACACGGCTGCTATGCGCTTACAAGGATTATCTATTGATGTCTTGCATATGATGTGCCGGTTGCCAGAGCCCTAAAATATTCACAGCTGGAGTTTTTCAAAGGGCGGAAGTCAGGGAGCCAACATGCGAAACGGATGCGTGGATCCCTCTCCCAGGTAATGATCCCTCACGAGGCCACGACCGAAGCTTCCCCCAGAGAAGAAGCCCAGGTAGCACTGGTCACGATCCATCTTCAAGGAGTTCAAGCAGGGGATGTGGTACAACCCACTCCATCCGCCCCTCCACTACCTACCGATGTAGAGTTTGCATCTATGGCCAACTTCACAGAAGATCCAAACTTTGATTTTGAAAGATTCTTGCAGACGGCCCACTTGTCGGACAGTGAAGGTTTCCCTGACAATGACGATCCAGGAGCATCATTCCAAAGAGAAATGCCCCAGGGCGAAGCAAGCAGAGTACATGGGGAAGAGGTGGCACAACATCCTCATGACCCAAACACACAAGTTCAGGAAGGTGCCCAAAGAAATGAACCAGAAGACAGTGAAGAGGAAGCTCCTGCCTATACCGCACAACTCAAAAGACTATACCGGACAATCAAGCAGGTGCAGAGGAGACACAAGATGTCAGAAGAAGCGAATCGAGCCCTAGTAAACCACATGTTGCAATCGGAGAACATCGACCCACATTTTGTAGAATCGTTGAACCTTTTGGCGGACACCTGTGGCATCGGGGAAGCCATGAGAACATTGGTCTATCAGGTGAACCCTACTTATGATCAAAGAAGGATAGATACAAGGCCACGATGGGGAAAAATGATTCAAATGGAGGTATCTACCGTATTGCCTACTTCAATGACAGAAGATGTTCAGATGGTTAGCCCTAGTCCTAGTGACGAACCAGATGTAAATACACATTCACCACCTCCGCCATCACCTCCCAGCCAGCCTTCAGAACCCTTTTCCATGAGTCTTTCTAAACAACCGATATCCACCCATGGTGAAACCAATGTACACACCTCCTTTTCTACAGCCTTCCTTTTACCCACAGCCATCACTTCTGCCCAAATTTTTGAACCCCACACAGGTCATCCTGCCACCGATCAAACCATAATAGGTCACCCCTCTTATCTCCTCACCCTGGGACAACCACTTGCCACTAGCCAAACCTTATCCCAACCTTTTCCATTCACCCACACAGTTCCTTCCTCCCAACCCCTACCCATTGTACCCCTGTTAACCCCCTCAGCCTCAACCCAAGTCACACAACCGTCATTCTGAACAAACCTTGTAAATATACTCCAACAGGTGGAGAATTATAATAAAAAGTCCCTTCCCCAACCCCACTCCCCCACATTCACTGCCACCACTAACACACCACCTACCGTTCTCGTATTCACAATTCACTCTTCACACACTATCACATCCGATCCCATGGATATTTCACCATCCACAGGAGCACCCACCGCCACGTCTGTTCCACCATCATCACATCTCACTTCACTCATAGGCACATCATCCACTTTTCCCTTCCCCATTTCCTGACCCTTTGCATGTTCCACCTCTACCCATGCATCCACATCATTTAGTAGTGCACTAGACACCATGGTTGAAGCGGCCACTCAGCTTAAGCAAGAGTATAAGCTATTAGAAGAAAATAACACAGAGCTGTGCAATCTCTCAGCTCAACTCCAGGCACGAGTCGATGCCTTGGAACTAGGTAATACAACACTACAACACCAGGTGACTGACCTCCAACAATTGAAGACAGAACTCGAAGCTAAGTATGCAGAGATAAGCAAAGCTATGGAGGAACAACTCAGAGAACAAATGGGCCGCAATGCGAGACTTCAACGCAACATGGCTCTACTACGTCGCCATCTAGCAGCGGCTCAAGAAGAGAACAGAAGGCTACAACAACAA
The DNA here is from genome assembly GCA_020310875.1 of Ceratopteris richardii. NCBI lineage: Eukaryota > Viridiplantae > Streptophyta > Polypodiopsida > Polypodiales > Pteridaceae > Ceratopteris > Ceratopteris richardii. Next base: position 175,889,250 of record CM035411.1, read on the forward strand.
AACCAGGAGAACCTAAAAGCGGCCATGGAAAACACCCCGGGAGCACCTATAGACCCTGCAAAATTCCAGGCTGTCCCCTCAGAGCATATTCAACAGGTTTTAGAAGGTTATGCGACCCTCCTAGAGACCCATGATCAATTGGCAGACCAGATAAAGGAACTACGAGGATCCAAAGTACCGACAACACACCCACCCACACCTAAAGAGACGGTCGAGGCCGCTACTTCGCCAGAACCTGAACCTTCAACCAATAGTGAGGTACTTGAGCTACGACAACAGGTTGCAGAACTAAAAATCAAGTTGTTATAGTATGAACGACCTCCCTCTCCACCTGATCAAACCATAGAAGAAGAAACAGTAGTCATTCCAGTGGAGGAGACATTTGAAGACAATGATGAGCCTCAACCCCTTCCAGGAGGCATAATTACGGAGGAAGGCCAAGACACATATGAGGAGCCCCCATCGGCATGGATGAAGCAGGTAGAGGAGATGGGCCACACTCACGAAGAGCGCGTAGCAACTCAGATGCTGGCCATGAAAACCATTGAGGAGTCTATACTCAAGTCTGAATATTTCTCGCACTTGGCTCCTAGGTGGTTGATAACTAGCTCAGAGTTACAATATAAACCTTATTTTGTATTATTGGCGGACTACAATGCTGAGATCAAACGCATAACCAACAAGTATCCCTCTTTCGCAACACAGTTCGAACCCGAGGACATCCCAGAAGCCGCCAAAAAAGGGGCCATATTCCAGCCCATATGGAGACAAAAGTTACTGGAGACCTATCCGGAAATGTTACGAACATGGGATCATGCTCCCATGCATCTGAAATATAACCCATGCTTTGGACCGGTACAAAGAAGACGCTCCTGGAAAGCATTCGCCATCAAGGTTCAGAACAATGTGAATTGCAAACAATGGTTGAACTACCCCAAAATCGCACCACCGATAGGCCCACCTACAACAACGTACATAATGGCTACCATCCGATATTGGCTTCTACGCCTCCACTCCATGCCCGATGTAGCTGCACAGATGCTACTCAAGATATTTGATATGATGCAGGTTGTGCTCAAAACCTTCCGCAACGTATGTAACATTCAACCTCCGATTCCCGGCTTCATCAATGGCAATTATGACCTCCTGTATGATATGAGCACAACCCCAAGCATACGAGTTGCTTATGCATGGCACGCACGCATCAGATATCTCCCTGCCTGCTATAAGCAAACCTTCGACGACATGTTCACCACGGGATTTTGGGAAGCACATTCAGAGGTATTTGCACCACGACCAACCCACCTGCTGCAACTATTTGCATGTGAGCAAACAATGCATTCAGAGCTCTACACTACACCACAACCTAACATGCCTGGAGCCGTGAATTGGGATGCCCATTAGAGCGATTTGGTCCGGGGACTACGTATAAAAGAACAAGAATTGGCAACCGACCTCCTGCAGAAGTATATCGATCAAACAGTGGAGCAGAGGTCTGTCAGAGGCGACAGACACTAGGGGGGGAGAGTGTTGGCAGTATACGAGAAGAGGCAAGTACGAGCATACAAGCAGATCTAGCACTAAGGCAACCCTTTATTTTTTTCAAAAACCCTTACACCATTTAAAAGTGATTCTCATCACTAAAAACCCCTGTAAATACCATTTTCATCTTTTTGTAGCTCCATTTTGTACAAGCCGAGGAGTCCTCGAGCTTGAGGAGCCTTAGAAGTAGTTGCCTACCAATTTTCGTATTTTTTAGACCTCGTTTGAGCCCTCAAATAAGCCCTGGAACCTAATTTTTAACTAGGCCGGACACTAGGTCTGGACAGGGCCAAAGCTAGTCAAAAACTATAAATAGAGTTAGAGAGCTCATTTTTGGGAGGGCTTCTTGTAGTTTTGAGCTTGTATGAGAACTTGGTTGCAATAGAAGTGATTCCATTGTCTTACTCTCTTTGTTCTTGTCGTGTGTGCGCGTGTGTGTGTATGTGTGTGCATGTTAGTGTGCTTCTCACTCACACATTTGTGCCTTCACTTGCTCGAGGTCTTCATACCATCCTCATGTCTTCCCGGATTGACATTAAAGGAGGTGCTACTCATCACTGAGCTACACAAAGTCTAGTCATTTAGGCATGGTTTTTGGCCTCCTCTATATCAGTTGTCTCATCAATAAGTGGATCATCTAAATTTGCATCAGAAATGGAATGATGTGCATCATCATGTGAAACCTGTAAATGTTGAGAAGTTGCCTCATTAGGACCAGCACTAGATTGTCCATTTGTAAAAAGAGACAGCAAAGTGTCATACATATCTTTGGAGCTAATCGATATCTCCTTAGCAAATGAAAGTAATGGTTGAATAGAATCTCCCACAAAAACAACATCACGACTAACCAAAATGCATTTAGTTTATGGATGATACAGACAATAGCCTTTGCTTTTAGAATTATACCCAACAAAAATACATTTCACTACTTTATCATCCAATTTCTTGCATTTTTGCTCAGGCACTAATGCATTTGCCAGACAACCAAGAATAGAAAGGTGAGCAACAGATGGCTTATGACCATGCAAAGCCTCACATGGAATGATAGAATGCAATGCTTTAGTGGGACACCTATCAAGTATATAAACTGCACACATAACAACCTCAAACCAGAAACTATGTGGTAAAGCCTGACTCTTGGCCATACACCTTGCCATCTCCATGAGTGCCCTCTTCTTCATTTTAGATACTCCATTTTTTTAGGTGTATATGGCACTGTACACTGATGTTTTATCCCATGTTCAACTAGAAATGCATTAAAATTAGAAGACATATATTCCCCCCTCGATCAAAACGAAGGGTGCCCATTCTACATGCTGACATACTTTCAACCAAAACCAAAAATTATTTGAAGCACATAAACACTTTGGACTTTGCTTTCAATGGATATACCCATGCATGCCTATAAAAATCATCAATGAAAGTCACAAAGTAAAGATAGTTCCCAAAAGAAGGTGTCTGCATAGGACCATAGACATATTGTGAAGAGGCTGCAATTTCAGAGTAGCTTGAATTGAACCATCTTTTGGGAAGCAGGAACATTGTATTTTGCCCAAATTAGAGACTTCATAGACATGTTTAGTAGATGCCTCAAATTTGGGCAAAGAGGACACCATTTGAGATTTTTGCATGTGTGGCAAACTAGCAACATTTGTATGACCAAAGAGTGCATGCCAAAGCTTTGCATCAAACATAGCCTAAGAGTCTTGAACTGCACATGCTAAATCATTCATAGATTTTGCAAAATCTATGGGCTTATATAGCCCACGACATAAAATTCCATAAGCAATAATGATATCACCATTTGATAGATCATAAATTGTACATCCGTCATCAACAAATTTCACAACCAAGCCAATCTTGGCCGATGTTGAAACTAATAATAGATTTTTCTTGATCCCTAGTACAAATAAAACATCTAACAATGTAAAATGACTACCATTTGTAGTAGTTAGAATTATCTTGCATAACAGGATAAGAGGAGTTGTTGGTGCATGTGATAGTATTCCCTGTAGAGGCAGGCTCAAGTGAAGTGAAGAAACTATGCTACAAGGTAATATTTTTGGTTGCCCCACTATCAAAGTACCAAACATCTGAATCTACTGTATACATACACTGTTCATGAGAAGATGGTTCATAACTGCAAATAGTAGTAAATGCCCATTTTTCATTGCACATAAGATTAGTAGAATTTGTTTTGGGTGTGGATGTAATAAACTGTCTATGATCCAAGGTCTGGCCGGTTCAGACAGATCTGAAATCGGACACCGTTTGTTCATCCGTGTATATGACCAAAGATCTCGAGTTTAGACTTACTACGAGGCTCTTGTGAACAAGTGATCCACCTAGCTTAGTGGTTAAGTCTCAAGGATGTGAAGGAGGAGGTCTTGGGTTCAATTCCCATGGGGAACATGGGGAGAGTATTTTGCCCAAAGAGATCTAGAGCCTTCTAGAAGCATCTACTTGAGTTAACTCGAGTTGACTGGGACACTTGGCACACATGCAATTACATGGTCGACACATGGATGGCTAGTATCCACCTGCCCAAGAAGGCAGTCCCCTAGAGAGAGCTATATATAGAGGCATTTGGTTGGGAGGAGAGTCATCTCTCTAGCATGTAGTGGTCGTAATCTTCATTCTCTTGCATGTCTTCGCAACTAACTAGTCCTCTGTCTTCCCTAATGTCAAGCCATGAGCTTTATAAAGTAAGCTAAACACTAAGAGAGTACATTTTCATATCTACTTGCAAACAACATCCCGTTCTATCATGCAAATGCATGTATCTACATGCAAATCCATATGCTCACATGCGTATGCATGCATGTTCTTTGCATGCCCAAAAAATAATGCAACAATCATGCATGAGCTTGATGCATGACTTTTCCCTGTACTAAGAATTTATATCATGCAATCTTGATGCATGTATATCCTTTCCTTTGTCCTAATGCACTATGATATAAAAACATGTCCTCTTGGTGCAATAAAAAACTTCTTCAATGGAAAGGAAATCTGGAATTAAACTACCAAAATACATTCTTTGATACACAAGGATCTTTTTTAAATCAAGTCTTCCTTAATGCAAACTAATGCTTGGAATGAGAAGTGGATTTTTTCGTTATCCTAGTCTAGACTTAATCAATTCAAATCTTGGCTATTTCAATGTGCATATAGGATTAAGTATAGAATAATGAAAACAAGTTAAATCAAGCATTAAGGCCAAGTAGAAACTGGAAAATACTTAGCTTTGATCATAGCTTCGTCCATCCTTTGATCTTTGCCAGGAGCTATTCACCATACCAATGGAGAATTCGGGTTTTAACTGGTTCCAAAGCTCTGGATAGGTAGAGGTTATGTGCAAAAACTAGAACAAATAATGTATGCATAGAATCAATGCATTGAAGACATTGTAGCATAATGGTTGAGCATTGTTTTGTACTGGAATGTTCATGCATTCGAAGCCTCCACCTACACGTTCTGTGAGAAACTTTTCTTCCCTTTTTCCTTCTTCGATATAGTATTGCAGTGCTACTAGAATATCTAGCTTCTGCATAACCGTAAGAACTAAATCGTTGCACTTGTGGATAGGGCAGAGGTCATATCGGACGCAGGTGATGTGTTCGAGTCCCATATAGCCAACCTCTGAGCATGGACTTCTTTTCATATGGTGTATGGATTTCTAGAGCATCAAAAATGTTTCTCTTTTCTCTTCTGCTCTGAAAATCAATCACCCAGCGGACTCACCCCCTTGGACTAGAAGAAACGCCCTCGAAAAAGAGGTCGCGAGTTCAAATCGGTGCTACTACTTCTAAATTTAGAAGCCTTTTTGTAATCTTCCTCTTTCGTGTGCTGAACAGACTTTCATCTGCAAATACATCATCATTATTAAATCTGCAGCAAGAAGAAAGACGACCATGCCTGCACTCTTGGATAAAACAACCGACTTTCTACCTCAAAGTCATAGGTTGAATTCTTGTGTGCGGCAACAGGTTGAACAACCTTCTGTTTTGATCTAGAGCCTTCTAGAAGCATCTACTTGAGTTAACTCGAGTTGACTGGGACACTTGGCACACATGTAGTTACATGGCCGACACATGGATGGCTACTATCCACCTGCCCAAGAAGGCAGTCCCCTTGAGAGAGCTATATATAGAGGCGTTTGGTTGGGAGGAGAGTCATCTCTCTAGCATGTGGTGGTTGTAATCTTCATTCTCTTGCAGTAGAGGCCTCTATAACAATCATTCCAACCTATTTCTTCTTTGTCTCTTTTGTAGCTAGTTTTGGACAATTATTTATGACATGATCATTTCCTTTATAGTATTTGCAAAAAAAATTTTGATTTTCTAATTTTTTCTCCTTTGTCATCTTTCTTTGATTGTGCAGAATTAGCATTACTAGTAGATGAGCTCCATTTACCTTTGCCCTTCTCACTAGCCAGGAAAGCTTGATCTGCAACACACATAATAGACTTATTCTGCATAGACTGATCGTCCTGTAACAGAACAGAGACTAACTCCTTGAATGTTAAGCCATTTGGATTGCCTTTCATCATCAATTGAAGAGTAGATGCAAAACTCTGATATGAATCTGGAAGATCATTCAAAACAGTCTACACAAGTGAACTATCAAGCAAGATTTCATCGGTAGAAATCAACTGCTCCTTTAAATCTTTGATCTTTGTCAAAAAACTATCCATGGAATCTCCTTCATTCATGTGCTCACTCTCCAACTATTTTTGGAGGGAAGCAACATGAGCCTCATTCCTTGCCTGGTATAAAGTGGTAAGTGTATCCCAAACATCCTTTGATGTTCTGCAAGAGCAAATGTGAGTAATAATGGCATGTTTGACATATCAATGCATGTGCATGAGCATCTCTACCATCACGACAAAGTTGATCTACAATAGGTGCAGCAGGAACCATAGCACGAAAAGGAACATGAAGAATATCACCATCTTCAATGCCATCTGCATCACCTTCACTAACTCTATTTGTAGGTTTAATAGGCCGTTTTTCAACACCCTACACACTATTCCACAGTTCTTTTGCAACCAATACATGAAGCATCATATAAGCTCATAATTGATAATTGGTACCATCCAACTTATCCTTAACAACCAATATATTGAATACATCACTGCTTTTAGCCATGGCCATTGACTAAAATACCCTGATGTGAAAAAATGATTGTATCTCAAAAATCTGAACAGAACTACCCTATCGAGTTCTACTAAACCTGTAGCAAAATTGGAGCTTCTTATATTGGAAAACCTAAACATGTATATATCTTTGGCATAGAAAGACAAAATTGCCTACATAGGCATTGTGATAGTGCATTCGGAGGCTGAAATGAGCTCAGATCATGATTTTGACACCACAAAGCGAAGCCATTTTGAAATCCTAATCACCCTAAGTATGCTCAACAAGTTTTGTGTGATTTTGAAACTATGATTGGAGGGGTGTTGAGGATGCCCTAGATGAAGTGGAGACCTGATCTGATACCCATTGTTGGAGTCTAAGCTCTGTGGAAGCACGCAAATAGCATAAGGAAGAAGAAGAAGCTTGGAGCACAACACACAATACTGAATGTATTACCAAGAGAATGTACAAAGATAAGGGACCCATTAGGATTATAGTCATATATACAAGTTGGGGGAAAAAATGGAAAAAAGTGCCCTGGGGTCCTAATGAGTTCACACACATCACTACCTAAATATATCAACAAGAGAACCATCATTCCTCTTTACTTTAAACACCCATTTGAAACAGTCTCTATCCTATTCTAGCATACATCATACCAAAAGTACAAAGATGAAATTATGCATGAAACTGAAGATAGACAACCTTCTAGAACCTTGAATGTATTCCATAGAGAGTATTACATGGAGTCGTCATATACAATGCCACAAATCTCCTAGTAGATCAGCAAGGAACACTTACAAAGTTAGAATGTGAAACAGTTATTATTCCCAAAAGTTCTAAAGAATTAATAGTTACAAGGCTTTTGGGTTCTACACCATCGAGGTACTAACACTGGTGTGCATGGTGGATCAAACCCACTAAAACATATTTTTACAATTCACCATCAGCTTCCTAAGTTGGATGCAGAACTTTATCAAAACCATAAATAAATTCCTAAAAAATATATCTAGTTTTAGAAACCATCACTTTTGCTTCAAACTAGAAATCCTACTCAAAGAAGCCCATAGATCCCCATTGTGCTCTCAGCACTTCTTCCACCACCTTAGCCTGTGCATAGTCCAAAGATATCGTTTCAAAAAAAAGTTGGCTAGCCATGGTAGCTTCCACAAGTTGAGAGCACAACCATTGAGATTTTTCTTCCTTCTAAACCAGGTCCAAATATTTAGCTTCAATCAGCTTCCTCAACTCATCTTCACTTGGAGCTCCAAAATTTACGATTCTTTATTAGTCAAAATAGTAGATTTCTTTATTACAATTTGCTTAACATCCTTTATTTGAAATTATAACTCTATAATGCTATTGAGCTTTGCAATAGCAACCTATAATTATTGGATAGAGATAAAATTTGAGGAGTGAGAACTATCTTTTCACTTTGTAGCTCATTGAATTTATTCTGTAACTTATTGTTCTTGGAGATCATTCTAGTTAGTTGCTCTTTCTCATATTGCACATGCACCCACAAGATGGTTTGTTTGTCCTCACTCTCTTCTATTGTAGCTTCCAAATCAATAATGACCCTTGTCATGGCCTAAATTTTCTCATTAGAGATATCTATTGTGCTAGCTAAACTATCTTCCATTTCTTGATTTTTTCTATTAAGCTAGGCTATCTTTGCATGTAGCTTCTGGAATTCCACTTCTCCTCAATGAGAGGTTGTTTCCTCCTTCTTCATTTGTAAAGAACAAATGGTGAGAAACCTAGCACAATCTTCCGCACTATGTGCTCTCATCTTATAATCTTCCATGAACCAAGGATAAATATGAGATGAACAAGCAATAGTGAGCAATTGAATATGACCTTGATCATTACACTGGGTCCTTGATATGCTTGTTGAACAAAGGGAACCATACAAAATCTTTTGTTTGTCACTCATTTGACTTTTTAGTACGTGAATATTGATTCATATGAGTTTGGCTTTGACTAGTCTAAGGACAATATTGATTCTTTTGATTTCTATGCAATTCCTCTTTCCACCTATGTTCTTCCTACTACATAAACTCTTTTTCCTCCCTTCAAAGTGTTTTCACCTCCTCTTCTCAATGTTGTTACTCCTCCCTCTAAGATACTTGTCACCATTGCTCAACCTAAGCCACTGCCACTGCTTCTTCTTGTTGACATCTTGCCTCCCTCTCCTCAAATATTGATGAAGTTGCCCACTCTCTGGCCTTCCTTTGGGCTTCCACCTCTACACCTCACATAGCTTCTTTGACAATATCCACCTTCCATCTCTTTCTTTCCTTGTCCTCATCAATTTCACTGACTCGTTCCTTCAACATCTCATGCCACTTCAACTCTCTTAGAAATGTCTCCATCAACACCTCCATGACCTATCGAGCAATAGGTAAAGAACCTATTAAAATAAGAATATTTAAGAAATTACCTACTTTTTTATCCAAGATATATGCCTTCTTGGACATGTAAAACAGGTTTCTAACTTCCTTCCATAGCTTTGTGGAGAGTATTTTAGACCAGTTAACACTGACCCCTTCCCTCGATATGACCATAAGAGAATACAATGTTTTTGAAACCCCATAGTACTGCACAGGTTGAGGGCTAGTGTTACCAATCGCAATCCCATCTTCTAGGGCGATGTTTTAGGAAGACAAACATACTTATATGCTCCAAAGTAGGGCTTGCCAAAAAATTTCTCCATTTTTGTTGGCGATATCAATACTTCAAGAGCAGTGATTCCATCATTTCTTATAGTCAAGCATTGGGCAATGTAAGCTACATAGATTCAAGCATTGGGCAATGTAAGCTGCATCTAGCTGGACTCAAGATTTTGCTTTAAAAATGAGCTCAAAGGCTACAAAATTCTCCCCTTCGTTCTCTAGTTGTGCATTCATATGCAATAAGAAAGAGAGGGACATTTGATGCATTGGAACTTACTGCCAATTTAGCATTGCGTAATTGAGAAGTGCCCTACCAATGAGTTTGTCAATATGTGTTTATGGTAGCCAATACAGGATCTAAAGATGATGCATATTTGTAAACTTAGTTGGATTGGGTACTTTTTTTGCCATCATGGCAATGCTCGTGTTGTTGCAAGGAAGCTTAAACTAATCAAGACTACATTATGTTGGAGTTAGACGCGTGCGAAAGCACGCGAACAACACAAGGAAGAAGAAGAAGCTTGGAGCACAACACACGATGATGAATGTATTACCACTAGAATGTACAAAGATAAGTAGCCCATCAGGTCAATAGGTGTATATACAAGCCTCGTGCAAAAAAACCTCCTAAAGAGGGAAAAAAGTGTCCTGGTGGTCCTAGAATGTCCACACACATCACTACCTAAATATATCAACAAATCCTCCCTCAGAGTGTTGTGGTGAACAAGGAGCTTGCACTCATTTATAAGGAAGTGCCAAGCTATGTGGAATCAATCCACAAAAGAAAGTAAGCCCAAAGCTTTGCAGAAGCTTCAAACTTCTCCCTAGGCAGAGCCTTCGTAAAAAGGTTTCCAATGTTCTCCTGTGTGGGCATATATGCCAAGCTGATCTCCCCAGTAGAGAACCTCTCCCTGACATAATGATCATGCACCTCAATGTGCTTAGTGTGAGCATGGATCGCGAACAGAGGGTTCCTCGCAACTGCCAGTGCACTTTGACTGTCAGTGAAGATGGTGGTGGCAAAAGATTGACCAATGCCCAAATCCGCCATAAGGCATCTGAGCCACACACACTAAACAGTCACTATGAAAGCTTCCTTATACTTAACCTCGCAATTGGAAGTGGCCAAAGTAGGATGCTTCTTGCTCAACCAAGATATACATGAACTACCAAGCATGAAGCAAAAGCCACTGTGTCATAGCAACCAGCCCAATCACTATCAGAAAAAGCATGCAAATCTGGCAGTAGTGATCCCCCCTTGGGGTAAAACAATCCAAGTAGCCGGGTACCACTCAAGTAGCGAAAGATGCGCTTAACTGCCTACCAATGCTTGACACATGGGCAATACATAAACTTGCTCATCTGTGAGACAACAAACTGAATATATGGCGGAGTAATGCATAAGTAAATCAAGCATCCAATAGCCTGTTGATAGAGAACATCATCAAATGCATCTCCAGCATCATGAAGACTCAATTGTAAACATGTCTCCATAAGAGTGTCAATAGGCTTATAGTCTTCAAGGCCAAAATGCTACAATAATGTGTCAATATATTTTGTTTGACACAAAGCCATTCCACCATCAACTTGCATAAAGTGAATGCCCAAATAGTGATGCAAATGCCCCAAATCAGACATCTCAAATGAGGCATGCAAATCAACCTTAAAATCATTAATATGTGTGTCATGTGGACCAGTGAGCAACATGTCATCAACATACACCACAATGATCAGAAGCACATCATTAGCACGCTTAGCATATAAGGTGCTTTCAATTGGATTGTTTTCAAAACCATGTGCAATGAGATAGGCATGTATCTTTTCATACCAAGCATGTGGTGCTTGCTTTAAGCCATCTAATGCCTTCTTTAACATGCACACCTAGCTTTCATGCCCTTTTTGCACAAAGCCACAGGGCTGTACACTTCTTCATGCAAGTTACCATTTAGAAATGTTGTTTTAATGTCCAATTGATGTACATTCCAACCATGATGAGTTGCAAGTGCACAGATGCTACGAACAATAGTCATTCAGCAAGTGGGAGCAAAGGCTTCATCAAATTCAATGCCTCTTTCCTGTGCATAACCCTTTGCAACAAGCCTAGCTTTATACCCGTCAACAGTTCCATCAGGTTTATGCTTCAGCTTGTATACCCACTTAG
>CM035411.1:175905762-175920762 GCA_020310875.1 Ceratopteris richardii
GTTACTTTCTTTAGTTTCACCTATCAAAAGTAGAAGGACAAAACAACAAAAAGACATATCCATCTACATCCACAATAAGCACGAGAATAGAACATGTATGCATCCAAATCAAAGAATCAAATAATAATAGAGAAACCCACAATTTTTTTAGTATTGGAAAAATCAGCACTTTTTTAAGCCCTATAACTCAAACAAAGTGTGGAATTCCAAAATGCTTGTGAAGTCGAAATTGTTAAGCTCTTCAATGTTCACAATAATGTTAGAGATGCCCTAGGTCCAAATTGGCTTTCAAATATCAGTTTTGAGCCCTACAAGTTTAGAAATTCTAGAGAGAGAATAAATTCAAGGCATTATCTTATAGTGAACAAATTATACGGCTTGAAATGACGTACTTAAGACACAATTCACAAAATTTTCAAAGAGATACTTTTACTCTCCTATGTGTGCTCTATCTTTCCCTCAAAGAACATTGTTCCTGATTCTTTCATCTTCATGTTCAATTTTCAACTAGAAAACATGATATAGATAAGGTTTAGAAAGAGAATATAAAAATTATCATCCTTAAGTTTTTTTTATATGCATAACATGACCTAAGTATTCATTCTAGACATTATCCATACAATATATAATATAAAGTTCAAAATTAATTATTTCACTATCAAAAGACTTACTACAACTAGGTAGGTCCAAGGTCCAACAGTCCCCTAAAGGAATTGGCTTTACATCTCACCACCCAAGTGTTTAAGAGTGTCCAGCTATTTTCTTACAATTTCGATGTATCTTTATGACATTTTTTATGATAATGATTTGCATTGATTTGGACATTGGAAATGGCTTGATATGTTGTAATGAATCATTCTCACACGACCAATTCATCAAGAAGCATGGACCAAAGAAAATGAAAAGAGTAAGGAATATGGAGAGCCATTTAGTTTGGATCAAAATAATATTAAGAAGAATCAAGATACCTTTTTTTTCACATTTTTCTTTTGAGCAGCGTGTCTAGGAAAATTGATATGATTGACATTTAAATTAATTTACTCAACAAATTTCCCTCAAATAAGATTTTGCGTGTAATAAGGAGGGAAGAACACATGGAAATATGACTTTAAAGGAATAAAATGGATTTTAAATAAACATTCAAGTGTTCCACCTAAAGGCAACCTTGTGATCATCCTTGCTAAACATCAAAGCTCATAAACTCCATATTGGTTTTAGTTATCTCAATGAATATGCCTTTGAAGAGAATAATGTAGAATTTGTATGGAGAGTTAATCCTTGAGACGATCATACTATCAAGATGCTTTGACATTGTCACTGTGTGCTAGCACAATAAGTTGGGAGTTCAACTCTTGCTCGCTATCGTAGACACCCGTGAACACTTTACTATCAGAATGAATGTGTATGCCTTTGACTTATGTTGTTGGCCTTTTGAGTATTTCAAACAAGTTGGGCCTTCAAATTCGTTCAAACCAGTTACCTCATCAAGTCTTAGGATCATCCCTTCCCTAGCTCTATCTTACCAAGCTTTTAGGTTCTATATCTTGGTAGTGTCAGGCATCTAACCCTTTCCATGTGGGATGTTGAGGGTCCCATGTTATGCTTGTCTTTAATTGTATCTTTTAGTTAATTTAAGCTTAATCGAAAGAGTAGATCTCAATGACCAAACTTCTTTAAAGAAAAAGGGATATTATGATATTCTGTCTTTCTCTTGAGATAACTCGTTTGTCCTTAAACTTTATCTATCCATATTATATGAAGTAATACAACACAACTTCAAAATTGTCCCAATAGTGAGCAAAGTTATAAAGGGCCCTTATAAGTCTTTGTATTACTACAATATGTGGACTTATGAGTGCCCAAAAGAAGGCTTACTCTTACTACTTTTGATTGTTTCGTAGTTCACGGAAGGCCATTCTTGTAGTTTATGGCATTCTTTCATAGCCAAAATGTTTATAAATGAGTTTCTTTCAGTCACAATTGAGTTGTGGAAAATAACTCACAATCCTCGAAACATATTTTTTATTAGCACACGTCCTTTGGAAAGCTTATGATGTTCCGAAAGACTTTCCAAGCTTAAAAACTTTTTATAACATTAGAACACATAGTAGAACTCTTTTAACTTTTCTTTTGCACAAAAATATATATTTCATTTTTAAATAAAATCATTTTTCCAAATACTCGACCGAATGCATGAGTTATTCGTATTATTTGAGGATGTAAGTTTTTTACTTAAGCGAAAGCGAAAGAAGATTATATATATATATATATATATATATATATATATATATATATATATATATATATATATATGTGTGTGTGTGTGTGTGTGTGTGTGTGTTTGCGTGTGTGTCAATTAAACCAATTGCTTTTAGGTAGTTCTTTTCATGTGTGATCTTTCGGTAGTTTAAACCCTGTTTTGTGGGATATGAGAGGTTTTATAATTTGTGGGATATGGGAGTCTCATGGGTACTATATATGTTCATTTGTATAGTTTTTCAATTATCTTATCTTTCATACATATGCAACACGTTTTCAAGTACCCAGTTAACCCTCTTAGTGTTCCCATCAGTATTTGGACGGAAATCTATACTCATACAAAGTTGAGTGCCAATTGATTCAAATGTTTCTTTCTAGAAATTTGATGTGAACCTAGAGTATCTATAAGGAATTATGTTTTTGGAGGTTTCATGGAGTTGAAAATTTTCTTTTACGAGCAATTTATCAACATTCAAGGTGGTATGAGTCTTTTTCATAGGAAAGAAGCGTGCCATCTTAGTAAGTCAATCAACCACCACAAACATAATGTCGTTTACTTCTAGTTGTAGTAGGCAACTTACTGATAAATTCCATAAAGATAGACTCTCACTTATGATTTAGAACATCCAAAGGTTGCAATATTCCAGGAATTCTTTTAAACTCATATTTCACTTGTTGGCACTCTAAACATTTACTAACATATTTTCTAATATCCCGCTTCATACATGACCAAAAGTAAGAATATTTTATCTTAACATAGGTCCTTAAATGTGAAAAAGAGGTGCATCATGACAATCATGTAATGTTTGAATATTCAATGGAGACTCAGAAAATATGCATAATTGATTCTTACAATATAAATTTCCACTTTGCAAATGAAATTTATCTTGATACATCAATCCACTATTTGCATGCAAAAAAACTAAAAATAGGTGCATACAAAGAATCTTGTTTCAAATCTTCTTGAATTTGATTGAGAAAAATTGAATCTATTATACATAGGAGATTACATAAAGGTTTCCAACTAAATGCATCAACGACCTTATTTTACTTACCATCCATATACTAATGTCAAACTCATCCTCACTTAATAATTCAATCCAACACTTTTGTCTATTGTTAAGAAGTGTTTGTTTGAAAATGTATTTTGGACTTCGATGATTTATTTTCAATTCAAACATAACCCCTAACAATAGATGTCTCCAATGCTTAAGTGCACGTATTGAACTTATCAATCTTCTCGAAGTTCTTTTCCATGATAACAACATCTACACAATCAATAAATCGAGATCCCTTCACCTAGTACCAAAGTTCCTCGTGAAGCCCTTGAGTAAAATGTCTTTTTAGAGCATCGTTGCCAACCTCCAAAGCATAATCACAACCACAAGATAATTCTATGATTTTTTGTCCTCCTCTTGCATAGCACAACAATCCCTCGAAAACAACGTTCCCCCCCTCAAGGAAATGCATGATCCACCAAATTTAGAAAATTTGTGTCTCACATTGTTGCATGGAGAACTTTTACAAAAGCATGCATTTTAGTGGTAAGCTATTTTCTTTAGTGTCACCTATCAAAAGTAGAAGAAAAAAAAAACAAAAAGACATATCCATTGACATCCACAATAAGCACGAGAATATGTATGCATCAAAATCAAAGAATCAAATAATAATAGAGAAGCCCACATTTTTTTTAGTATTGGAAAAATCATCACTTTTCTAGGTCATGTAGCTCAAACAAAGTGCCAAATTCCAAAATGCTTGTGAAGGCAAAATTGTTAAGCTCTTCAGTGTTCATAATAATGTTAGAGATGACATAGGTCTTAATCGGCTTCCAAATATCAGTTTTGAGCCCTACAAGTTTACAAATTCTAAACTCTAGCAATTCCTTGTTCAACACATTCTATAATTCATAACATGCCCCTCAGTTGAAAAAGCAACTGACCTCAGTTGATAAAATAAAAATAAACATGGTTGGCTAGTCACATCTTCCATCAGTGAACAAAAATAAGCATGCTCCATGTAAAAACACATGCATGGAAATGTTCATGGAGGAGTTCCATTAATTTGTTTGTGTACGATATGCACAAATTAAGTGGTCATAATGGGGTCTTAATTGTGTTCTATGTATGTATTGACATTCTTCAATAGAGTGATTTTTGTACTTAACTAAATATCGATGATATTGAATACTTGTGCATGTAGTAGTGACATCATGATCAATTATTTTCTTAGGAACTACAATTTCAAGTTGTTCTTCAATTAAAGGAGGGTCATCAAGAAGTGGAGAGTAGTAAAGTTCCTTTAAATGGTTTAAGTAAAATAATATGAAAAGAGTTATTTATATTCCAATGAGATGGTATATCTAATCTGAATGAATTATCATTAATTTTTTGTATAATGTGAAACAGTCCATAATAATAGGGTGCAAGTTTAATTTTAGGATGCTACAAAATATTTGTTAGACGTCTTTTAATAATACGTAACCATACAAGATCATTTTCCTTGAATTCCTTGGATAATCGATCTTGTTAAGGGCTCTATAATCAATGCACATTGGATAAGTTTTATTCTTCTTCTCGATTAAGAGAACTGGTGTTCCAAATGGGGAAGAACTAGGTCTTATAAGTCTGTTGTGGAGTAAGTATTTCACTTTGTTTTCTATTTCCTTTTGGTGTAGTGGGCCATGCCTATAAGGTGCTTTATGAGGAGGAGAACTACCGGGAATTAAGTCTATGCTATGCTCAAAGGATCCTTGAGATGGTGGTAGTTCAGAGGCATATCCAGACATAAAACAATCCTTATAAGTAGTCATGAAAGGTTTATGTGCATCATGAATTATATCCTTTCCTAAATGCACATTTTACTTGAGTGTGACTAATCAATGGAAATGATTGAAAATCATGCCATTCAGACAAAGTAATGATTTTAACTTTAAATTCAAAGTTAAAGGTATGTGTATGGTAGTCAATGTGTGGTTTATAATGATGAAAAAAAGGCATATCAAGTATAACATCGTAAGATTGCAAAGATGCAATAAAAAATGTTCGTGAATCTACATATGGGCCTGTGCTAGTTGTAACATCTTGCACTTCTCGTGTTACATTATAAGGACTACCTTGAAATGCATCTTTCACTTTATACAAGGAAGGAAATGTTTTTAATTTTAGTTTGTGTACTAATAAATGTGAAATGAAATCATCTGAACTACCATCATCATGTAAAATATTAATGAGTTTGTTATTTATAGTACCCTGCATGCAAAGTAGAGAATGAATAGAGATATCATTACCCAAGGTTCTTAAGTCCTTCTCCAATGCTTCCTCTATCCAAACAAGAGGAATTTCTTCATTATGGGCTTGCATGTTATGCAATTGAGCTGCAGCTAGCTTCATGTGAAGAGGTAGCAATCGGCATTTCATTTTTGTATGGTCAGGTTTACTACAATTCCAACAGGTCATACATGGTCGCTTCTGTTGGGCATCCACTACTGAAGTTTGTAGGCTGAGTGGTTTGGTAGGTTGGAGAGATGAAGCAATAGGTGCAGTTGAGTAATTGGATTGTGGAGAATGAGGAAAAGTAGAGTAAGATGGGGCATTAAAATTACGCTTCATAGGAAATGTGGGTTTAACAAAAAGTGCTTGTTGACTTGGTTTTGTAGACAGATTGACTTGGTTATGGATTGGAATTCCTTCTCTGCATCATAGGCAAAAGAGATAGCCTCATTGAGGGTTGTAGGTCGTAGGGTGTGAAGCTTGGCTTGGATTCCCACCTCCAAACCATCTTCGTATTTCCGCTACAAGCTATCCTCTGGTACATCTTCGAGCATTTGAACCAATAATAAATTTTGCCAGAACCGCTCTATGTAGGTAGTGGTTGTGTCACCCTCCTTCCATGTAAAGGTTGTCCATACATGTCGAACATGTAAATGATATTGAGGAGGAAGAAAAGAATCCTTCACTTTATCTTAGAAAGCCTTCCACGTTGTTGGACGATCTGTACTGTGACGCAAGACATTCCACTAGAGTTGAGCTTTTCCTACTAGTAAGTAGTTAGTGGCAAATTTGACTTTTTCACTTTCAACATATGTTTCATCGGTATAAAAATCGTCAAGCTTTGGTAACCATGAAAGAACCAAAGGGCCATCCTTACGGCCATCAAATCATAGAAACTAGTAATTTTTAACACCAAGCTTGGAATGCATGCCATTTGATTGGGCAGATCGCTTTTACCACCCATGTAAGGTTGACTTCATCAGATTGCATCTTTTGAAGTACTTCATCACATTGCCAGATCTCATTGTGAGTGCCTCGAAGTTCGTGCCGTATGAGCTCTAGTTGTTGCACGAGTGTTGCCTTAGGTAGAGGTGAATTATCAAAATCCTCCATGGTGTTTGTAGCATCCATGAGTATGTACAGAACAAAACCCTCTTTCTAGATATGTAAAAACAAGATTCATTCATTAAATTCTCTCTTCAATTACATTTTTGTAAAGATTGGAAGATATGCATGGTATTATGATGGGTTGATTATGAGAGGAAAAATATATGTATGCAATGACAAGAATGAGTTAATAAACTTTTGGGCATGAAGATACATGAATTCATTTAGTAATGTGCACTCACAATCAAAATACATTCACACGATTGCTTTATTGAGTCAAGCATCTCATATTTTTTATGTGTATCTTATTACTAGAACTAATTTATGATTTGATTTTTGCAAATAAGTATCCTCTTCATTGATGATCTAATGCAAATTAATGACTTGAGTATTTATGAGGATATATATTCATGCATACTAATCCATTAAAAGGTTTTAATTGTAGACAAAAAGTAGTTCAAATGCATAGAAAGAATCATGAAAGGATCATGATTGAACATTTTTTGCATCATAAAAGGGTGCTATTGCATATTGTTGTATTCATAAATTTAAGTAGAAAGATCCAATTAGCATGAAAGTTTTGATCGTGGTAGATTAATAAGTGTTTAACATGCTCACCAATTTTCATGTCTTTTAAAGTTTGTTTGATAGGTCAAATTGTTGAAAAGGTTCAGACCTATTATATCAAAAGTTTCCCTCTCGAAGGTGTACAAGGTTAACTTTGCAGGGCCATATCTCCTCATAGGAGTGTCCAATTTCTAAGTTTTTTGTTGGGTTTTAAAGATATACACTTTAATGTTTCACATCCAAATTTCATTAAATTTGAAATTTTGAGTTAGGAGAAAAGTGAAAATCTCTTTGATCATTGTGCAGGGAATTCTCTCTGGCAATTTGTTGTAGGTGCATAGAAACTTGGGTGTTTCTCTCACACCACTTGTCCAAATGATATAAATTTGATATGTGCTCGAGAATGGTGTTATAATGGACATGGATAAATTTCATACTATTTGAATAAGATTTGAAGGGTGTGAAGTCTATTTTTGCTCTTTGGTCCCTCTGGCGACAGGAATATGTTGACACCAAAAATAGTTATTTTTGGATATATTTAGGTACTTGTGATGTTCTAGTTTAGTTGCAGGTACTGCACTTTTTGACATAAGAAGTTAGAGGAAGTTATCAAAGACTTTAAATTGTAAATTTCTAGGGAAAATCACTTGAATTTAGCTTGTATTAGACTTGTAGTTAGTATAGGTTCAGTCATAATCATTTTTGAAAATGTACAAAGCTTGTATAGCTTGTTCATGCTGATCACTGGATGTATTTTAGGATTTCCCATAACTTGTATAGTTATCATGTAAACTTGTATAGGACATGGGGATTGAGTGAGGTTTGTCTTTTGTGTATATATGGGATTGAGAGAGGATTTAGGATACATCTTTCTAATTCATGTTTTTCATGAATGAATCATTAATAAGGAGCATTGTTAGTTAGGAATTACATTTTACATTCAAATGATTGGTCAATTATATTGTTCTTTTAGAATGAGTTTGGACAAGATTGTAACTCCCATGGATAAAGTCGAGCTTGAGCGACCTTACTCTACAGAGATTATGGCTCTTAATGCCAAGGTTAGAGGCATGGAGGATACTCTTCAGATGATCCTCAAAGCAATTAAGAAACCAGAAGTACCGCCAGTGGCTACACCAATGTAGAGGGAAGTTCCATATGCTGAACCATCTAGTTCGCAGATATCACTTGTAGATGTGGGCGCGTCTACTAGTAGAGAGGTCAAGTGGCAAGTAAAGGACTTGAATCCACCAAAATACCACGGACAGGTTAGTGCCAGGATGGCATATGTGGTAGAATAGTGGATAAGTAAATGGGAGCAATGCTTTTGGCTTTGCAATAGTGAGGATGAGAAGCAAAAGATCCAACATGCCACTTACAGTTTGATGGATGTTTTGCATAGGTGGTGTAGGAAAATAGAGCAAGATAAGATAGAACCGGCTACTTGGGCAAATTTCAAGATCATATTTTACAAATGATTTTGTTCCTCTAGATGAGCATACCAAGCCTCTAGATGCATGATTTTTCCTACAACAGAGACAGCTTTTAGTGCAAGAGAATGCAAAAAAATATAGGGAAATCTTGTTGAAGATTCTAGATTAGGTGCTTGATATTCTTTAGTGCATAAATTTGTTATCAGGCTTAGGGAGACGTTGCATCCACTTGTGCACAAGGAGCACTGCCACACCTTAAATGAGGCAGTAGAACTTGCCTTGGTGTTGGAGGATGAGCGATGCTCTCACCTCCTAGAGAAAATAATACTTGGACAAGATTCAAAAAGCCCATAGCTTCAGTTCTAGCATCTAACAAACAGATGAATGTCATTCAGACTTCAAGCCGTGGGAAGAGGAAAGTAAGTGCATCCACGGTAGATAGAGCTTTTCAGAGATCTAGTTTGACACAGCAACAGAAAGAAAAGGCTCATCGTGAGGGCCTTTGTTATGAATGCCTAGGTTGACATGCTTACAGGATGTGTCCTAAGAAGAAGAAGAAGATATCTACAGCGATGGTGATGGAGAGGCAATAGTCCTCACCGTCCACTCCATCATCTCCTTTGGATTTTGATCTTCTAGCTACAGACACTGAGATGGACCCTCCATCTAAAGATAAACAACCCATCTTAAATATAACATTCACTAAGAAGGTGAATAATGTTCCAGATGTGCTGTTATCCCTAGTTGCTTAGAAAGGGTATCAATTTCCAGACACCGAGTTGGTTGTCATGAGTGGGAAAGTTCATGGACATCTCGTTAAAGTTCTATTTGATACAGGATCCACACATAATGTTATTAAACTCTTCTTTGATGAAGAAACTAAAGTTGAAGACTACTCCATCTGAATACACCTACAACGTAGAGTTGGCGAATGGGAAGGGATCTGAGACCTGGGATCGATGAGTTGTCGAATTACCAGTCCAGATACAGACTTATAGAGATGAGCTAGATTTTGAGATCGCTAGGGTGGCTAGATTTGATCTTGTTCTCAATAAATAGTGGCATGCAAGCAAGAAGCTGACTATTGATTTTCAGACTCACATATATCAATTTAATCATAATGGTCGCCGCATCATCATCCATGGAGAGCCCAATGTGAAGGTGTATAGAAGAGCATCTACCTATACGATGGTAAAAGCAAAGTGTAAGTAATCGTATTTCTTATATTTTGAGCATAAAGAGTTGTTAAACAGATTCAAACTAGTCTATAAGCTTAGCTAGCTTCTAGAATGAGAACTGAATTCCAACACTTGTTTCTTTCAGAGTTACCTTCAGGTCTTCCACCTTGCAAAAAAGTGGAGCATAGGATTGAGCTAGTACTACGAGCTCATCCACTGGCCAGACGGCCATATCGAATGAGTTTGCAAGAGGCAGAAGTACGTAAAAGATAAAGTACCATTCTTCATTATAGCATCATATTCAGATTGCATAACAACCATCCAATTTTTCAAATTTTGTGCTTCATCAAATGAAACATGCTCATTCTCATCACAGAGACTAGATGCAGCCATAACATATCAATCTAATGCAAAAGAGGCACTATGAGAGCCTGATGGAGTATGATATGATAGAGGTGCATCTAATTTGTTGTCAAGCAACATCAACACTAGCCATTTTGGTATAGTTTTTGCCTCCTCAATATCAGCTCTCTCATCAACAAGTGCATCATGTAAATCTGCATAAAAAATGGGATGATCTCCATCATCACATGAAACCTACAAAGGTTGAGAAGTTGCCTCATTAGGACCAGCACTAGACTGTCCACCTGTAAAAAGAGGCAACAAAGTATCATACATGTCTTTGGAGCTAAGAGATGTCTCCTTAGTACATGAAAGCAATGGCTGAATAGCATCTTCCACAAAAACAACATCATGGCTAACCACAATGTGTTTAGTCTGTGGATGATATAGACGATAGCCTTTACTTTCAATTTTGTACCCAACAAAAATACATTTTACTATTGTACCATCCAATTTTCTGCGATGTTGTTTAGGCACTAAGGCATATGCCAAAGAACCAAAAACACGCAGATGAGCAACAGATGGCTTGCGATCATGCCAAGCCTCATATGGAGTGATAGACTGCAGCGATTTAGTGGGACACCCGTTAAGTACATATGCTGCACACATGACAACCTCAAGCCAAAAACTATGTGTTAAAGCTTGACACTTGACCATACACCTCGCCATCTCCATGAGTGATCTGTTCTTTCGTTCAACAACTCCATTTTGTTGAGGTGTATATGGCACTGTACACTGATGTTTTATCCCATGTTCAGCAAGAAATGCATTAAAATCAGAAGACATATATCCCCCCCCCCTCGATGAGAATGGAGGGTGCCCATTTTACATACTGACTGATTTTTAGCCAAAACCAAAAACTATTTGAAGCACATGAGCACGTCGAACTTTGCCTTCAATGGATATAACCATGCATGCTTGGAAAAATCATCGATGAAAGTCACAAAGTAAAGATAATTTCCAAAAGAAGGTGTCTGCATAGGACCACAAACATCACTATGTACAAGTTGCAATTTCTGAGTAGCCTGAACTGAACCATCTTTTGGAAAGGAGGAATGTTGCATTTTGCCCACAACCTTCACAAACATGTTTTTTGGGTGCCTCAAGTTTGGGCAAAAAGGACACCATTTTAGATTTCTGCAGGCGTAGCAAACTAGAACAAAATTCAGATGACCAAAGCATGCATGCCAAAGCTTTGCATCTGACATAGCTTGAGAATCATGTATTGCACATGCCGAATCATTTACAGATCTTTCATAGTTTATGAGCTTATACAACCCACAACATAAAATGCCAGAAGCAATAATCATGTCGCCATTTGATAGATCATGAATTGTACATCTGTCATCAACAAATTTCATAACCAAGCAAATCTTGGCTAATGCAGAATTTGATAACAGATTTTTCTTGATCCCTGGCACAAACAAAGAATCTGACAAAGTGAAAGAACTGTAATCAGCAGGAATCAAAATGATCTTACCAACTCTCATAATAGGATAAGAGGAGTTGTTGGCGCATGTAACAGTATTCCCTGTAGGGACATGCTCGAATGAAGAGAAGAAATTGCACTGCGAGGTAATATGTTTGGTCACCCCATTATCAAAGTACCAAACATCTGAGTCTACTGAAG
The DNA here is from genome assembly GCA_020310875.1 of Ceratopteris richardii. NCBI lineage: Eukaryota > Viridiplantae > Streptophyta > Polypodiopsida > Polypodiales > Pteridaceae > Ceratopteris > Ceratopteris richardii. The sequence continues at coordinate 175,917,611 of CM035411.1, forward strand.
ACATGCACTGCTGAGGAGAAGATGGGTCAAAACTGCAAACAGTAGTAAATGCCCATTCTTCTTCCTACAGAAGATTTGCAGACTTTGTTTTCAGTGTAGATGCCTTTGCAACAACCACTCCAACCTCTTTCTTCTTTGTCTCTTTAGCAACTAGTTTTGGATAGTTCTTTATGATATGATCATTTCTTTTAGAGTACTTGCAAAATAATTTCTGCTTTTCTGATTTCTTTTCATCTTTGTCTTCCCTCTTCTATTGTGCAGAATTAGCAGATTTCTGCTTACTAGTTGAAGAGCTCCATTTTCCTTTGCCCTTCTGACTAGCCTGGAAAGCTTGATCTGCAACACACAAAATGGACTTGTTCTGCCTGGACTGATCTTCCTGCAACAGAACAGAGACCAACTCCTCAAATGAAAAGGCATTTGGATTACCTTTCATCATCAACCAAAGAGTAGAAGCAAAACTCTGATATGAATCAGGAAGACCATTCAGAACGGTTTGCACAAGTGAGCTATCTAGTATAACCTCATTAGCAAAAATCAAATGTTCCTTCAAGTCTTTGATCTTTGTTAGAAAACTGTCAATAGAATCACCTTCATTTATGTGCTCACTCTCGAACTGTTTTCAGAGGTAAGCAACACGAGCCTCATTCCTAGCTTGGTACAATGTGGTAAGTGTATCCCAAGCATCCGTAGCTGTTCTGTAAGAGCGAATGTGAGGAATAATGGCACGTTTAACAGACAAAGCTATCAATGCATGTGCTTGGGCATCTCTACCATCCCAATGAATTTTCTCTGTAGTAGGTGCAACAGAAACCGCATCACGAACAGAAATATGTAGAATATCATCATCTTCGACACCTTCTGCATTAGCTTCAGTACCTATAGTTGCAACAATTGCATGTTGGATAGGACGTTTTTCAACACCGTACACAATGTTCCACAATCCTTTTGCAACCAATACATGTCGCATCATATAAGCCCACAATGGATAGCTGGTACCATCCAACTTATCCTCAACAACCAACATACAAAATACATCACTACTTTCAGCCATGGTTGATGACTAAAATACCTTGACGCAGAAAATTGACCGTATCTCAAAAAGTTGAATAGAACTTCCCTGATGAATTCTACTAAACTTGTAGCAGACTTCAAAACGCTTATATTGGCGAACCGAAACTGGTATATAACTTTGGCACAAAAAGATGAAATAGCCTGCACAAGCACTGCGATAGTGCGTTCAGAGGCTGAAACAAGCTCAAATCGCGATTTTGGCACCACATTGCAAAGCTTTTTTGATTTCAAAAACATGTTGAGTATGCTCACCACAATTCGTGCGATTTTGAGACTGCAACTGGAGAGGTGTCAACGACGCCCTAAATGAAGCGGCGACCTGGTGTGATACCAATTGTTGCAGTTATACGTCTATGAAAGCACGCGAACAACACAAGGAAGAAGAAAAAGCTTGGAACACAACACACAATACTGAATGTGTTACCACTAGAATATACAAAGATAAGTAGTCCATTAAGGCAATAGAAATATATACAAGCCGGGGGGAAAAAACCTCCTAAAGAGGGAAAAAAGTGCCCCGACGATCCTAGAATGTTCACACACATCACTACCTATATATATCAACAGGAACAAATTCCTTTTTTCAGTATTGTGACTTTCGCTGTGAACATAGCTGTGCCTCCATCCTTATGTGAAACCCTATATACACATGTGAAACTTCTATTGAAAAAAGCTCACGTTTTCCTGAGGATTCAGCCTTATTAAGTTATGTGAAAAGCCCATGAGATAAAAAACACACAACTATTAGGCTTCGGCCGAACTTCCTCTTAAGAAAAAGAAAACCTACAAAATGTATGAGAGAGACGATCTCTTTTATGAGCCCACCGGAGAAGGGTTTTCAGTAATTGTTCGCAATACTTGATTCTCGGTGTGCTGCAGCATAATAAGAATTACGTGTACTCTGGCAGCAAGGAGAGGGACTTGCTTTCGATCACACAGCTGCAGCGTTGGGAGGATTTTCTCCTGCGAGAGCTAGGCGAGAAAAAGATACAACTCTAAAGATGAGACCTATCTTACTAAAGGGGCATGAAAGGCCCCTTACCTTCTTGAAATATAATAGGGACGGCGACCTGCTCTTCTCTTGCGCAAAGGATCACACGCCGAATGTTTGGTACTCTCACAATGGAGAACGGATTGGTACTTACAAAGGTCATAATGGAGCTGTGTGGTGCTGCGATGTAACAAGTAAGACAATCATCTGTTTTTGAAATGTAGATTTTTTGACCTTGTGGATGCTTCATTTAAGTAGTAATTAAAGTTGTGATCTGCGAAACATATGCATAGAATTGTTCATATTTATTCTATGTAACTATTTAGCATTAAATGAGACCATTCCATCTCATACAGTATGAATCTTTGCAGGAGATTCGCGAAGGTTGATAACAGGCTCTGCTGATCAGACAGTGAAAATATGGGATGTAGAAACAGGCATTCAGGTTCACTCTTTTGCATTTGGATCTCCAGCAAGAGCAGTGGACTTTGCTCTCGGGGACAAGCTTGCCGTTATTACAACAGATCCATTCATGGGAGCACCATCAGCTATTCATGTAAAAAGAGTTGACAGTGAAAGTCTCAGAGGTGATTACAGCGACGTCAATCTGTAATCCTATGTCACAGTTTCATTATTCTCCAGTTTCTTAGCCTTTCTTCATTTGTTAAATTTTCAGATAGCAGCGAATCATTGCGGATCATCACAGGCATACAGGGAAGGATTAATAGGGCTGTTTGGGGTCCACTTAATAAGACCATAATTAGTGCTGGGGAAGACGCAACCATTCGTATATGGGATGCACAGGTGTTTGTTCATGCCTGATCAAAAGATGTTTTATGTTTACATATTGGGGAATGTGTGGATGTGTTTTGTTGAGAAGTGATATGAAGTGTATGAACATTTCTAAATTCTGTTCGTATTGGGAAGATTCAACTTCACATAGTGTAGCTGATTGGACAGATTATATTGCCATCCTCACTTATTGGAATATTGTCACCTATATTCCTAGGTTCGCCAATTTTAATTTTCGGATGGTGCATTAAAGTAATCGGACAGATTATTGGACAATGATTCTTCGCATTATTGG
>CM035411.1:175925762-176068262 GCA_020310875.1 Ceratopteris richardii
TGCACCAGTTTGAGTCTGGGATATAACTCATGAATGCAAAGATATTAGAACTTAACAAAGCCAAAACTAGAGAACAATTCTGAGCAATTTCATGTATTAGTTTTAGTGATTCTATGAATAGGTTTTAATATGTCCTTGTTGCTTTTTCCTTGCTTAAATAATGTGATGTGCTAGTTTCACTAGTTTAATGAGCAATTTTGAACCTATCAATGCTGATGCACACTTGTTGAAATGAGAAAGTCTGATCTCTATAATTTCATGTACTGGTTTTAGTAATGCTATGAGAATTTCTATCTTATCAATGCTGGCACTTTGACATAAGTGAGAAGCTCTACTCTCTAGAATTACCCTGCAGTGGCTATACGACCGTGCAGTGGTTAGAACATCATTTGATAACTTATCTTTCCTTTTCAGTAATGACATGAGGTGGAAGTTTGATTTTTATGGTGACATCTGCTCTCCTCATTTGTTTGTTGCTTGCCTATCATTAATCTATATCTTGTCCTCATTCTTTTTTTACTGTTCCTAGAAGAATATATGATAATTCCTTGAATCAAGCTGAACACTGAACACTTGTTGTGATGCATTGTGTAACTAATTTTCAGATCTTTGCTGATAATGCAGAATGGCATACTGTAAATTTTTTCAACTTTAGAATTTGTTAGTTTATACCTTAAGATACCATCATTTCTGCAGAGATATTGGTCTAAATTGGATTAAAAATTTTTTATTTTGTGGGCTTCTTTAACAAAGCAAAGCAATGTTTTGTGGGATACCTTATCTAGTTTCTTGACATGTCATGACTTCAACTTTACAAGTTATTCTTGATATATCATGACTTGAGCTGCAAATGTCATTTTTGATATATGTTGACTTCGGCTGCAGATGTCATTCTGCAAAGCACTTGACAAACTTTTTTCGAGCATTCTTTTTGTCAGGGTTGAGGGGAGGAGGATGCAGTTAATCAAGCATTGTTTGTGAACTCAGATTTTTGTTATTCATAGACATTCTTTTAATACAGGTGGTGGTTGGAGGAGGTCAAGAGGCTTCTCAAGTGACAACTAGTGATCGCAGAGCAGGAAAATTTGAGGCTACTTTCTATCATAAGGTTGAGGTTATTAATTTTATAAGAACTTAGTTGCAGGCTTGCTATCATTTTGTGTGTAAATTTATTCCTGAATGCTTGTGCAGATTCTTCAAGAAGAGATTGGTGGTGTCAAGGGGCATTTCGGTCCAATCAATGCTCTTGCTTTTAATCCTGATGGCAGAGGGTAAAGCTATTATCTATGTTTTGTACACTTTTCTTGGAGTTCAAGGATGATATTCATTTTCTACTCCTATTTCAGCTTCTCAAGTGGAGGTGAAGATGGTTATGTACGCATACACCATTTTGATGCTGATTATTTCAATATTAAAGTGTAAATAAGAGTATGATGCACTCTTCTCAGTTCTGCAAGTATTGGAGTGTCTACGTCCTTTACAGCCTGTCCGATTGTTGCCAGTTCTACATATTGCCTTTCAGTGGATGTTTTCTCTAATATGTTCCAGAAGAGGCATATATGTAGGTCGAAGACTTAAAAGAGAATGAGTTTTTGTACTGAAGCTATTAGCTCAAAATCAGTTCTTGTGGACAAGTGCTATCTCTGAGGTTATTTGCGATTATTGTCGAATACACTGCATAGAAGATACAAAAAATGGTGCAGCATGCTATTCATGTCTGAATAGTGTGCCCTAGGTTTTGATTTTGTTGGTTTGTTAACGAGAACTTGAATATGAATCAAGCCATGAGTATGTGCATGCTCCTGTTCATACAAGATGTGCTTGACAGTTGGTAATGAAATTGTAGTGCAATATACTTGTTCATCTGTAAGAATCTTGAAGAATACAGTTTCTGGACATGAGTAGCATAATCTCAGCCCTTTAAGGAGCCATCTTTTGTTGGATGGTTCTTATTTGAAGGATCCATCTCGTTGAAGTCTTTTGCATTGATGTTGAGGAAGGTATTTGACGGAATTGACTCATTATATCAGAAATTCCCATTTTTAATGTTTTTACTGTAATGGTAAGAGAAGATGGACTATCATGGAATCAAGTTTCTGTTTTTTTTCTGGGTTCAGTTATCTTATGTGTTCTTTAGTAAAATTGCCACTCATTTGACATTGTTGATCCTCGAATAAGTAAGCATGAGAATTTTGGGCATATGACATGTGAAATTTGATGCATCAGAAAGCAGATGGGAGATTCACTCTGCCATGTAATGTGGATGGTGTGGCCTGCATTGCAAGATGATCAAAGGACCCATGGAATTTGTTGCCTCACAAAGCAGCTGCAGGTATGCCATGTACTGTGGATGTTGGACCTGCAGTGCACGATTGTTACTGGTCAAACTCTTCAGTCTCGCTTTATTAATAATCTGCTATCCTCAAGTCTCTCCATTTTTTTATGTTTCCCTGATAAAAGAATTTGTCGGTTCATGTTGGCACCTTTTTGACCGAAGATCAAAACTTCCCAGTCAGGAGTTACATCACATAACACTCAAACATTGCTTTGTTTATTATTCAAGTTGCATTTTTTTTCCCAGTTTTGTGAAGCTATCTAATTATGAGTCTCCTTTTGTTTCATCTAACTGTGGCAACTGGCGAATGTTTCCATCAAATATCATGGACACCTTGATGTATTTTAGTGTTTATTTTCATGTGATGTGCTGAAGTATCAAGCTTGGCAATTGATGGAGTACACACCAGGATCATTTAATAGGAAAGATTGCTCGAGTGCAACAAAGATTAGAGTGCTGCAATATTTTACAAAAACTTCTGATTGGTATGCAAGTAGATGATGACCAATTGATCTAATGGATGGTTTTTATACACATCCCTAGCTTGGAGTTCAGCAGAAATATTAGATTCCACATGCCATTTTTCTTTTTCATGTGAATGCTAAACTTGGGCTTAAGGGTTATCCATATGCTGATGAAAGACCATACATCTTTCAATGTATTTTGGTAATCATTCGAAATTTAAGAAGGTGACTAGGAAGTCTTGATTTGTCCCATCTTTTTGTGGATGTATTTATGAGCGATTTGAATGCAAGAAATCCTTGCATTTTCGGTGGCATTTAGTAAGTAGACAGTTTCAACGTTACTCTGTTAGTATCATCTTTGTTTACTTCTTCATTGCTTTGGTAGTATTGGTTCTCCCTTCCTGCCTTGGTTATGAGAAACTTGTTTTAACTTGTGAGGCAGGCCAAGTATATTACCTTGAATGTATGACCATTACCTGTCATCATTGTACTTACCAGCATGGTTGTTTTGTTTTATGCCCAGGATTTACTTTATTGCATTTTTTAGCAATTTCAAAACATGGCGGCATTGAAACTCTAATATTTTAAGTCAGTGTGTATGAAATTCGGAAAACATTTGAATGAGGAAATCTTCTATGCAATGCTTTTAGGGATTTGCTTCTTTGCATAGAGTTGTTTTCATCCTCAAGGATGTGCCAAGTTATGAGACATATAATAACATTCCCCAAGCTTGTGATCCTATCCAGGGAGCACGATTGTTCTCTCTCTAATTTGCCTCTTTAATCAAAATGCGACCATATCCTGTAGTAAATTTAATAAGAGAGGAAGGTGCATGTGGTTTGATCCTTTGCCCAAATCACCATCCACTTTTGCACTTGGTAAGCTGGATCTATTGCAAAGCATGATAAGTGTGGGTTAAAAAACATCCCCACCGTATTCATTAAATATTGGTTTGATTTAGAGGCTAGTAAAAGTATGGACTTTCCAATTTTCTTTGCGTGGTCTATTATGATGGATTGCTATGAATTTGACATACCATTAGGATGAATATTTTATTTCTTTGAGCAAGCTTGGCTCAAACTCATTGGTTCAAGTGGAAAAATGTGTGTGTAAAACTAGTATAACTTTAGAAAGTGCTTTGGGCCTCTTGTAATCTTATTAAGCACTTAATGTTTTGGAAAGGTTCACAAAACCTTTTGTCTTAACACAGCAAGGTGGATGCATCATCCAACTTGATGGAAACTTCTAAGTATTTCAAGAGTTTTCTGACTTTAAATTTGAATTCAATTGAATTTGTTTTGGAGGAATGAACTTCTAAGTATTTCAAGAGTTTTCTGACTTTAAATTTGAATTCAATTGAATTTGTTTTGGAGGAATGAAGTTTTACTAGGGTTGACAAAAACATTGACTTGGATGTTTCTATTATTTTCCACCTAACCAACATCTATGAACCTTTTACCTGACCTAAGTATTACTGTCTCGAATTCGAGCTTTAATTCCTTGTCACCTTGTGATATAGGGCATGCCCATACAATGTCAAATTTGCTAAGAGTATATCTCTACCTAGTTGCAGTGAGAGGGAATAAGTAGATGGGATGGATGTGCGTCAAGCTGAGTGGCCAAGTACTATCCCATGTTAGCTTTTCAAAGATATCCCTGATCACAATCTAGTTCCCTAAATTCCAAAAGCCATCAAGGGCTGACTCCAAAAGCCAAGCTTCATAATCAACACCTCTTTTGTTATAAGTGATCAAACACTCTTATGTGATAAGCGATCAAGCACTTTTACGTGACAAATGATCAAGCACCCTTTCATGATAGGCAGTGAGGCCTTCCACAATATGTGATATGATGGCCAAATAGGTCCCAATGATCAAATATCACTCTAGGCATCTCTCCCAAGTTAAGTTGTGCACACCTTTTGTAATAGGAAAACATGAAAAATTATTAAAATGACTTACCCATTTTTCATGTGCAATATATCATTTCAACGCTCTCAATGACTACTACAAATTCCAATGGGCAAGGGTACGAAAGAAGAAACTGAAGATCCCTATACAAAGCTCACAAGTGTGTGGTAGTCCTTTCTTCACTTGCTCCAATCACCTTAATAAGTGCTAAATCATGCAAAGTAGCTTCAAAAGAGTGCAAAGATGTTAGATAATACAACAACACACATCAAAATACTGTCATAGACCCAAGATGAAGCAAACACAATCAAAATGCAAGAAAAAGCAAAGATATGAATTTTGAAAGAAGAGAGAGCTCACTAGACCACTTAACCAAAAATCCTTTAGAAGTGAGGGGCTTGAACTTTTTATAGTGGTTCCCTCAATCCTTTTTCATTTTGAAGAGTTGAAGAAAAAAAGAATTACTCTAAAATAGCTGCTCTCTTGCATCTTTTTGAGGGAAGACTCTTCGCAAACTTATTTCAACTATGTATGTACGTATGTACACTTCTTCCTTATCACAAAACCTTATGTAAGAGTGCAAAAAAATTTGTATCACTTTCACCAATGTGTAACACTACCCTCTCCTAGATCTTGTTGTCAATGACAAGACTTCTTGGGAAGGTTGTTTTATCAAGACTTCAAACTAGAAATTCAAATGCTTGAGTTGGTCTTTGAAGGATGCCTTTGAACCATCTTCATTGCCAATGTGGTGAAATTGGATTCACTTCTCTTTTGCAAGTGATATGTGTACATGTTTGCATATCCTTACCACTTACAAATATGGTTTGAAAGAGCCAAATAATTACATAAAAATGGAACTCTTTCTCTCTTTTGCTTACTCATTTTTTTTTTGGTTGATGGTATCACTAATGAACAAGGTAAATAACAACATGATAAATATGAAAGTACAAGAGAAATTAATCTAATACTAGTATTTGAGGAATAAAAACTTGCATTGTCCCTCCTCTTGACGTGGTTGTTACATACTTTCTAGAGTGTATGAGTGGCATTCCCTAACAATCTCCTTGATTTTGTTTTTGGGATTGAAGTTTGCTTTGTCACTCATTTGATGTGAATGTAAATTTTGTTTGGTGCATTGGGAGATTTTGTTTCTTTACTTAATGGCTTCTTAGATACCCAAATCCACTTACACCTTTGAATCAATGTTTCTAATGGTTTTAAATTTATCTTTCTAAGTGGTTTGGATCTAGCTTTCTTTTCAGTTCTAACTTTCTTTTCAATTGGTAACTTCTTCCTAGGGTTTTTTTATGAGTTGTTCCCAAGGGGTGAAATCACAAGGTTATTTGCATGTATAGCACATTTGGGAATTCAAATATGTGATTTTCCTTTTTGAGCTTGTAGTAGAGTCTTCGGAACCCATACTTGTGGACATCTTGGATTTGAATAATAAAGTGGAGGAGCCTTCACTGTCTTGCTTTTTACTTGCAATCGAGAAGGTGATATAACCTTTAATTGCTCTTGAATAGGTGGTGTCTTCAATTTCTATTGAAGGTTTTTGCTATGCTATTATTCTCTCTTCTAATTTTGGACAATATTGATCCTTTCATTCACTCTCACTAAAACTTTTATCATGTATAGCTTTTGCAAAGAGGAGTGCAATTTTTGAGGTGTGGTCAAGCAATTAGGTGCCCATGCAAAATGATGAGGATCAAAGAAAGGTAACGTACCATGTAGATTTGCATTTTCTACAATCACACATCTTAATGTAAATTTTATTCATGTTGATGTTTATGCAATCAATTGCTACTTGATTGTAGCATGAAAGACCATCTAAGAAATCGTATACATCCTTACTTGCTACTCTTTAAGAGGTGATTAGTAATATGAAGTGGATAACTAAACCTAATGGTCATATCATTGACCTTTTTCAAATTGATGCACACTCTTAACTTTGTATTCTTTTTGAGTACCACAATGATAGGGGAAACCCACTCAACATGCTTGATTTCATATATGAATCAATGTTCTAAAGAGTTTTCATTTTCCTCTGACTTTGGCCAAATTAACATCATTGTAAGTATATGACCTTTGTTTCACGGGTTTGGTATCATCTGCCATAGGAATCTTATGAACATATATTTGTTGGTCAATGCCCATCAATTCCTTATAGGATCATGTGAACACATTTCTATATTGTTGAGATAATTGTTTGAGCTGAACCTCTTCCATTTTGGATACATATTTCCCGATATAGGTTCACTTTGATTTTTTATCTTCTGTTGTGACAACAAATTTCTTTTTCAACTCTTGGTTTTCATAGGATTCTCCATTTACAACTCTTTTTGATTTTAAGGCAATGATCTTCCAACTTTATAGTATAAATCTAGTTCTTTTTGTTGGCTTGATTGTCGAAAGCTCTCTTGAATGACACCAATGGGCACACACAAAGATCATCATGGTTTCACCTCCTAACCATGGTTGATGAAATCAATCCATGAGAGACTAACTCAGAATCCTAGAAGGAGCCTTCTGTTTTTTTTCCCTTCTACCCCCATATAGTAGGTGCCCCATCAAAATTGATATGGACTTCTTGCCATTTAAGCATAACGGTTAATCCTAGCCAATATGTGTGATGTGACATTTTCTTCTCCTTGAAAACATTTTCTTCCTAAAAAATCTAATTGAAATGTCCATAACAACAGAAGAAATTATTTAAAATCGCATGAACCCCATGTACTACTAGTACATGATCATCTCTATATGTTGCGTCCTCGTATCCTTCCCTTCAAAATTTAAGTGATAATATCAAAAGTGGGAAACCATCTCATAATTATCTACTATGTCCCATACACACTTAACTTGCAAACCATCAGTCCATGACATATAACATCATCAAAGTGACATAAGTCCATATGATGTTTCCTGCTTGGAGCAACAATGTGAATGATAAGTTCAACATGCCAAATTAACTAAACTTAAGTGGAATCAAGGGGAGATAATAGACCATGTATCCTCTAAGAAATAGAACAAAGTCCCATAACAAAACAATTCCAAAACACAAAAACCATAGACTTGCCCTCATGCCACTCTAGGTCTTCCTAACCTTGAATGTACACACAAGTAATATTTTTTACTTAAAACATCTTTGTTTTCTATGGAAATCCATCATCCTAGCTCACATAAGAAGTTTCTTGGTATTAGAATGAAATCACTACATCCTAATAACCAAGAAATATTTGGTTTGTCATCCATGAACTTTGGACTAAGTTCTATCGGACGAGCATCTCGTGGCACAATTGCAAACTCTAAATTTCTCTTCTCCTTACTTTTCCATATATATGCAAAGGCAATCCGTCTTGAGAATTAGGTAATACATAATCACCAATCATCTTTATTGGTGCTCAATCATCATCCTCGTGAGTAAAAAACAACTTTGAGATTGATGCTTATGGATCAGATTTATCCCTATCTCTTCCAACTCTAAAGTGAAAATTAATCACTCTATTTTGATTTTACAAGTCTCAACAACTAGTACTCCTTATTTAGTCAAAGATAATCACTGGAAATAGACACAACTACTTCTCCCCTTGAGTCCTAAGGTGAGACTCAGATTAACTTATCTCCATATTTCTTTGGATAAAATAGTGCAAGTTCTATCTAGATAAATTGTCACAAGATGATTTCTAAGAAGATTAGTTTTATTCACTTTGTCTAGAGATACTCTTCGCTTATGATCACGAAGTAAAATAGATATACTCCTCACTAGAGAAACTCTTGACTAGTATCAAGGAGTAAAACATACTACCATCCAAGAAAGTGTCTTTTTCTTTGCTTTCTCTCTGTCTCTCTATCTCTCTGTCTCTCTCTCAAAGAAGAGGACCTAAAGTGAAATCTTTTCCTTGCTTTCCATTTTCCTTTAAATAAATGCTGATGAAATGATTTGCCCCTCCCTTCTATAAATAAGAGCATATGCATAGGCCCTCACTATATCCTTCCATAAAAATGGAGAAAAAATCTTAAATGAGCAATGAAGGATTACCTGATGAAGAGTGGAGATAATGAATTTCTTCCTAGCCCAAATCCCTCCTTTGAAATGGTATCACTAGTCATGTGAAAGGATACCACAATTAAAAACCTGTGTATCCATAGTAAAAAAGTATCTAATGAGCATTTGGTATGCATGAATCTATAAGGCCCATTTACTCTAATGGAATGATCCTTCCTAAAAGCTATAAGACAAGTATGTCATTCACATTACACATATTGGGTAGGAATACCCCTTATGATTAGATTGCAAGAAGGCCACATGACATAAGAGGTATTCCTACCCAATGTGTGATGTGATAAAATTTCTACCTTATAATGTTTGAAATGTGTGGGAGGCATAAAGTCAATAGATCTTTTGTCCTTAGAGGCAATGCTTTCTCTACCAGGTTCCTCTACTTTGTATAGGGGATGATACACATAGGTTATGGAACCCCTTACATAATCTCTTTCATGAATTTCTATGAGGAGCTCGTCTTCAATTTGAAGTTTAGATTCCATAGAGATGGAATCTAAATTATCATCATCAAAATTTCTTCAATCATTTGAACTTGATCTTCCTTTTTTATCTCCTCAAGCACAACAACCATGCAAAATATGTTGTTGTCATATCCTTTTGAGTTGCAATGTTTTTTCATAGTAGTTTCACAACATATATACCCATTGTTGCTAAGATTTGCAACTGTGTCATGTCGTTCAATTTTTTCATCATTGAATTGTTGAGGAAAATTTCAATAGATATATCTTGGATTTTATAATTTGTGAAATATCTTCTAGAGAATCTTCATTCTTCTCTTTGAGCTTGTTGATAAACCCATATATTTACATCTTCCTCCATCCAAGACTCCAAATTTTATATTTATTTGAGGAAAAATCATTTCCATCTTTATGTATTGGATTCCATTGGATGGGAGGGATATGTTTTTGTTAAAAAAATGTATAGATTGACCTAGTTGTTATACATAGGCACTATAGATATAAAGTGTTGCTACCCCTCTCTTGCAAAACTTTTGATTGACACATGAATGGTCTTCCTAGAATCATCTCATAATTTTTTGCCTAAATGAAACTACAAATTGTTAGACTGTGGTCAAAATATGTTTACCATGTGTTTGATTCCACATTTTCTAGCAATTCTATTGGTCCTTGAATATGTCTATTAGCCAAGTGGATTTTTTAATGAGTGGGATGCCATGCAAGTTTTTTCCCACTTTTTGCAAAGGGATTTGGTGCATGTTGCTATGCCTACTCTAAGATCTAAAATGGTTCTAGTTATGTGCCCATTAAAGTAGATTGGTAGGGAAGTATTGCCTTTGTCTTCTTTGATGTATTATCTTACCTTGTCAACTAGCACTTGTTTTAAGCTCAAGCCATCTAAATCATTTAAGCTCTAAGCTCTTAGCTTGAGTAGATTTTGCATCCACATATTTGGCAATTTTCACCATATTGTTTGGCTTTTCATGTGATATTTCTTCTACTATTAAGGTGCATTTCACCCAAATGTTCTCGAAAATATCATTTTTGGTGTTTAATTCCTTCAGTTTTGATAATTGGAAATATAATGGAAGTTGTATTTTTAACTATTGATTCTCTTTGATACTCTCAAGTAAATTGTGGCAATTCCATTAATACTCATCTTCTTTTGTAGAAAGGTCGATCCAAAAAACACCTTCATTTAAAGGATAGCCTAGAGATTGAGATTCTTTCTTCTACTTCAAGTATCACAATCTTATCTATTTCTTCATCAACTATTTGCAAGTTCCTTCACTTGAATGAGCTTAATTCCTTGTCCTCTCTTGCCAAGCTAACGTAGCACTATTCTCTACTGGTGTGCTTGAAGTGGTTTCACCACTCATCTTCATGCTTTGTTGTTGCTCTTTGAACTTCTTCTTGGCTTCATATGCATCTTCAACTTGTAACTCATCTTTGCTACCATACCAAGGTAGAAACAGATAAAATATTACATCCCTAGACACCTAAACACTGCGTTGGTACCAAAATAGGAGACTTGTGTCCTTTTTTGACAAATTTTTCAAAAAATCACACACCTATGTAAAAGAGAATATGAGAAAATCCTTTAGCACACATATGTTTTTTCGCCAAATATTCTTGCTCATCAATAAAATTTGGTAGTATTTGAGATTAAATGGGTTTCTTTAATGACACACTCTCTTTGTTGGGTTTTGGCTGAGATAAATGTAGTTGTTGGTCCATCACTAGGGTGAGAATGGGATTTTTGAGCTATAATAGGTTGCATTTACTATGAGTAGTTTGGCTTCCTCTTGAATATTTTGAGATAGTTCTATGATCTTTCTACACATGCTTAGCCTCTCCTTTTCTAATCGAAGGTCAAGGTAACATTGTTGGTGTGTTTCCACACTCGGTCCACTTTTTACTCGAGTTTCATAAACTTTAAAAAGCATTTCTAAATCTTCAAGGAGTGCATCTTGTAGCTCTCTTTCTAAGCTACCCATCTTCTTCTCCCATTTTTTTAACTAACCTTATTCTTGCATTCTCACAAAGTCATTTTTTTCTCTTACTTTTTTGATCTTTAAATAGTTCTTGATTGAGAGACTGTGGATGTGGTAAATCCTTTTCTTCATTTGATTAGTGTTTGACCTCTTTCTATTTAGTTTGTGCATGTGTAACCACTTGAAGAGGAAACCGCCCTTTGATTCATTACTGCAACTAAAAATTTCTACCATCATTAGTAGTGTTTAGGGTTTTGTGGGTTTTGATGATAATTGTTAACCTAGTGCTAGAGAGCCTCTATGGTATACTAAATGGCAATTTTGATTGAATTTCATTTCACTCATTTAGAAAAGGTCCTTTTAAGGACGATACTACTTGGTGCCTACGATTTAGAAAATTCAATATTTGTGTGAAATGGATGGTAGTAACTGTGAGTTAAATGGGATTTAAGGGAAGTTACAAGGTCAACTGCATGTTTCCAAGTGATGAGGATTATTTGTTCCAAGATCAACCACTTAAGGGAAACAAAAACTGAACTATAATTCTAAAATATTTCATCATTTTTGGTGTGAAGATGATGAAAGATATTGAAGGAAACAAACCAAAGAGGGTGTAGTAAAAAAAATCTAAGTGAATGTGTTGATTTTTTGCACATTTAGTTCTTAGGGTACTCAAGTGTCTTTTCTATAAAACTGCAAATGTTCATGAGTTTCTAAGCATGATAGGCTTAGTAAGTTTATTTGAAGAGGGCACAATAGAAAATCTGAGGAAAAATGCTCATTTATAGGTTCAATCATTTGCAAGATACTGAAAGTTGGCTTTGATTATAGAAATTGATCAAGAAATGATGCTTGATGAGTGGATTATGGGCTACCCGATGCTTTATGAGTTGAGTATGTGCTACTGGATGCCTGATGGGTGGAGTATGTGCTATTTGATGCTTTTAAGCCCTTGCTATCCAATGCATTCAAAGATACATGCTATCCGATGCTTCTGTAGGTACACTTCTGTCCGATGCTTCTAACAAGACTAAATCGGCAAAATGCAATCCTTTGATACCTCTATTTTATGTGTGCCTTATCTCATTTTAAAGATCTAAAGGAGTGCTACAATTCAGAAGTTGAAAAAGAAAACAAAATAGGGAGGTCTAAATCTCTATACAAAGCTCACAAACCTATGAAATTCTCTCTTCTCAAGCCTACAACAAGTGTTTAATCACATTTAATGACTTCAAAATGAGGCATACATGATAGAGGGTACTTCCATAACTAAGAAACAAGTGTCACACATGCATGATCACTCACTAGACTCACTCAAAGTGCATAAAGAAGCACAAATACGAATTTACAAGAAGAGAGCTCACAACTTCATTCCACCAAAAGATCTCTTTAGGAGTGAGGTGTTGGCCTTTATAAAGGATTCTCCCAAGATCCTTCCCTTTCTTAAAGGCCCTTAAAAAAAAAAAAAACCTCTAAAACTCTTCTTTCTTGTAGGATTTTTGAGGGAAGACTCTTCCCTACCATTCCAAAGAAATTCTAGCAAAGCCTTGAATATATGGCACTCTTCTTGCTATAGAATGTAATGCATTTTGTGTAGATAAAAATACAAGTTTTCTCTATCTAAAAGGTGGATGAATTCAAAAATATATTTGAAGAATTTTAAAGAATCTAATGGCCTCACCATAACTGTGTAACATGCCCACCCTCTTAGATCTTGTCATCCTTGATAAGACTCCTACTGAGTGAGGGCAGATGATCTTGTCAAGTCAAGTAGTCCATGTGCTAGTCATCATATTGGTCTTTGGAGAATCAAGTACCATGTGATATCTTCGAACAGATAGATATTGTGTTGTAGTCTGTGTCTACCATAAGGTATCTTCAAAATCCTCCATCTAGATGTCTTTGAGTAGTGCATGTGCATGGGTGATAGAGAAGATGTGGCTCATACATGGCCATGTAATTCGGTCCTATGCATGCATACTCATGGAATGACAAATCATATGATGGTGCAAAAAATGGGCTAAGAAGAGTGCCTAGGGTATGAAAAAGCCTCCTAACTAGTGGATAAGCATAATAGAAAACATACATGACATGAACTTGTTGATCACCAATGTGGTCTTCTCGAAAATCACATAGATGGATAATTTTGACAACTTCAAAGTGGGTTGTGAGTCAAATTTTATAATCTACTTAGCTAATAGAGTGATAAACAACCCTATTTACGAGCCAGAACCCAATAATAACACTGATACAAACTGCTGCTGGCTATTTGTTGTATTTGGATTGATTATAACGACTCTTTGACAATTTTCATTACTTTTTTGCATTTTTTCTTTCTTTTTTTCTCTCTTTAAAAAAGGGCACATGAATGGAAACATGAACAATTCTAGATCTATCTAGCTGAGAAAAATAACATAAGCAGTTACAAAAATCATATTTGTCAAAAGAGATGCTAACTAGCAATGGATTTGCATGTGATTACTCAATGATGTTATGCTCCTATGTGTTGTGCTTCCCCCCTCCTACTGTATGTCATGCATGAAATGTCCTTATTTTCATGAGTGGGATGTCTTTGGAATACCTTTCATCTTTTTGTAGAGGTAGTTGAAGATATGTATCTTTTGTTCATCATCATGAATGATGAGCATGTTGGCTACATTTTGAATGACCTTCTCCCACGAAGTAACAAGTCTATCCCACTATCATTGTTTATGTTGTAAGGCCTCAGTGGCAAACACATTTGTTCTTTCCTTTGCTAGCATATGCTAGACACTTTGGAAGTAGTGCTGGGAACAAACTTAGTTGTTGCCTCTGCAAATGCTATGATTTGAGTGTTTAATAATTTCTCTATCATATATTCCATTTCTTTCCAACTCTTCTCCACCTCCTCTATTTTCATATGTAGTTGTATTATCAATAAATATTCTCTAGATGAGATAGTACTGATATGTGATGAGAGCTTGGCAACTTCTTCTTGTTTGACTACCAAATTTGAGCTTGTCTCTGCATGTTGTACATGTTCTTCATGGAGTTTCTATTGCAATCTTGAAAGCTCATCTACATCTAGAGATTTTTCCTCTACTTGTTTGGCTCTAACCTTGATCTTCTCAAATCCATTTGATACTCCGCTGATGATGTAACTATATGTTTTATTAAAGAACATTTAAAGAAGTGTACAATGACCATTTGAACTTTCACATGGATACTAATGGTAAAAATCCAACCTACCATAACCAAGGATGTCCTCTCGTGTTGTATTGCTCACACATTAGTATTTAGCACATGGGACCATTACACTCACAAGAAGAAGAAAGAAAACCTCTACCAAGGAAGTGATCCAAGAGAATTTTGAGCCTCTTACAATACACAATCCTTGCAAAAAGAAAAGGACCACTATGGAAGAACACTTTGTTCAACTAATAGAACTATCAGATTCACTCAGTCCAAGATGGGAAGAAGAAATGGCTATAACTTTTGCAAAGTTAAGTTCCTCAAGCAACTTTGGAGCCAATGATCATGCACTACAAGACCATAGCTACCAAGAATAGTCCAATCCTTCCAAAGAAGCCTTCACAAAAGCAATGAAAAGAAAAAGAATGGGAGAAAGAGAAGAGTCCCAGAGTAGGAACATTTGTAAGTTCTTATTCATGCTCTTGTGCCTCAAATTCACCAATACCATCTTTAGTAGTGGCCGTGATGTTTAACTTGTTCAATATACCACCACAATCTACACCCATTATGGTGGCACCACCACCCATGTTCACATTTTAGAACCTAGGAAATCTGTGTTTGGGGTCCTTGTGCATTGTGTAGCTTCTATGTATTCCATAGGCCTATCCAAAGTACCATGTGTGTTGTCTAGAGATTGATTTTCTACTATGGAAGCATCATCATGAAGCTCTCACAAAGGGAAATCCACCATGTGCATCACCATCGCATATTTTCACTGGTATTAGAGAATTTCATAGCAAAATGTTTTTTGTTATTGTGTGAGCAGAGCAAGCACCCTTGATGCTCGGCATGTAGTGACTTCCTCCAAGGCTTACGGCTAAGATGGTGAGTAAGGTGGCAAACTAAGCATAGAACTTGGCATACCTTCACCAAAGTCTCCATTTGCATCGTTGGCTGCACATAAGGAAGTACTTCAATGATCAAGGAAGACAAAATACTAGTACTTCTTAAGAGGTCACCCATTGTAGTAGTGCTCCCCCCAAGACAGACTTAATTGGCAAGTTTCCCTACCAACAAGCCATAGTTGCATGCTGATTTTGGAGTTAAGATACTCAAGGTTAACAATATTTTGGACCTTTCAAATTGCCTTCTTGGGCTCTTTGCATCATGTTTGAGAGATTCTTTGGGTTCAATTATTGCATGTTTTTTTGGGTTTAAAAAATGGAGTTGGATTATACTTGTAGGTGTTTTTGGCTAGCGTTTGTTCTATAAATTCAGCTTTCAATTCCATTTCATTGAATGTACTAAACACATACACACTATGCATGATTCTATGGATATCATCTATATATGGCCATGTGGTGATTGATATAACGATTATGTTTTTTTGCATAAAGCCTTGACATTGATAAGGAGGTTCCTGATGAGGTTCTCTCAACTAGGAGACACCTAGATGTCAAGGTCTCTTTTGTGATGTAGATTGAAGACTTACCTAGCCTTGCCATAGGAGATTTATGCTAGTTGCAAGTTTACATGTTAATACTCGTAATTTTATGAGTTCTCTACATTGTTCATTTGATCATTTTGCAAAGGAGACTCTAGATTTTATTTTTCTAAAATTTAGATCTTCAACTATACAATGATTGACTTTACTCCTTGAACCACTTATTGGTGTGTGTACATAAATTCTCATGAAATCTCTTTGGTTGCTAATTGCTATTCCTTGATACATTTTTTTGGGGAGAATCTATCAAGATTCTTTGAGAATCTAACACTTGGTCACCTTTGTTGAGCCTTAATAGTGTTTAGAATATTCTAGCTCCATTATCATTCTAGTTAGTTCTCTATCATCGTGACATCAGAGGTCTCAAGTACATCCAATGGATGAGGGTCTAGTGCTAGTGTTCCCAAGAGGATATATAACTTGCATGACAAAGAACATTTTGAAATCCAAAAGTTCAATGGCACAAAATTTGCTTTATGGAATAATCAAATTAAAGATGTGCTGATTCAGAGGAGTCAATGGAAGCCAATGAATGGAATCTCAAAGAAGCCTAATTATATGGATGATGATGATTGGGTTGAGTTGGATGAAATGGCTAGGTCTATCATTCTATTGCACCTGATAGATAATGTTTACTTTATAATATTGGACCGTCAAAGTGCAAAGGAGCTTTGGAAGAAGTCATGCAATACTTATGAAAAAGAAACGACATCAAATAGAGTATATTTGATGAGAAAGTTATATGACTTTTGCATGAAGGACATAGAAGTGTTGCTTCTTATCTAAATGAGTTTGATGCTATATTTCTTAGTTAGAAGCTCAAAAGCTGGAGATGGATAATGAAACGAAATGTTGATATGCACCTTGCCATCATCATGGGATATGTTTTGCATAACTATTGGAAATAATGCACTTGGTGGCAAACTGGTCTACAATAACATATGTCGAGCACTCTTGAAGAGAGCTGTAGAAAGTCTATGGCTAGCACCCATAGTGGAGATGCATATAGTGTTCATGAATCTTACCAAGGAAAGAATCAACAACGTGGAAGGAGCAAGAATTATAAGGAAAGAATGGACAATGGAATGAGAGTAGAAGTGAATCAAGGAAGAGGGATCTCAAGTGCCATTATTTCTATAAGAAAGGATATATGAAGAAAGACTACTATGCATTAAATAATTCTAAAGGTAAAGGAGAACATGCTCATGGACACATTAAACAATTGTCTACATCATCTACTTTGAATGTGAAGATAGAAGAAATCGTTTCTATTTCTAATGATGCTAATATGTTGACACTTGACTATACTATGCCTGGTGAGCTTCCCACACATGGATAATAGATTTTGGTGCTTATTCCCATGTGACACTACATAGGTAATGATTCTCTACTCATACACAAAAGTCTATTGCTACCGTGAGACTTGGTGGCTCTTAATAGTGTGATGTTGTTGGGATTAGAGATGTTTGTGCAGTTCATTGATGGTTCAAAAGTTACTATGCTTAAATTTATGCCATGCACCTCAAATATCATGCAATTTGATGTCATTTGGTCAACTTGATGAGCTTGTTTACAAAGTGGTTTTCTATGCTTAGTCCTTTTGCATACCAAAGGGCAATATGGTTATTGCAAAAGGAAGCGAATTTGGCTTACTTTATCCTTTATTTGTATCATAGAAATAAAACTTGTTACATTTCATTGAGTAGCCTATGGATTGTATATGGGATGTTTGTTTGGGCTATATACCTTGTAATGGAATGGAAAATCATTCTTGTTCTGGCCACTTGTGTTATCTTTCTCAGTTTTTTCATTTTATGAACATTGTCAATATGGAAAGAAAACATTGTCAATATGGAAAGAAAACACACATTGACTCTTCAATTTGGCACTCATATATCATTCATAAAAATGTATGTGGTCCTATGCCCACAAGCGAAGATGCATCGACAACCCATAAAAGAGGTTGAAGTGAAGATTGGTGTTTGAGGATACTAGTTCTCTAGTTAGCATGCATAAGAATGCTATACCAAGGGATGTTTAAGAGAATGTCCAATCAGATCAGTCTGTAAACATTCATGTTCAACAACCATTTAGATGTTTTGCATGTGTCTTGCATCCATTAGATAGATATGCTTTAGGTTTTGATTTTGTTATGTTGACAAATGTTGATGAACCTTCTTGCTACAAAGAAGCTATGTATGTAAGAAAATAACAGCACAACGGAATAGACCTGTAGACAGAGTTGAGAGAAAAAACACAGACAAAGATAGACGGAGACTGAGAGATAGAGAACTCAAATTCTCAGATTGCCAAGCATAATGCAGTTACAATGATGGTGCTCTCCACCCGTGCGCTCCCACTGTGGAGCTTAGATGGCGATCTAGACAGACTCTAGATGAAGGGCTTACTAGTGCGCAATGCTATGTAAAGCTCAACCTGGGCCGTGCTTATATAGCTATTACAAGGCAGTTCGGTATAGATAAACGTAGTCGGGAGATACAAAATAGTCGGTAAAATATATGATCCGACAATATCTCCACAACCAAAAGTCCTACCGTCTCGGCCCTACGGGCCGGGGGGATAGGCCCCCCGGACCCTAGAGAAGGGGGCAAGCCCCCCTCTGCACTCCCCCCATTAAGGTTCTATGGGGAAACCGCGCGATGCCACAGGGCCTTTATTTTCACCTTAAATGGCAACCCAATGGCCTGGAAGTTTATGCCCTACCTAACCTAACGGCTAGGCTCACAAAGATCATCTACAACCATCAATGGTCACATATAGACCTCATCTAACTTGGAAGTTAGGGTTCCACAAATGTCCGGGCTCTCATAATGGCTTCTCCTCATAATGGGGGCCTTACAACTTAGAGCACCATGGATCATTTGTGGTCACACGAGGGTGGAGTATTGAGCATATCTAAGACCCCCCCTCAATGTCCACCCAATGGTGAACTACCTCCTTGGTCCAATCCCAAGCTTTGGAAAATGTCGAAGAAGTTGCTCTCTCCCAAGAGCCTTGGTGAAGATGTCTGCTCCATTTTCTTCAGTAGGGCAATAGGTTATCTCCACGACCCCGTCCTCAATCAACTCACGCACATAGTGATACTGGATTTCTATGTTCTTGGTACGTGCATGGAAAACATGATTTTTGGCGATGGCCATGCAACTTTGGTTGTCACACTTCAACTCTGTAGCCTCCTGTCCTTGTATTCCTATGTGCCATAGGATCCTCCTCAACCATACTGCTTCACATGCTGCAATGCATGCAGCTTTGTACTAAGCTTCAGTAGAAGATAATGCTATAATCGGTTGCTTCTTACTGATCCAAGAGAAAATCCCTGATCCTAAAGAAAAACAATATCCAGAAACTGATTTTCTGGTATCAATATCTCCTGCCCAATCTGAGTCACAGTATCCGACTAGAGATGATCCTTCTTCATAAAGAATACCATAATCAGGGGTTCCTTTCACATACCTGAGTATCCGCATGCTTGCCTTCCAATGAGTTTGGCAAGGCTTATTAGAGAACCTGCTTACTACTCCAACAACATAAGAGATGTCTGGTCTGCTATTGCACAAGTAGATGAGACTTCCAACTAATTTCTTGTATCTTCCAATATCCACTGGAGGTGAAGTATCTTCAATAGATAATTTTGTGTTGACCTCCATAGGTGTAGAAATTTCCTTGCAATCCTCCATGTCGAATGCCTTCAATATTTGCCTTGCATACTTTTGTTGAGAGATGAAAATCTTCCCTGGTTCCTGCCAAACTTCAAGACCTACGCAATAATGCATTAAGCCCAAGTCTGTCATTTCAAATTCTGAACTCAAGGCATCTTTTGTTTGTTGAACAAGAGCATCATCATTTCCTGTAATCACAAGGTCATCTACATAGAGTACAAGCACAATTGTCTTCCCTCCTTTCTTTAGAACATACAAGTTAGCATCAGAAGCACATCTTTTGAACCCTAGATCTAAGAGATACTTATCTCTCCGTTGGTACCATGCTCTAGGGGCTTGTTTTAGCCCATATAATGCCTTCTTCAGCTTACATACCTTGTTCTCTGAATGGGAAGCCTCAAACCCTGGTGGCTGAGACACATATACCTCCTCCTTGAGGTCTCCATTCAGGAACACTGATTTAACATCCATGTGATAGACTGGCCAACGCTTATGTGCAGCCACAGCTAGTACTACTCGGATAGTAGTCGTTCTTGTAGTCGGGGCAAATGATTCACAAAAGTCAATGCCTTCAACTTGTGAGTAGCCCTGTGCAACAAGTCTCGCTTTATATTTTTCTAGAGTACCATCAGCCTTGTACTTTAGCTTCCAAACCCACTTGGTGCTAATCACTTTACACTTAGGGGGTCGATCCACTAGCTCCCAAGTTCCATTCTTTATGATATTGTTGTATTGTGTTTGCATGGCAGCCCTCCAATTCGGATCATGGAGTGCCTCTTCCACATTGGTTGGTTCCTTTGCTTCTTCTTGAATGAGATCAGCCATCAAGGCTGTGTTTACAATATGGGCGCTTGACCGTCTCTGTTCCTCTATTCTCTGTGATCGCCTCGGTCCATCTACAACCTATTCTAGTGACTCTGGGATGGAGTTTGCAGGATCATAGAGCTGCCTCACCCAACGTGGCAATGGATTTTCCACTTGGGTGTCAACAGGTTGGTGACTTTCAAAATCATCATCTGAAGATGATGCTTCCTTCTCTTGTGTAGAAGGGATAGCTCTTGAGCCAAGTTTATAGTGGATTGCCCCTTCGCCTGATGATAAAGTGGAAGCTCTCTTTTCCTCCTCCACTGCATGTGGCTGCTCCTCCTTAAACACCACATCACGACTTGCCATGATCTTCTTAGCCTCAGGGTCATAAAGCTTATAAGCCTTCTTATCTTCACTGTACCCTAGGAAGATACATTTGATGCTTTTTGGTTGAAGCTTGTTTCTTTCTCTATCTGGAACATGTACATAACATTCACTTCCAAATACTTTGAAATGGGAGACAGAAGGCTTTTTACCAGTGTAGGCTTCTTGTGGAGTCTTTCCATCAAGTGCCTTGGTGTAGCTTTGATTCAAGATGTAGACAGCAGTGTTGACAGCCTCTGCCCAAAACTGATTAGGCAGACCCTTTCCTTTCAACATGCACCTTGCCATCTCCATGATGGTTCGATTCCGACGTTCTGCAACACCGTTCTGTTGAGGACTATGTGCCAGTGTGAGTTCATGCTTGATTCCCTTACTCTTGCAAAAATCTTCAAACTCTATTGATGTGAACTCACCACCACCGTCTGTCCTGAATTTCTTCATCTTCTTCCTTGTTTCAGTTTCAACAAGCTGAAGCCATTCTTTAAACTTACAAAAAGCTTGAGCCTTATCACGAAGGAAGTACACCCACATCTTCCTGCTATAGTTGTCGACAAGTAACATGAAGTAGGAAGATCCGCCCAAGGCCTGTGTAGGCATTTTTCGGCACAAGTCAGCATGCACCAACTCTAGAGGATAGCTTGCCCTGTTCTTGCTTTCTTGTGGAAATGTCTTCCTCTGTTGCTTGCCCATCATGCAAGCTTCACATGGTTCCTTCATTTCTGCAATCGATGGTAGGTGTGCAACCATACCTCTGCGATGCATCTCCTTCAGTACAGGGTATCCAATGTGGCGGAATCTCTCATGCCATAGCTTACTTGTGCCCACGTTTGTAGTGGCTGTAAGAGCACACAACTCATACAGGTTGTTCCTCCTTATGCCAGTCCCAACAATGTTGTTGTTACCGTCCATAATCTTACCTCCTGTCTTACTGAAAGATACTTGGTGACCTTGATCAGTTATAGAAGCTACTGAAAGTAGATTTCGTTTTATTTGTGGAACATACAACACATTTGAAAGCTTTCTGATATCACCATTAGAGTTAATGAAAGAAACCGTACCTTTGCCCTCTGCAGGATATCTTGCATTGTTCCCTACCTTTACTGTGATGGGTTCCTTTAGAGGCTGTAAGGAACTGTAAAGGTCTTTTCTACTCATCATGTGACGAGATGCACCACTGTCCAACACCCATGAGTCATTTGTTCCTGAATCTTCAGCCGAAGAGCACACCTCCTCTATCGTAACAAATAACTCAAGCTCTGTTTCTGCTGTGTTGGCAGAATCCTTGCCCTTGCCACCTTTTGAAGAGCCACTCTTCTCTTCTGCCTTCTTGATACGACAGTCTTGGATTCTGTGTCCCTTCTTCTTGTAGTGGAAACACTCTCCCTTGAACTTCTTTTTGTCGTTCTTCTTTTTGTCTCCATCTTTTGAAGAGTCTGTTTTGCCTCCTTTGGCATTTGCTGTGAATGCAGCATCTCCTTTGCTACCACCACTCCTTGACTTGAGCCGTAGCTCCTCCTCCATGAGTAAGGCACTAAATTCTTCAAAAGTTAGTGGTTGAGGTCTGATTTGAGTGTTAAGAGTAGTTACCAAACCATCAAACTTAGGTGGACAGATTCGAAGACAACGTCGAGCTAGCTCCTCACTTGACTTTTGAACACCTGCTCCCGCCATTTGATCTCGTAGATTGAGTACGAGTTTCATATTGATTTCTCAATATGTTCCATGCTTCACATGCCTTCGTAGTATGCTGAATGAGAGTCAGAACACTATCAGAAGTACTTGTAACAAGAGCACAGAGTGCATCTGCATTTCTACGTTTCCAAGCACGTAGAAGATCGACATCAGGAGGAATCATTCGACCAGGATTATTTGGATCAGGTCTTTCTTGGGGCTCATGATCAGTCCCAAGAACAGTCTCCAAACGCTCATACGAATCAAGAATAGGAGTGATTTTGAACTTCCACAAGGTGTAGTTCGTACCATCAAGTTTACCTTCTGTGAAGGCTGGTGGCCGTATCCGCAACATTGGGATGACCGGCATCATTGCTGCTCCTACTTGTGCGCCACCTACTCCTGTTGATGAACCACCTTGGCCCGCAGTCGTAGATGATGACGCACCGCTTGATATCTTCTCTCTTTTGTTCTTCAGACCTCTGCAACCTCTGTGTTTCTACTTCTGCACCACACAGAGCCTCCTGAGCTCTGATACCATGTAAGAAAATAACAGCACAACGGAATAGACCTGTAGACAGAGTTGAAAGAAAAAACGCAGACAAAGATAGATGGAGACTGAGAGATAGAGAACTCAAATTCTCATATTGCCAAGTGTAATGCAATTACAATGATGGTGCTGTCCACCTGTGCGCTCCCACTGTGGAGCTTAGATGGCGATCTAGACAGACTCTAGATGAAGGGCTTACTAGTGCGCAATGCTATGTAAAGCTCAACTTGGTCCATGCTTATATAGCTTTTACAAGGTGGTTCGGTATAGATAAACGTAGTCGGGAGATACAAAATAGTCGGTAAAATATATGATCTGACAATATCTCCACGACCAGAAGTCCTACCATCTCGGCCCTACGGGCCGTGGGGATAGGCCCCCCGGACCCTGCAGAAGGGGGCAAGCCCCCCTCTGCACTCCCCCCATTAAGGTTCTATGGGGAAACCGCACGAGGCCACATGGCCTTTATTTTCACCTTAAATGGCAACCCAATGGCCTGGAAGTTTATGCCCTACCTAACCTAATGGCTAGGCTCACAAAGATCATCTACAACCATCAATGGTCACATATAGACCTCATCTAGCTTGGAAGTTAGGGTTCCACAAAAGTTCGGGCTCTCATAATGGCTTCTCCTCATAATGGGGGCCTTACAACTTAGAGCACCATGGATCATTTGTGGTCACATGAGGGTGGAGTATTGAGCATATCTAACAATGTATACAAAAGATCATGTCTAGTGGGAGCATGCCATGAAGAGTGAAATGGATTCTATTCACAACAACGATACTTGGGATTTGGTACCTTTAGCAAAGGGAACAAAATCTTTACTATGCTAATGATATATAAGGTGAAATTCATATCAGATAGCACTTCTCCAACGTATAAAGCATGACTAATTGTAAAGGTTTTTAAGCAATAACATGTTTTTGATTTTGAAGAAATCTTCTCTCTAATAGTCAAGACGAGTACAATGCACATGTTGCTTGGATTCCTTGAAATGGAGGACTTGGATTTGGTATAAATGGATGTGAAAATTTCTTTCTTGCATGTATATCTTACAAAAGAGATCTATATGGAACAACCCAAGGGTTATGTAGTTCTTGGCAAAGAGGATCTAGTTTGTAAATTGAATAAGAGCTTATATCACTCAAACAATCCCCTAGACAATGGTACCAAAAAGATTTGATGCTTTTATGAGTTCTCAAGGCTATTCTTGACGTATTGAGGATCATCGTTGTACAAAAGAGATGCTCATATGGGAGCTTGATATGCTTGATACTTATGTCAATGATATGTTGATTGCTGGGAAGTTCTTTGATGATTTAGAATTGCTTAAGAAGAATTTGAGTGAGATATTATATATGAAGGATTTAGAGGATGCCAAACATTTTCTTGGCATGCACATTATTTGTGATAGGAATAATAATTGCATATATTTGTTTCAAATGAGTACGTACCTGAAGGAATTCATAGGTTCAATATGCAGGGTGGAAAGGCATTGAGTAGAACTTTACCTACACAAGTTAAGTTGAGCAAGGATGATTTCCCCTAATCAGATCAAGAAAAGGAATTCACGAACAAAATTCCTTATCAAGCTACTATTGGTAGTCTCATGTATGCTATGGTAGCTACGAGACTAGACATTGCATCTCTAGTGGGAGTTGTGAGAAAATATAAGTGGAACTAAGGATAAGTGTCTATGCTTGGGTAGAGGAGAGGCATCCATTATTGGTTACAAAAATTCTTCTTATGCTAGTTATGTAGATAATTAAAATTTTACATCAGGGTACATCTTTTTTGTTAGGGGTGCTATCTTGGTTGTTAAATTTGTTAATGATAGATGTACTATTCATGATCTCTCAAATGGAAATGTTATTATTGCTTATGGAATTTTATGTCATGAGTTGTATAAGATCATAGACTATGAAAATTCTGTGAATGATTCAACATGTGCAATTCAAGATTCTCATGCTATGTTAGATGCAAATCTTTGGCTTGCATGCTTTGGTCATCTGAATTTTTCTAGTTTTCTACACATGCAGGAATCTACCCAAAATTAAGGCACCTTCTAAAAATGTTTGTGAAAGGTGTATTCTAGGCAATATGTGGCATTCATCCTTCCCAAAAGATGCTTTAGTTTGAGTTGCATATAAATTGCAGCTTGTTAATAATGATATTTGTGGTCGTATGCAGACATCTTCTTTTGGGAACTATCTTTACTTTGTCAATTTTACTGATGATTTATCCATGCATGCATGGGTGTACCTATTGAAAGCAAAGTCCAAAGTGTTTATGTGCTTCAGATAGTTCTTGGTTATGTCTGAAATTCTGTCAGCATGTAAATTGGGCCCCCTCCATTTTGATCGGGAGGATATATGTCTTCTGACTTTAAAACATTTTTGGCTGAATGTGGGACAAAACATCAGTGTAGAGTACTGTATAAACCTCACAAAATGGAGATGCTAGAAGAAAAAACACATCTCTCATGGAGGCGATGAGGTGTATGGTCAAAAGTCAAGTTGTGCCACATAACTTTTGGCTTAAGGCTATTAGGTGTTCCACCAAAGAACTACAATCTATCACTCCATATGAGGCTTGGCATGGATGCAATCCATCTGTTGCTCATCTATGTGTCTTTGGTTGTTTAGCATATGCATTGGTTCTTGAACAACAAAGCAGGAAATTGGATGTGAAATATATATTTTTTTGGGTACAATTATGAAAGCAAAGGCTATCCTTTGTATCGTCCACAAGATAAATGCATTTTGGTAGGCCATGATGTTGTTTTTGTGGAAGATGCAATATATCCATTACTTTCATGTACCATGGAGACTTCAAATATCTCTAGAGACATGTATGACACTTTGCTTCCTATTTTTACAAGTGGACAATCAAGTGCTAGTCCAAATCAGGCAATTGTGAGCCTTTATAGGTTCCACATGATGATGCAAATCATTCCATACTTTGATGTAGATTTACATGACCCACTTGTTGATGAGAGGGATGATATAGAGGAGGCAAAAACTATGCCTAAATGCTTGGCGAAAACTTTGAGAGATAGCAAATTAGATGCAACTCTATCATATCGTACTCATTCAGACTCTCATAGTGCTTTCTTTCCATTAGATTGCTATGCAATGGCTGCCTCTATTCATTATGATGAGAATGAGATCGTTTCTTTTGATGAAGCAAAAAATTCAGAAAATTGGATGCCTCTCATGCAATGGAATAGTTGATAGGTATGAGGCTAGGATTTTTGCAAAAGCTTATGCTCAAGAGAGAGGCATTGATTTTGATGAGACCTTTGCTCCGACATGTCAAATGAATACCATTCGTAGCATTTGTGGCTCATCATGGTTGGAATGTACATCAATTGGACATTAGAACTACATTTCTGAATGATGACTTACATGAAGAAGTGTATGTGTTTCAATTCAATGGTTTTGTGCAAAAAGGGAATGAAAAAAAGTGTGTAGGTTGAAAAAAGGCATTATATGGTTTGAAGAAAGTACCACATGCTTGGTATGAAAATGTACATGCCTACTTGATTGCACATGGTTTTGAGAATAGTCAAAATGAGAGCACCTTATATGTTAAGCATGCAGATGATGTACTTCTAATCATTGTTGTATATGTTGATGACATGATGCTCACTGGTCCTAATGAGAAGCATATTGCTAAACTTAAGGCCGATTCACATGCCTCTTTTGAGATGTCAAATTTGGGGCATTTGCATCATTATTTGGGCATTTAATTTATGCAAGTTGATGAAGGAATAACTTTGTGTCAAGAAAATATATTGACACATTAATGCAATGTTTTGGCCTTGAAGATTGCAAACCTATTTCCACTCCTATGGAAAGAGGTTTATGGTTGATTCTTCATGATGATGGAGATGCAACTCTATTAGTGGGCAGTTGGGTGTGTGATTTACTTATGCATAACATGGCTTGATATTTAGTTTATTATCTCTCATATGAATAGGTTTATGCATTTCTTAGGTGTCAAGCATTGGTAGACAATTAAACGCATCTTTCGCTACTTGAGTGATACCCGACTACTTAGATTGTTTTATCCCAAGGGGGATCATTACCACTAGATTTACATGCTTTTTTTGACTCAGACTGGGTTGGTTGTTATGACACTCGTGTGTTGACAAGTGGTTTTTGCTTCATGCTTCGTAGATCATGCATGTCTTGGTTGAGTAAGAAGTAGCCTACTATGGCCACTTCTAGTTGTGAGGTTGAGCATAAGGAAGCTTTCACAACTACTATTGAATGTGTGTGGCTCAGATGCCATTCAGATGATTTGGGTGTTGTTCAGTCTTCTGCCACCACCACCTTCACTGACAATTAGAGCACATTGCCAATTGCGAGGAACCTTGTGTTCCATGCTCGCACAAAACACATTGAGGTGCACAACCATTATGTCAAGGAGAGGTTCTCTACTGGAGAGATCAATTTTTCATATGTGCCCAAAAAGGATAATGTTGCAGACCTTTTCACAAAGGCTCTGCCTAGGGAGAAGTTTGAAGCTTTTTGCAAAGCTTTGGGCTTACTTCCTTTTGCCGATTGATCTCTTTCCACATAGCTTGAAACTTCCTTATACATGAATGTTAGAACCTTGTTCACCACATCACTCCTAGGGTGAATTTGTTTGATATATTTTGGTAGTGATTTGTGTGAACACACTTAGGACCATCGTGCACTTTTGCCCTCTTTAAGAGGTTTTTTACCTTGGCTTGTAATAAGCCCATAACCCTAACATGTTACTTATCTATGTATATTCACTTGGTAATTCATTGTGTTGTGTTGTGCTCCAAGCTTCTCCTTCTTCCTTGTGTTTTTCATGTGCTTCCATAGACCTCAAACTCCAACAATAGTCTTTAAAAGTAGATCTTTGCTTTCTAGGCCAGATAAATTTTTTTTAGAAAATTGGATGGTTGCTATGCAATCAACTATTATGAAGAATGGTACTTGTTCTTTATGTGATTTGCCTCCAGGTAAAAAGGAAATTGGCACTAAATGGTTATACAAGCTGAAACGTAAACCTGATGGAACAATTAAAAAGTATAAGTCAAGGCTTGTTGCAAAAGGTTATGCTCAAGAGAGAGGCATTGATTTTGATGAGAAGTTTGCTCCCAAATGCCAAATGATCACCATTCATAGCAACTGTGCACTTGCAAATCATCATGGTTGGAATGCATAGTAGTTGGAGATTAAAACTACATTTCTAAATGGTGACTTACATGAAGAAGTTTGTGTATTTCAGCCTTGTGGTTTTGTGGAGAAAATGCATGAAAAAATGAAAAAATGTTTGAAGCAAGCACCACATGCTTGGTATGAAAAGATACATGCCTATTATAAGAAAAATAACAACAGAGTGGAATAGACCAATAGAAAAAGTTGAGAGAAAAATGCAGACAAAGATAGATGCAAATTGAGAGATAGAGAACTCAAATTCTCAGATTGCCAAGAGTAATGTGGTTACAATGATGGTGTTGTCCACTTGTGTGCTCTCAATGTGGGGCTTAGATGATGATCTAGACAAATTCTAGATGAATGGCTTACTAGTGTGCAATGCTCTGTAAAGCTCAACATGGGCCATGCTTATATAAATTTTACAAGGGGAGCCAGTATAGATAAACATAGTCAGAAGATATGACATAGTTGGCAAAATATATAATCTGATAATATCTCCATGACCAAAAGTCCTATCTTCTTGGCTCTATGGGCTTGGGGAATAGACCTTGAAGGGGGCAAGCCCCCTTTGCACTCTCCCCATTAAGGTTCTATGAGAAAATTGTGTGGCACCACAAGGCCTTTATTTTTTCCTTGAATGGAAACCCAATGGCCTAGAAGTTTATGCCCTACCTAACCTAATGACTAGGCTCACAAAGATCATCTATTACCATCAATGGTCACACATAGACATCATCTAACTTGGAAGTTAGGGTTCCACAAATGCATGGGCCCTCACAATAGCTTCTCCTCATAATGGGGGCCTTACAACTTAGAGCACCATGGATCATTTGTGATCATTTAAGGGTGGAGTATTGAGTATATCTAACACGCCCCCTCAATGTCTACCTTGTGATGAACTACCTCCTTGGTCCAATGTCAAGCTTTGGAAAGTGTTAATGAAGTTGCTCTCTCCTAAGAGCCTTGGTGAAGATGTATGCTCATTTTCTTCATTTGGAGAATAGCTTATCTCCATGACCCCGTCCTCAATCAACTCATGCACATAGTGATACTAAATTTCTATGTGCTTGGTACATGCATGGAAAGATCCTTGGTGATGGAAATGCAACTTTGGTTGTCACACTTCAACCCTGTAGCTTCTCGTCGTTGTACTCCTATGTGCCATAGGATCCTCCTCAACCAGACTGCTTCACATGCTATAACACATGTTGCTTTGTACTTGTCTTTAATAGAAGATAATGCTACACTACATTGCTTCTTACTGATCCAAGAAAAAATCCCTGATCCTAAAGAAAAGCAATATTAAGAAATTGATTTTCTCATATCAATATCTCCTGCCCAATTCAAGTCATAGTATCCAACAAGAGATGATCCTTCTTCATAAAGAATACCATAATCAATGGTTCTTTTCACATACTCCAGTATCTACATGCATGCCTTCCAATGAGTTTGGCAAGGCTTATCAGAGAACCTGCTTACTACTCCAAGATCATAAGAGATATTTGGTCTTCTATTGCAAAACTAGATGAGACTTCCAACTAATTTCCTGTATCTTCTGATATTCACTGGAGGTGAAGTATCTTCAAAAGATAATTTTGTGTTGATCCATGGGTGTAGAAATTTCCTTGCAATCCTCCATGTTGAATGCCTTAAATAATTCTCTTCTATACTATTGTTGAGAGATGAAAATCTTCCCTGGTTCTTGCCAAATTTAAAGGCCTAAGTAACAATGCATTAAGCCTAAGTTTGTCATTTCAAATTATGAACTGAGAACATCTTTCATTTGTTGAAAAATAGCATCATCATTTCTTGTAATCTTTAAGGTCATCTACATAGAGTACAAGCACAATTGTCTTCCCTCCTCTCTTTAGAACATACAAGTTAGCATTAGAAGCATATCTTTTGAAACCTAGATCCAAGAGATACTTATTGTCAAGGGAGCATAGATTGTTCCCTCCAACTAGACTAGAAAATATTTCCAAATTATACTTTTGATTAAAAGATCACCCACGTAAAGGAAAAACACAAGAATATATAGCCAATACAAGAAGTCCCACAACTTGGGACTGATAGGTATGGATAACTCGACTAGAGATGACATAGGAGATCCCACAACTTGAGATCATAGGTATGAAACAACATATCTAGATTACAAGAAATCCCTTTAGGGAGATGAGATAGATACAAGAAATAACTAGAAAAGATCTCATACTATGAGATCACAAGAGGACAAGGCCAAATGTCTAAGATACAAGATTAGACAAGACTGGAACAAGGAACAAGACAAGAACTAGAACTGGAACTTGGAGCGTACTTACTTGGTGGTCACGAATCCTTGAGCTCCCAAGACTAGTATCCACAAGACTGAGAATGAATGTGGTTAACCTCTCCTTATATAGGTTTTCCAAGGCTAGTTATGACTTGATGATGTCATCGATGATGTCATCAATTGGAAACAAGGCCTCCAAAGTGTCAAAATTCAGCAAATAGACAATTGATCTTGGGGTTTGGCACATTCTAGATGCAATGGATTTCTCCAAATCCTGAACCAATAATGAGATATAGAAAGTGACATGGAATTTGAGATTCAAGATGGTTTCCTTTGTCCATGACATCACCTCCCCCTCAAGCAACAAGTTCCACGAGGAACAACCATGTTCTCTAGCTTGGGTTTCATTGGATTCTTCCTATGGACTTCACAAACCTTCATTTTCCTCTCTGAAGATTTTCTGTAAGTTCCCAAGTATGATCACTGATGTCATACCCTTTCCAACGAATAAGGTTTTTCAATATTCCTCAAGAGATTCTTGAATCTAAGACATGCTCAACTTGGGATTCTTCATGATCCTCTATCTTGATAGGTGGTGAAGGATTGGGTCCCTCTTGAGCTTCCTTGGGTTCTTCATGCAATAGACCCTTTGAGCTTCTAGTGGTATGTTGTGGTGCCTCCAAGATCTTTGATGGAGTTCCTTGACTAAGCACACCTCCTTGATTGAACATGGACTCCTTGTCCTTAACCTTCTTGTTAGCTTGGTCAATTTCAACATACCTCCTAGAGAGTGGTCAATAGAAGTTCCCTAGGTTGCATAACTAGAAGGATTCTTGATTGTGAACAATACCTTCCATTTAGACACCATATGGTATTTTTTTTGCAAAATAAAAAGTTGAAAAGCAAGTGGGCTTCCCACAAAAGAGACAAAAAGTTGATAAACCTTCTTTATGATTATCTCTAATGTTCTTGTATTTTTCCCTTATTTACAATTCAAAGCACTTTTGTCAAAAAGAAATTGTGATACTACTAATATATTGTGTCTTTGTATGTGGTATGTGAAGAGAATCCTTAGTGACCTTGATAACAAGCGATTTTAACTTATCTACCTATCTTCGCATTGCCAAACACAAACCGTGTGTCTACTTTGAATGGTGATATGTACAATAGGAGCTTCCGATGATTAGTTTTATCAACAACAACAAGAGAAAATCTTCATACCCTTTTTTTCTTTTTGGATATGATCAACTATGAAACTCCAAATCTTATGGGTTCCTTTTTCATATGGTATGTGATGATTAGCATAAGTATGTTTTATAGCAATAATTAGAAACAAGTCTTTTTCACTTAAACATACATACATATGACCATGCATGTATGCCTACCTAGATACATGCATACATACATACATACATACATACATACATACGTACGTACGTACGTACATACGTACGTACGTACGTACATACGTACGTACGTACGTACATACGTACGTACGTACGTACATACGTACGTACGTACGTACATACGTACGTACGTACGTACATACGTACGTACGTACGTACATACGTACGTACGTACGTACATACGTACGTACGTACGTACATACGTACGTACGTACGTACATACGTACGTACGTACGTACATACGTACGTACGTACGTACATACGTACGTACGTACGTACATACGTACGTACGTACGTACATACGTACGTACGTACATACGTACATACATACATACGTACATACGTACATACGTGCATACATACATACGTACATACATACATACATACATGCATGCATGCATGCATACAGGCATACACACACATATACATGCATGCATGCATACATACATACATACATACATACATACATACATACATACATACATACATACATACATACATACATACATACATACATACATACATACATACATACATACATGCATGCATGCATAAATACATACACACATCCATACATACATTGTTATAGGGTTTTAAACAAGTAGATTCCATTGAAAATAAAAATGGAGTTGAATAATAGAAAGCTCAAATATGAATAGAGACGATACAGAATATTGGGTAGAATGTCCCACTACTTACTTTGTTGGATGAGTCTCAAAGTGATCTATTTATATGATTGTTTTTATTTATGTCTAGAAATAGATTTCACAAAGTAGGCTTTATAATCGATTGCTTTTATAAAATGTCACCATAAAAGATAAATAAAATATCTATTTTATATGAGAACAAGAAGTTTCCTATATAAATGTGTGAATTCTAAATTTATGAAGAAACCCCTTAAATACAAGGATCTATTTACAAAAGTATGTGGTTTTAATTCCTAAAATAATAGCCTTGCCACTTTGATCTTGACATGCTAATCAACTACATAAAACACATTAAAATCCTATAAATAGTAACAAAATCCTATAATTACATTAATGGTGACATGCCCACTAGTTGAAAAGAAATTGAATTTGGTTGAGAGTGTATAAGATAGTTGGATGTCCAATCACATGTCCACTTACTGTTCCATGTGCAATATGGAGACACATGTATGGAATTTGAACCTTGTATTTAAAAAAAGTTAATGTGGTTGTGAAGTTATGCATCAATCAAATGATCATAATGTGGAGTACGTGATGATTTTTGGTAT
Organism: Ceratopteris richardii; assembly: GCA_020310875.1. Classification (NCBI taxonomy): domain Eukaryota; kingdom Viridiplantae; phylum Streptophyta; class Polypodiopsida; order Polypodiales; family Pteridaceae; genus Ceratopteris; species Ceratopteris richardii. The sequence continues at coordinate 175,958,888 of CM035411.1, forward strand.
CCAATGAGATTCTTCAATAGAATTATTTTTATATCTTATTGAATATCAAGAATATTGATTGCCGGATAGTCAAGTTACATTCAACAAACGTTTTTGAAATTTAAATTTATGTATCCTCTTTTATGAATGGAAGATTTTCAAAAACTAGAGTAATAGGTAAGGTACCTTTAAATGGTTTTAAAAAATAATGTGAAAAGAATTATGTATATTCCAATTTTAAGTCATTTCCAATATATATGATTTTTTTAAATCCATTATTCTAGATGGACCATAATAGAATGGTGCCAATTTTACCTTTAGGCATTTTGGCATAGGTTTTGCCTCCTCAATATCAACTCTCTAATCAACAAGTGCATCATGTAAATCTACATCAGAAATGGAATGATTTGCATCATCACATGAAACATGTAAAGGTTGAGAAGTTGCCTCATTAGAACCAACACTCAACTGTCCACCTATAAAAAGAGGCAATAAAGTATCATGTCTTTGGAGCTAACAGATGTCTGCTTAGTATATGAAAGTAATGGCTGAATACCATCTTCCAAAAAAAACAACATCACCGCTATTCAAAATGCATTTAGTTTGTGGATGATACAGACGATAACCTTTGCTTTCAAACTATACCAAAGAAAAATACATTTCACTTCTGTATCATCCGATTTCCTACGTTTTTGTTCAGGCATTAATGCATATGCCAAACAACCAAAAACACGCAGGTGAGCAACAGATGGCTTCCAACCATGCCAAGCCTCATATGGAGTGATAAACTTCAATGCATTAGTGGGACATCTGTTAAGTACATATGCTACACACATAATAGCCTCAAGCCATAAACTATGTGGTAAAGCCTAACTCTTGACCATACACCTCACCATCTCCATGAGTGGCATGTTCTTTCATTCAACAACTCTATTCTCTTGAGGTGTATATGCCACTATACACTGATGTTTTATCCCAGGTTCAGCCAAAAATGGATTAAAGTTAGAGGACAAATATTCCCCCCTTGATCAAAACGAAGGGTGCCATTTTACATGCTAACAGATTTTTAGCCAAAAACAAAAATTGTTTGAAGCATATAAACACTTCGAAATTTGCTTCCAATGGATATACCCATGCATGCTTGGAAAAATCATCAATGAAAGTCATGAAGTAAATATAGTTTCCAAAAGAGGGTGTTTGCATAGGACCACAAACATCACTATGAACAAGCTACAATTTTTGAGTAGCTCGAACTAAACCATCTTTTGGGAAGGAGGAATGCTGCATTTTGCCCAACATACAGCCTTCAGAAACATGTTTACCATGTGCCTCAAGTTTGGATAGAGAGGACACCATTTCACATTTCTGTAGGTGTGGCAAACTAGCAAAATTCAGATGACCAAAGCGTGCATGCCAAAGCTTTGCATCTAACATAGCCTAAGAATCATGTACGACACATGCCAAATAATTCACAGATTTTTCATAGTCTATGAGCTTATACAACCCATGACATAAAATACCAGAAGCAATAATCATATCACCATTTGATAGATCATGAATTGTACACCTATCATCAATAGATTTCACAACCAAGCTAATCTTGGCTAAAGCTGAAACTGATAGCATATTCTTTTTCATCCATGGCACAAATAAAGCATCTAACAATGTAAAAGAACTACCATCAATAGTAGTCAGAATGATCTTACCAACTCCCATGATAGGATAAGAGGAGTTGTTGGTACATGTGATAGTATTCCCTGTATGGGAAGGCTCGAGAGAAGTGAAGAAACTGCATTGCAAGGTAATATATTTGGTTGCCCCACTATCAAAGTACCAAACATCTGAGTCTACTATAGGCATATGCTGTTCAGGAGAAGATGGGTCAAAATGGCAAACATTAGTAAATGCCCATTCTTCATTCTACACTAGATTAGCAGACTCTATTTTTAGTGTAGAGGCCTTTGCAATAACCATTCCAACCTATTTTTTCTTTGCCTCTTTTGTAGCCAATTTTGGACAATTCTTTATGACATGATCATTTGCTTTACATTACTTGCAAGTCAATTTTTGCTTCATTTTCTTGTCATCTCTGTCATCCTTCTTTGATTGTGCAGAATTAGCAGATTTCTGCTTACTAGTAGAAGATCTCCATTTACCTTTGCCCTTTCGATTAGCCAAGAAAGCTTGATTTGCAACATGCATAATGGACCTATTTTTCCTAGACTGATCTTCTTGCAATAGAACAAAGATTAACTCCTTTTGTCATCCTTCTTTGATTGTGAAGAATTAGCAAATTTTTGCCTACTAATAGAAGAGCTCCATTTACCTTTGCCCTTCTGACTAGCGAAGAAAGCTTGATCTACAACATGCACAAGACTGATCTTCCTGCAATAGAACATAGACTAACTCCTCAAATGTTAAGACATTTGGATTTCCTTTCATCATCAAACAAAGAGTAGAGGCAAAGCTCTGATATGAATCATGAAGACCATTCAAAACAGTCTACACAAGTGAATTGTCAGGCAAGACTCGATCTTTGTTAGAAAACTATCCATGGAATCTCCTTCATTCATGTGCTCACTCTCCAACTATTTTTGGAGATAAGAAACACGAGCCTCATTCCTTGCCTGATATAAAGTTGTAAGTGTATCCAACGCATCCTTAGCTATTCTACAAGAGAAAATGTAAGGAATAATGGCACCTTTGACAGATAAGGCTATCAATGCATGTGCTTGAGCATCTCTCCCATCCCAATGAATTTGCTCTATAATAGGTTGTTGGTGCAGGACAATCACCAATTGATGTTTTGACATGGAAACGAAGTCAAGGATTTGAGAAGAGAACAAGTTGTGAAGCATGAAGGAAGGACACATTCAGAATTTGGAAGATGTGTACACATATGTACATTATTTCGGAGATAGTTCACTTATATCTTTGAGTAGTCATAAGCTTGTAAATTTTTGTCTATATATATACTTGGAAAATGTTGGGACAAGTATGAGAGAGCATGAGAATAGAGTAATTAGGAGTTGTAAGAGTCATTAGACATCTTAGAAGTGAATCTAGACTCTCTCATCACTCAGTTGTATTTTTTCTCAGAAATGAAGAATATGTTGCGCCCGATATTTCTGAGTTTTCTCCTTTTGTATTAGATCTTTTATGAAATGCTTTTGTACAAGTCTAAGTCTATAGGTAATCGACCTCTCTACAAATTTTTAGCTTCCAATCGTGATCAGGTTGAGAGAATTTTGGATAGGAACATCTATATGTGAGAAAGTGTTGAGTGTCTTCTGAAATAGGTGCAAATTCGATAGTCAAAGAAATGGACGGTGCTCAGTGCATAGTGTAAAGTTTTACACAAATGAGGAGTCAAAATTTAAGTTGGAAGGTAAGCCATCTATGGCTAAAATCATTTGCTTAAACGGGTTCTAGTTTTGGAGAACCATGTCTTAGAAGTTGCAGGTGTCAAAGTCGACTATACAGAGAGACAGTTTCAGACATAGGTAGATTGTTTGAATCATTTATCATAATCTACTCAAGCTTTTGAAGTGTTTTAACTTGGAGGAGGTTTGCAATCTCTAGAAAAAACATTCTACAAAGTTTTATAAAAAACTTTACACGAATGATTAGTCAATGAGTGATTAAGATGCAGCAGACTTTTTTGAGAAATGACTCTCTTCACAGTTAGGTAATTTCTTGATAGTTTGGTGCTTGTCTTCCAAAATTGATTGGAGTTTAAAGTTATTCTTGATATAGAGGTGGTCTAAAATCAAGGATAGCTTGTTCTTTTGGAGATTAACACTCTCCATCAGTGGTATCAGAGCAGGTTGTATCAAAATTGAGGAAAGGAAGACTCCGACTACTGCAGACATACAAAATTCAATATCTGAAGGTTCAAAAGGTGAAAGCTTGAGGAAAAAGCTTGAGACGGGGGTCATACGACACCAAGGAAGACAAAAGGAGTATTATTGGAAGTAAAGGTACATCTATTACTCATAAAGTTTGAAGAATTCAATATACAAGTGAAGAAAAGATGGGAGATTCTCTTCAGATAGAGAAATTGGATAGAGAGAACTATCCAGCATGGTCAATGAGGATGGAAGCTCATCTAATGAGCAGAGACTTCATAGGTTATATAACAGGTGAAGAAGAAAAGCCTCAATTCAGAGATCCTAGTGTTCCAACTAGGGAGGAATTATCAAATTTGAAGAATTGGATGAAGAGAGATGCTCAAGCTAGGAGCATTATCTATATGGCAGTCAATGATTACTTGCTATCTCACATTAGAGGTCTTGAAAGTGCAAGTGATATATGGAATGCTTTGGAGGAGCATTTCCAAAATACCACAAAGTCTAGGAAGGCATCATTGTGGGCAGAATTTACTACATTCAAGAAGAAGGCCTCTCAATCCATCTCAGATTATGTAACCAGAATGAAGGACATTGCAGATGCATTAGGAGCTGTTGATGAAGACATTGAGGAGGATAAATTGGTAAGGCAAATCCTCACAGGTTTGAGAGGTGATGACAAATGGAAGCCATTCATTCTATCTACTGAATTATCACTTGATCATTTTACTCCTGACTTAAATCAGTTGCTAGGACATATGTTAACCTTTGAGCAGGATGTCAAAGGTGAAGGTGACAAGAGTACATGTCATGCAATGTACTCAAAGGATAAGAAGAAAAATAGCAAAGGAAAGCAACAAGCAAATGAAGATGAAGGCACAACTAGTCAAGCCAACTTCCTAAGAGGAAGAGGAGGTGGCAAAGGCAGAGGAAGAGGTAGGAATAATAAAGATGGAGTCAAAGCTTGCTGGATTTGCAGTAAGACAAATCACTTAGCTAATGATTGTTGGCATAATACTCAGAGTAATGGTGGATATAATTAGAACTTTAATTCAAGAGGAAGAGGTGGCAGAAATCAAAGAGGTAACTTCAGAGGAAGAGGTAGTAGGGGTTACTTTGGAAGAAATGCAGGTAGAGGATTCCAAAGTCAACAATACAATAATACCTACTACAATTATGCTTCAGATAAGAAGGAGGATTCAACATTGATAATGAATGCAACTTGTGAAAGGAAAAGTGAAGACCAAAGAGTCTTCTACATTGATTCAGGGTGTAGCAATCACCTGAGTGGTAACATAGCATTGATGACTGATATGGAAAATAAGGTATCTAATCATGTTGTTCAAACAAGTGACAATACAAAGCACAATGTGAAGTCAATTGGATCAGTGAAGGCCAAGGATGGAAGTACTCTCTTGAGTAAGGTCTTGTATGTTCCTACAATTCCTAAGAATCTGATAAGTGTAGGACAAATTGTTGAAAAATGTTATGAAGTTAGATTCACTAATGAAGGAGTGTTTGTGGAAGACCCTGGCAATGGTTATAAACAAATTGTTTCAGGGAAGAAAGAAGGAAGGTTGTTCACATTGAAGATTCAAGGTAATGTTGGCCATACCTTGTTCACTTATGGAGGACATAAGATCTCTGAGTTAGATCTTTGGCACAAGAGGCTTGGACACTTCAATGAAAGAGGTATCAAAGATATGATTAACAATGGTTCAATGCTTGGTTTGCCTAATGTTGCAGGTCAACATATGACATACAGATGTGAGGCATGTCAATTAGGTAAGGCTCATAAGCAATCTTACTCCAAGCATGGTTTCATGTATTCAGAGAAGCTTGAGTTGGTACACACAGATGTGTGGGGACCATCAAAGGATTTTAGTATCAATGGTTCAAGGTACTATGTGATTTATGTTGATGATGCTACCAGATGGATCACTATCTATGTGATCAAAGATAATTCAGAAGTATTCAATACATTCAAACATTATCATGTGTATGAAGAAAGAATTACATGTCATAAATTGAAGAGACTAAGGTCAGATGGAGGGGGAGAGTATTTCTCTAATGAGTTCAGTGATTACTTGTGGAATGCAGGTATAAAAAGGGAAATCACTTGCAGGTACTCTCCTTAACAAAATGGTGTAGCAGAGAGAAGAAATAGAACTCTTGTTGAGTTTGCAAGGTCAATGATGAAGGAGAAAAATTGCCCAAATTATTTGTGGGCTGAGGCTATAAATACAGCTACTTATTTGGTCAATAGGCTACCATGTAAAGCTTTGTAGGGTATGAAACCATATGAGGCATGGTGGGGTAAGAGACCTACCTTGGATCATTGCAAAATATTTGGATGTTTGGCATATGCATATGTGCCATCACAATTAAGACACAAGTTAGAACCTAAAGCTGAAAAGTATGTATTCATTGGTTATGATGACAAGCAGATGGGTTATAGATTGTGGAGTCCATCCACAAAGCAATTTCTTGTGTCCAAGGATGTTACATTTGATGAGCAAGGTACTTGGTATGCAGGTACAATCAATATTAATACAGGTGATGAAGAAGTTGTGAGTCAAAAGAAGGGTAAATCAAAGGTTCAGATATTTGATGAAGAGGAGAATAATGAAGTCCAGGTTGAAGTTGAAGAAATGCCAAGATTTGATCCTGAGTGTGAAGAACCAGAAACCTCAAGGAGTAGAGAACTTAGAAGGTCATCAAGACACAAGTGGCAACCTACAAGGTATAGCTATGATACTTCTTTTTTTGGCTACCAAAGATTATGCTTACATGATAAAGGCAGATGAAGACCCTTCCACATATGAAGAGGCAAAAGGTAAGCAAAATTGGGAGAAAACTATGCAGGAAGAATATGATGCATTAATGGAGAACCAGACATGGGATTTGGTTCCTAAACCAAATAGTCAGAATATCATTGGATGCAAGTGGGTCTACAAGACAAAGAGATATGCAGATGGAAGTGTGTCTAGGTATAAAGCTAGACTTGTTGTGAAAGGGTTTGCTCAAACATATAGTATTGATTATGATGAGACCTATAGTCCTGTGGCAAAGATGCCAACCATCAGGACACTCATAGCTATTGCTGCATGTAAAGGTTGGAAATTATGTCAATTAGATGTGAAGAATGCTTTTTTAAATGGTTACATTTCAGATGATGTTTTCATGGAGCAACCTCAAGGATTCAGAGATAGAAGGTATCCAGATCATGTATGTAAGCTCAAGAGAGCTTTGTATGGTTTGAAGCAGGCCCCAAGGGCATGGAATTATAGACTTGTGAAGTTCTTGAAAGAACTTGGATTTCAAGTATCTAAGGCAGATAGTAGCTTGCTTGTTAAAACAAGTAATGATGGGTTCATTTACATGTGCATATATGTTGATGATATAATTCTTACAGGTACAGATGAGAACGGCATTCAAAGCCTAAAGAAGCAAATGGAGAAAGAGTTCAAAATTAGTGACTTGGGAGACTTGTCATATTTCTTGGGCATGGAGATTTCATACACTCAACATGGAGTGTATGTGACTCAAGAAAGGTATTTGAGAAACTTGTTAATCAAGTTTAAAATGAATGATTGCAGGGTAGCACCTACTCCAATGGAGGTAAATCACAAATTGAGCAAATATGGTGGAGAAGAATTCAAGGATATGAAGCTATATCAGAGTTTGGTTGGTAGTCTTATCTATGCTACATTAACTAGGCCTGATTTATCATATGCAGTTGGATTTTTGTCTCAATTCATGCATTGTCCTAGGAAAGAACACTGGATTGCAGGTCAAAGAGTGTTGAGGTACATTAAGGGTACATTCAAAGAGGGTTTGTATTATGGTTTTACATCAGATACAAACATCAAAATATATAGTGATCCTGATTGGGCAGGTAATCCTGATGATAGGAGATCAACATATGGATACTTGTGTTATGTGGGAGATAAGTTAATTTCTTGGTGTTCAAAGAAGCAACACACAATTGCTTTATCATCTACAGAAGCTGAGTACAAAGGTATGGTTGAAGCTGCAAAGGAAGTGATATGGCTTAAGACTCTCATGAAGAGTTTTGACACCATACAAAATACACCTATCATTTATGGAGATAACATGAGTTCATTGTATTTAGCTGCTAATCCTGTGTTTCATGCAAGGACTAAACACATTGAGATTCAGTATCACTTTCTGAGTGAGAAGGTGATGGATAAAGAGATTGAAGTCATACATACTTCAACAAAAGATCAGATAGCTGATATGCTTACCAAAAGCTTGGATGGACCAAAGCTACAGAAATTCAAAGACATGGTAGGCATAAAGAAGATAGAGAAAACCTCAATTGATGATTGAGGGGGAGCTGTTGGTGCAGGACAATCACCAATTGATGTTTTGACATGGAAATGAAGTCAAGGATTTGAGAAGAGAACAAGTTGTGAAGCATGAAGGAAGGACACATTTAGAATTTGGAAGATGTGTACACATATGTACATTATTTCAGAGATAGTTCACTAATATCTTTGAGTAGTCATAAGCTTGTAAATTTTTGTCTATATATATATACTTGGAAAATGTCGGGACAAGTATGAGAGAGCATGAGAATAGAGTAATTAGGAGTTGTAAGAGTCATTAGACATCTTAGAAGTGAATCTAGACTCTCTCATCACTCAGTTATAATTTTTCTCAGAAATGAAGAAAATGTTGCGCCCGATATTTCTGAGTTTTCTCCTTCTGTGTTAGATCTTTTGTGAAATGCTTTTGTACAAGTCTAAGTCTATAGGTAATCGACCTCTGTACAAATTTTTATCTCATAATCGTGATCATGCTGAGAGAATTTTGGATAGGAACATCTATATGTGAGAAAGTGTTGAGTGTCTTCTGAAACAGGTGCAAATTCGATAGTCAAAGAAATGGACAGTGCTCAGTGCATAGTGTAAAGTTTTACAAAAATGAGGAGTAAAAATTTAAGTTGGAAGGTAATCCATCTATGGCTAAAAGCATTTGCTTAAACGGGTTCTAGTTTTGGAGAACCATGTCTTAGAAGTTGCAGGTGTCAAAGTCGACTATACAGAGAGACAGTTTCAGACATAGGTAGATTGTTTGAATCATTTCTCATAATCTACTCAAGATTTTGTAATGTTTTAGCTTGGAGAAGGTTCACAATCTCTAGCAAAAACATTCTACAAGGTTTTATCAAAAACTTTACACGAATGATTAGTCAATGAGTGATTAAGATGCAGTAGACTTTTCTGAGAAATGACTCTCTTCACAGTTAGCTAATTTCTTGATAGTTTGGTGCTTGTCTTCCAAAATTGGTTGGAGTTTAAAGTTATTCTTGATATAGAGGTGGTCTAACATCAAGGATAACTTGTTCTTTTTGAGATTAACACTCTCCATCATAGGTGCAATAGAAACCGTAACACGAATAGGAGTTTGTAGAATATCACCATCTTCGACACCATCTACATCAGTTTGAGTACCTGTATTATCCAACCTATTATAGGATATATGGCACAATGTGTTGTGCCACAACTTTGAAATAAGAATCATGGAAACAATGAGAAATGGACCCCTTTGGTGGAAAATAGAGGGTAAAGTGTAACCACTTTGTTTCCTCTTATAGAAAAACATAATCTTCTTAGTAATTTGGTATGAATGAGAATAGAAAGTTACCTTGGAGGAAATGCCATCCAATTAGTTTACTAACAAGAGACTACACATAAATTGTGATATGTATTGGATATTCTTAAGATTGAAGACCATGCCATCTATAATTTGTATTTAGACATCCCCAATCCCCACAAGATCATATTGGTGTGAGTTGCCAAGTCAAACTATGCCAAAGCTCCACTCTTCATAACGTGTGAGCCACCTTTGAGCAAGCAATGCTCCAAAATTGAGAAGCCAAGGAGATCTCAAGGGGAACTTGCATCATGTAAATGTGCATAAAAAATGGGATGATCTGCATCATCACATGAAACCTACAAAGGCTTAGAAGTTGCCTCATTAGGACCAGCACTATACTATCTACCTGTAAAAAGAGGCAGCAAACTATCATACATGTCTTTGGAGCTAACAAATGTCTCCTTAGTACATGAAAGCAATGGCTGAATAGCATCTTCCACAAAAACAACATCACAGCTAACCAGAATGCGTTTAGCCCATGGATGATACAGACGATAACCTTTACTCTCAGAACTGTACTCAACAAAAATACATTTTACTGCTTTATCATCCAATTTTTTGCAATGTTGTTCAAGCACTAATGCATATGCCAAAAAACCAAAAACACACAGAAGTGCAACAGATGGCTTGCGATCATGCCAAGCCTCATATGGAGTGATAGACTACAATGCTTTAGTGAGACACCTGTTAAGTACATATGCTGCACACATGACGGCCTTAAGCTAGAAACTATGTGGTAAAGCCTGACTCTTGACCATACACCTTGCCATCTCCATGAGTGATTTGTTCTTTCGTTCAACAACTCCATTCTATTGAGGTGTATACGACACTATACACTGGTGTTTTATCCCACGTTCAGCCAGAAATGCATTAAAATCAGAAGACATATATTCCCCCCTCAATCAGAAAGGAGGGTGCCCATTTTACATGCTGACACGTTTTCAGCCAAAACCAAAATTTTTTTGAAGCACATGAACACTTCGAACTTTGCCTTCAATGGATATTCCCATGTATGCCTAGAAAAATCATCGATTAAAGTCACGAAGTAAAGATAATTTCCAAAAGAAGGTGTCTGCATAGGACCACATACATCACTATGTAAAAGCTGCAATTTTTGAGTAGCCCGAATTGAACCATCTTTTGGAAAGGAGGAACGCTGCATTTTTCCCAAAATACAGCCTTCACAAAAATGTTTTTCGGGTGCTTCAAGTTTGGGCAAAGAGGACACCATTTCAGATTTCTGCAGGTGTAGCATACTAGCAAAATTTAGTTGACCAAAGCATGCACGCCAAATCTTTGCATCTGACATAGCCTGAGAATCATGTATTGCACATGCCAAATCATTTACAGATCTTTCATAGTCTATGAGCTTATACAACCCATGACATAAAATGCCAGAAAAAATAATCACATTGCCATTTGATAGATCATGAACTATACATCTGTCATCAACAAATTTCACAACCAAGCCAATCTTGGCTAATGCAGAAATTGGTAATAGATTTTTCTTGATCCCTGGCACAAATAAAGCATCTGACAAAGTGAAAGAACTACCATCAGCAGTAGTCAAAATGATTTTACCAACTCCCATAACTTGATAAGAGGAGTTGTTGGTGCATGTAACAATATTCTCTGTAGGGGCAGGCTCGAGTGAAGAGACAAAACTATGCTGCGAGGTAATATGTTTGGTCGCCCCACTATCAAAGTACCAAACATCTGAGTCTACTGCAGACATGCACTGCTCATGAGAAGATGGGTCAAAACTGCAAACAGCAGTAAACGCCCATTCTTCTTCCTGCATAAGATTAGCAGACTCCATTTTTGGTGTAGAGGCTTCTATGACAACCATTCCAGCCTCTTTCTTCTTTGCCTCTTTAGTAGCCAATTTTGGATAGTTCTTTATGATATGATCATTCCCTTTACAGTACTTGCAAAACAATTTCTACTTTTCTGATTTTTTTCTCATCTTTATCTTGGTTCTTGGAATGTGCAGCATTTGTAGATTTTTGCTTACTATTAGAAGAGCTCCATTTTCCTTTGCCCTTTTGACTAGCGAAGAAAGCTTGATCTGCAACACGCATAATGGACCTATTATGCTTGGACTGATCTTCCTGCAACAGAATAGAGACTAACTCCTCAAATGACAAGGCATTTGGATTGCCTTTCATCATCAACCGAAGAGTAGAAGCAAAACTATGATATGAATCAGGAAGACCATTCAAAATGGTATGCACAAATGAGCTATCTGGTATAACCTCATCATCAAAAATCAACTGTTCCTTCAAGTCTTTGATCTTTGTTAGAAAATTGTCCATAGAATCACCTTCATTCATGTGCTCACTCTCCAACTGTTTTTGGAGGTAAGCAACACAAGCCTCATTCCTAGCTTGGTACAATGTGGTAAGTGTATCCCAAGCATCCTTAGCTATTCTGCAAGAGCGAATGTGAGGAATAATGGCACGTTTGACAAACAAAGCTATCAATGCATGTGCCTGAGCATCTCTACCATCCCAACAAATCTGCTCTGTTGTAGGTGCAGCAGAAACCGCAACACGAACAAGAATATGCAAAATATCATCATCTTCGACACCTTCTGCATCAGCTTTAGTACCTGCAGTTGTGAAAATTGCAAGTGTGATAGGATGATTTTCAACACCTTTCACAATGTTGCACAGTCCTTTTACTATGTTAAACATTAAGCATGAGGTATACCTTGTTAGATACCATACCCTTCTTGTAGGTATTACATTTCTAATGCACACTTTCATTTGTAGTGAATTCTAGGATTGAGAAATCTACATTATCTGCTAAATGTAGCCAAATCATCAACCTAGGTATTTGATCAAAATTTCCACAATCATTTTCATCTGTAATAGCGGGCTTCTTTCTTATGTCTTCCGCTAGTATCCATGGCCTCTCCTAAATGAGTACATCCATGATTTGATTCTTCCATAGAGAAAAGTTCACCCCATTGAACTTCTTGATATCATGGCTCTCCCTTCTTGAAACAAGATAACTTTTCTTGTACCTTGCAAACAAAAACTCTTGAAGTAGCCGAAGAAGATTCCATAGGTTTGAACACCTTGAGTAACTTCTTTTCATCTCATTTTCAAGATTGTAATCCATTGGAATCCTTTGGAACACCATAAGAGTAATTATGATAACTAGCATCAATTGAAGCTTTTTAAATAAAAAACCTTTTTGTTGTTGAAGCTGAAACTTGCCATGAACTAGTTAACCCTCTGCACTTTGCATATAGGAATTTCAAATATATCTTTCCTTCTTGCTTGAGGAAAAGATGATGCTTTCATTGGAGCTGAAACTCTCCAAGTTTCTCCAAATAGAGTCAAGGAGCATCCAAATCACAACTTATAATCAACCTACTACCACCATAGCTAATCTCCTAAAGCATCTCTATTTTGTGGTCACTATATCATCTTCTTTCTATGAATACATCATCTAGCTTTTAGGTGAACCTATGTTCAACCCCAAGTGTCTTCTATTGACTTGCATCTATTGCAAACACATAGAGATATTGGAATTGCTTATATTACCATAGGTTTTGATATCACTTGTTGTCTACAACTGGTAGTAAATATGAGAGCCACCACAATAGGGTTACTCACAAATTAAAGAAACTTATGGAATGAATTATATGCCAAGCTTTGGGAACAATAGGAAGAATATTGCTACAAATACATGTTGTCAGTGTGTAGTAGAAGGTATGGTCATACAACTTTTGTTGGAAGTGAGGTAGGCCCTTAGGCTCATGTCACAGGTCCATGGTTCCATAGTTCCATTCATGTACAACATTAATTCTAGCAATCTTCCATATTGACAAAACATGAACATACCACAACTTAATCATACAGATGATGAGATAAAGATATAGAAAGAATAGACGACATGTGTAAGGTGTTACGTAAGGCATCGCTTACTCATAGTATCATATATACCAATGTTCAATGTACAATGTGGGAGTAAAATTCTCACCTATTCTATGTGATGAGAAATAGATGTATGAGTGAATGTACAATGTAACAAACATATTCAGATGTGTGGGCAGTAATCTGAATATACATGAGATGTGTGACCTTATAGATTATAGAAGAGTGAATATGAGTGATTGAATGAGGAAGGATCAGTGTGAAACTGATGGTCAACAAACCTACATCTAAACTTAGGCTATGGAAGACCCTAAGTCAGATACGTGTGTGAAAAGATCACATACTTATAAAGTAGCATAAAATGCTAACAAGATTGTTGCCGGAAATCCTCAAACTCATGTGAACACACCTTCTCAAACACCTCATAAAAATATGCATAAAGCATATAAGTACTGATTCTCTTGTACCTATGCCGAATAGGACTCCTTCTGATATGAACGCCACATGCTCCATAAAATTCAAGTAGTACCTGTGTGCATAAAGAGAATATGTACCTGAATACTTAACATAAGATGTGAATCTTATGTTAATCACCATCTAATGTCTTTGAAGTAGCCAGACATCTTCTGTGTAGAAGAAAATCTTCAACCTAATATCTTCTTGTAGAAGATAATCTTCAAAAATCATGTAGATGGTCCCATCCAATGTCTTTGAAGTAGCAGACATCTTCTTGTAGAAGATAATCTTCAACCTAACATCTTCTTGTAGAAGATGATCTTCAAATACATCATGTAGATGGGCGATCCTCACCATCAAGCTGCTAATAATCAAGTCTTCTTGCCATGAACAAGAGATGACCTCCTCTCCATGAGCTAGAGTGTGAGCACACCCTTCATCTTCTCCAAGAAGAATCACCAAGAAGAACTCCATAGCTGCTCCTCAACATGCTTCAAGTTAGCACCATGGCTGCCCCATGTGCTAGAAGAAACACCACCTCTACTGAGGTACAAGCTCTAGAAAGCTTGTGTTGATCCTAGGTGAAGGATGTCTTGAAGTGACCCAAGATTGTGTTTATATAGTATCATGTGTACTCTCAAAAGCTTCTCCAAAAGCCAAAATAAAGCACAACGATCGAATAGCGATCGCTTATGAATAAAAAGCTACGAATAAAACACCAATGTTGGAAATGCTGTCCGTCGCCTTTATTCTTCGCGTTCACGTGAGCTTTTAATAGATTAAAAGCACCGAAAGAGCTTTGCTAAGATCGTGCTATTGATGGCCATCGCGGGATTTGAACCCGGGTGGGTTCTATAGAAGGAGATTCCCTTATCCACAGCGCCCGTCGATATTTGCTGTAGGAGGGAGTAGTATCACAGCTATACATTCTTTACTTAGTGGAGAATATTGGACCAATAGGATATTGTTTTCCAACAATCCCCCCTTCAATGTCATATTGGTACAATCTGAACTGAATCTGCAAACTTTATAATCTGCAAATTACCACAAGCTTCAAGCTTGTACTTTCGATACTTCAGAACTTTTCTTTAAAAAGTCTTCTTCAAAACTGAATTTGACTTTCCTTCAAAAACCTGAACTTGCTGAATATGAACCATAATACTTGAGAAAATATGCAAACTAGATATCCAATAGTGTACTCATCAAGCAATCACTGCTTGACAACAAATATAGCATGAACTGTATCTGAACCTGCTATCTCCTATCTTCAAGAACCTGAAAACATACACTAGGATCCACATATTTGCATTTACCTTCCAAAAAGTTTTCTCAACGTACTTCTGTTGCATCATGTAAATACACTAAACAAGAACTGAATCCTGGAACCTGTGACTGACAACTCACAACTTAGTGTATTATGAACACTACTGGTTCATCTCTGACTGTACTCAAGTCAAATCAACTCAACTCAATATGAGTCAAAAAATCTATGCCATGTCATCATGTCTTCATCCTTTAAATCCTTCATACCTCTTTCCTTTAGAACTTGGTATAAACATATATGTGCGCACGTCTGAAATATAACTTTCTGAAATATCAAGCTTCTCTTCAAATAGAATTCTGGAACCTTCTCCTGAACAGGAACATCCTAACAGGAACTTTCTCCAAATATTCTTCTTCTTCCTTCTTCTTTCAAAGCTAGAACATAGAGAGAACCTGACAAAGGAAATATAGGAATACTTGAAATAGGAATACCTGTAGGTATGACTCTGTATTCTTTTACATATGGCTGAAAATAAGTCTTCATGTTTCATCACCCCCCTGGATGACTTAACACTAGTATCCAGTATTCTTCAAATATATCAGACTTTATGAAATGTGGAACGTCTTCCTTCATAAATCTGATGTTTAGTGATCAATACCTATATCTGAAACAAAATCTCTGAACCCTTTTTATTAGCATTGTGCACATGCCAATAGCTTTCCATGTCATTCTTCAGCTTTCCATGTCATTCTTCAGCTTTCCAAAATCTAGAATAAGGTTAGCTGAACCTAACATAATAAAACCTTGCTGAAAGCTTTTTTAGGATTCATAACCTTCTGTAACATAACAAGTATCTTCTTCTATCTCTCTGCAAGACAAATCTAATAGAACCTAAATCTTTGACTTACTTCTTCCAATGTTAAGAATCTTCACAAACAAAGGATAGACAACTGAATCATAAATACTCAAGATCATATAAGATCATACGAGATCAATGATCTCTCCTGTGTAGAATCTGCTCTTATCAAACCTTCATGTCTAAATGTTTGATTTGTTACCTGAATGTCTCCAAGTATCCATGCTTCTCAAAAAGTTGTAAAACTTTTCTTCAAACAAATCCTTCAAGGAATCTGCAACTCCTACTTGAAACATAAGTGGACAAACTTCTCACCTTGAGAACTCCAAAAGCTGCAAGTTGATACTTCATAACTTTCATATTTTACCCGGGTGAAATGTGACAGTACCTGCTTGAATTTCTTTTGGCTAACTCCACTTCTCAATCAAGTGATAGGATATGATGGAACACCTTTTTGAATACAAGCATGTATCCAAAAAAACTAGACAATCATAAAAAGTAGATTATTCAAATAGCTGGTACATCAACAAGATTCTGAATTTTTTGAAGTTTTCTGAAAATATTGAATATGAGGTAACCTTTTCCAAACATAAAACCTCAACCCAAGTCTTCAACATCTGCTTACAAAAAACTCTTTTACCTCAAGAGTTAGATAAAGAAGAAATATACTTCTCTGCAACTTGTCATATACCAAGTAGCTCTGTATTGACAGTCCAAGAATTCTTTGAGGGAACATATAAGCTGCCTGCTTAAAAGCTTCAACTAAAAACATAACTCATACATATATGAGTTAAAACATATATCTGCTGCTTTTCTTTCTCTCAATGCAATTCTTTGTCAAATCTACTAAATCATGACCAAGTGTAATGCAAAACAAGAAACTGCTTCTTCTTTAAACAAGATGTTCTCGTAGACTTGTCTTTGGATGTAGAGGATAAAATAGGAAAAGTATATGGAAAATATATGAGAAAAGGAAGCCTTACTTTTCTTTTGGAAATGATGGACTTTCTTCTTCTGCATCTTTCTTCCACCTGATGATGATGTCAACATCTTCAAACTTCTCTTCCATACCTTTTGTTCTCTTCATCTTGAAGTAGCAAGCACTCTTGACTTCTTCAAACGAACTTTTCTCTTCCTCTAATGTAAGAGTAAGAGATAAAACAAACATGGTATATAAATGGAAGTGAATATAGAAACATGTTTTACCATCTCCTCATATCTCTGAATCAAAATGTTGTTTCAAATGTTTGAAATGACTAAATTCACCAATTGTTTATCTGAATGATGAATTACCCTTCTAGAGTTACCTTCTCTAGATACATTTGTACCTTGATATCCAACCAACTTACAACAGAAAATTGGCTGAAAAAACTCATCTCATCTCAGCGCTTGTCTTCTTAGATGAACTTTCTTGCCATGAAAGAGATCTCTCAAAACTCTCTAGAAAAACCTCTAGATATCTGTTTTGATGTAGCCTTTAACTTTCAAATGATGAAAGTGTATAAAAGCAATCCTTGAATTTCTTCAAATCTCTTCATAGCTGCTCTTCTAAGATATGACCTGCAAATGATAATCTGATAGTAGAAAGTGATACCTGTGATTTGATGTTGATCTGATTCCTTCATCTTCTCTGAACCATTGTTCTTCCTTGAATTTGAAGTAGTCTTCTCTTCATCAAGTCTGGGTCTTCAAACAATACTTTTGTAAAGTATTTGCATACTCTTCCAAAAATATTCGGCTGCTAACAGATTATCAACTTCGTACTCCACACTGATGAATGTAACTGAAGTGTCTAATTCTCAAATCTCTACTCATCTAGATTAAGTGTGTATGTCAAATGTCAAATATTAGAAGATGCCTTTAAATCATATGTTGTAAATCTGGAATTTTGGAAACTTGTGAATATGAGAGCCTTAATGCATTGATGCCAAAGATCTAAAGTTCTGTAACCAAAACCTTAGTGCTCTGATACCAAATCCCTAAAGCTCTGATACCAAATGTTGGAAGTGAGGTAGGCCCTTCGGCTCATGTCACAGGTCCATGGTTCCATAGTTCCATTCATGTACAACATTAATTCTAGCAATCTTCCATATTGACAAAACATGAACATACCACAACTTAATCATACAGATGATGAGATAAAGATATAGAAAGAATAGACGACATGTGTAAGGTGTTACGTAAGGCATCGCTTACTCATAGTATCATATATACCAATGTTCAATGTACAATGTGGGAGTAAAATTCTCACCTATTCTATGTGATGAGAAATAGATGTATGAGTGAATGTACAATGTAACAAACATATTCAGATGTGTGGGTAGTAATCTAAATATACATGAGATGTGTGACCTTATAGGTTATAGAAGAGTGAATATGAGTGATTGAATGAGGAAGGATCAGTGTGAAACTGATGGTCAACAAACCTACATCTAAACTTAGGCTATGGAAGACCCTAAGTCAGATACGTGTGTGAAAAGATCACATACTTATAAAGTAGCATAAAATGCTAACAAGATTGTTGCCGGAAATCCTCAAACTCATGTGAACACACCTTCTCAAACACCTCATAAAAATATGCATAAAGCATATAAGTACTGATTCTCTTGTACCTATGCCGAATAGGACTCCTTCTGATATGAACGCCACATCCTCCATAAAATTCAAGTAGTACCTGTGTGCATAAAGAGAATATGTACCTGAATACTTAACATAAGATGTGAATCTTATGTTAATCACCATCTAATGTCTTTGAAGTAGCCAGACATCTTCTGTGTAGAAGACAATCTTCAACCTAATATCTTCTTGTGGAAGATAATCTTCAAAAATCATGTAGATGGTCCCATCCAATGTCTTTGAAGTAGCAGACATCTTCTTGTAGAAGATAATCTTCAACCTAACATCTTCTTGTAGAAGATGATCTTCAAATACATCATGTAGATGGGCGATCCTCACCATCAAGCTGCTAATAATCAAGTCTTCTTGCCATGAACAAGAGATGACCTCCTCTCCATGAGCTAGAGTGTGAGCACACCCTTCATCTTCTCCAAGAAGAATCACCAAGAAGAACTCCATAGCTGCTCCTCAACATGCTTCAAGTTAGCACCATGGCTGCCCCATGTGCTAGAAGAAACACCACCTCTACTGAGGTACAAGCTCTAGAAAGCTTGTGTTGATCCTAGGTGAAGGATGTCTTGAAGTGACCCAAGATTGTGTTTATATAGTATCATGTGTACTCTCAAAAGCTTCTCCAAAAGCCAAAATAAAGCACAACGATCGAATAGCGATCGCTTATGAATAAAAAGCTACGAATAAAACACCAATGTTGGAAATGCTATCCGTCGCCTTTATTCTTCGCGTTCGCGTGAGCTTTTAATAGATTAAAAGCACCAAAAGAGCTTTGCTAAGATCGTGCTACTGAACCCGGGTGGGTTCTATAGAAGGAGTTTCCCTTATCCACAGTGCCCGTCGATATTTGCTCTAGGAGGCAGTAGTATCACAGCTATACATTCTTTACTTAGTGGACAATATTGGACCAATAGGATATTGTTTTCCAACAACTTTAGTATGCCAAATTTGCAAAGAGTAGACCTCCACCTAGTTTAAGCTAGAGGAAGTAAACAAACGAGATGGATAGATGCCTTCCTAAGATTCTTTACATTCACGTAGCAACTCCATCTATCATCCAAATGTGAACACCCAAAATCACATGAAAAAGATCAACCCCGATAAAATAAAAAATGATAAAATCGAGAGCGATAAATCATGCATGATAAATTCAAGGGTGATAATTAACCCTTGATCAAGTATGAATGATGAAGCTTAATAAAATAGACCCCAATCAAAGAAGAAAATTCAACCTCCATCAAAATCTCCTCGAGATCCTTTGGCACGCTCATCACACTTAACCACGATCACAAGATCAATACCGATAAAATCAATTGCAAGCAAGTCCTTAAGATCAGCCTTGATAAAATAAATCCCAATAAATCAAGGGTGATAAATCATGCATACTAAATTGACACTGATAAAATTAACGACAATCAAAATGTCATCAAGTTCAAGTTCAAGATTGGACTCACATAAGCAATGTGAAAAAGACAAGCAATGATGGGGAATAAGCAAAATCTCCCTTGTTATTTTTCCAAATTTAGTGTGCAATAGCTCACTTCAAATTTATCAAGAAGATCTACAAAATAGAAGAGGTGAAAATACAAAAAGGAAAGCATCTATAGCTCTATAAATTTCCTAAAAGTGCTATGGCCTATTAATAGACACCAAATATTACTACAAAACAACTTCTAATCACAAGAAAAAACAAAAAAAAATTAATCTCAAGGTAGAAGACACATATGCAAGCAACTAGAACGTTTCCGACACCACAAAGCATGTAAAAATGAGTCGTACGAAATCCATGGAACATGTTTCACGAATTTTGCAAGAAGTGTTCACGTGCTTCAAACAGTTTTTGGTTTTAGCTGAAAATCTGTCAGCATGTAAAATGGGCGCCCTCCGTTCTGATCGAGGGGGGGAATATATGTCTTCAGATTTTAATGCATTTCTGGCTGAATGTGGGATAAAACACCAGTGTATAGTGCCATATACACCTCAACAGAATGGAGTTGCTGAACGAAAGAACAGGTCACTCATGGAGATGGCGAGGTGCATGGTCAAAAGTCAGGCTTTACCACATAGTTTCTAGCTTGAGGCTGTCATGTGTGCAGCATATGTACTGAATAGGTGTCCCACTAAAGCGTTGCAGTCTATCACTCCATATGAGGCTTGGCATGACCGCAAGCCATCTGTTGCTCATCTGCGTGTTTTTGGTTGTTTGGCATATGCATTAGTGCCTGAACAACATCGCAGAAAATTGGATGATAAGGCAGTAAAATGTATTTTTGTTGGGTACAGTTCTGAAAGTAAAGGCTATCGTCTGTATCATCCACAGACTAAACGCATTCTGGTTAGCCGTGATGTTGTCTCTGTGGAAGATGCTATTCAGCCATTGCTTTCATGTACTAAGGAGACATCTGTTAGCTCCAAAGACATGTATGATACTTTGATGCCTCTTTTTACAGGTGGACAGGCTAGTGCTGGTCCTAATGAGGCAACTTCTCAGCCTTTGCAGGTTTCATATGATGATGCAGATCATTCCATTTCTGATGCAGATTTACATGATGCACTTGTTGATGAGAGAGCTGATATTGAGCAGGCAAAAACTATGCCAAAATGGCTGGTGCAGACTTTGCGTGACAGCAAATTAGATGCACCTTTGTCATATCGTACTCATTCAGGCTCTCATAGTGCCTCCTTTGCATCAGATTGCTATGCTATGGCTGCATCTAGTCTCTGTGATGAGAATGAGCCTGTTTCTTTTGATGAAGCACAAAATTCAGAAAATTGGATGGCTGCTATGCAATCTGAATATGATGCTATAATGAAGAATGGTACATGGTCTTTATGTGACTTGCCTCCTGGCAAGAAGGCCATTGGCACTAAGTGGGTATACAAGCTGAAGCGTAAACCTGATGGTACAGTTGACAGGTATAAGGCTAGGCTTGTTGCAAAGGGTTATGTGCAGGAAAGAGGCATTGATTTTGATGAGACCTTTGCACCTACATGCCGTATGACTACTGTTCGGAGCATTTGTGCACTTGCAGCCCATCATGGTTGGAATGTACATCAGTTGGACATTAAAACAACATTTCTGAATGGTGACTTGCATGAAGAAGTGTATGTTTTTCAGCCCCTTGGCTTTGTGCAGAAAGGGCATGAAAACCAGGTGTGCAGGTTAAAGAAGGCGTTATATGGTTTAAAGCAAGCACCACGTGCTTGGTATGAGAAGATACATGCCTATCTGATTGCACATGGTTTTGAGAACAGTCCAACTGAAAGCACCTTATATGTTAAGCGTGCTAATGATGTGCTTCTGATCATTGTTGTCTATGTTGATGACATGCTGCTCACTGGTCCTATTGAGACACATATTGCTGATTTTAAGGCTGATTTGCATGCCTCATTTGAGATGTCTGATTTGGGGCATTTGCATCACTATTTGGGCATTCAGTTTATGCACATTGATGGTGGAATGGCTTTGTGTCAAACGAAATATATTGACACATTATTGCAGTGTTTTGGCCTTGAAGACTGTAAGCCTATTGCCACTCCTATGGAGACAGGTTTACGATTGAGTCTTCATGATGCTGGAGATGCATTTGATGCTGTTCTCTATCAGCAGGCTGTTGGATGCTTGATTTACTTATGCATTACTCGGCCAGATATTCAATTTGCTGTCTCACAGATGAGCAGGTTCATGCATTGCCCAGGAGTCACGCATTGGAAAGCGGTTAAGCGCATCTTTCGCTACTTGAGTGGTACTCGGCTACTTGGGTTGTTTTATCCCAAGGGGGGATCACTACAGCCAGATTTGCATGCTTTTTCTGACTCAGATTGGGCTGGTTGGTATGACACTCGTGTGTCCACCAGTGGTTTTTGCTTCATGCTTGGTAGCTCATGTATATCTTGGTTGAGCAAGAAGCAGCCTACTGTGGCCACTTCCAGTTGTGAGGCTGAGTATAGGGCAGCTTTCACAGCGACTGTTGAGTGTGTGTGGCTCAGACGCCTTATGGCTGATTTGGGTGTTGGCCAGTCTTCTGCCACCACCATCTTCACTGACAGTCAGAGTGCATTGGCAGTTGCGAGGAACCCTGTGTTCCATGCTCGCACTAAGCACATTGAGGTGCATTATCACTATGTCAGGGAGAGGTTCTCTGCTGGGGAGATCAGCTTGGCATATGTGCCCACGCAGGAGAACATTGCAGACCTTTTCACGAAGACTCTGCCTAGGGAGAAGTTTGAAGCTTTCCGCAAAGCTTTGGGCTTACTTCCTTTTGTGGAGTGATTTCCACATAGCTTGGCACTTCCTTATACATGAGTGCCAGCTCCTTGTTCACCGCATCACTCCCAGGGGGGATTTGTTGATATATTTAGGTAGTGATGTGTGTGAACACTCTAGGACTGCCGGGGCACTTTTTTCCCTCTTTAGGAGGTTCTTTTCCCCCGGCTTGTATATACGCCTATTGCCCTAATGGGCTACTTATCTTTGTACATTCTCTAGTAATACATTCAGTCTTGTGTGTTGTGCTCCAAGCTTCTTCTTCTTCCTTGTGCTGTTCGTGTGCTTCCGCAGACGTCTAACTCCAACAAGACTTTTGTTCAGGATAGATCTATAATGAATATGGACAATAATTTTACTTTTTAATGAGGATGATATAACATACAATTGAAATTTAAGCAAGCTACAAGACTACAATACGTTCATGGAAATCTAGCACCCTCTCATAGAAATAAAAAAGTATGTCATCTTATGGCAAATTCTTCATCGAGGAATCTGGACCAACCTAAAGGCTAGCAAAATATGTGGGGTGCCTCCTTTGTGCAAGCAATGCTACCGGTCCATTGAAGATGTTGCTCACATCTTCTTTACTTGTCCCAACTCCAACAGGCTCTGGCAGATTGCCGGAAAGAAAATAAGGCTTCAAAAACATATCACTTGGAAACAAGCTCTACTGGGAGAAGTGATCAACTGCTCCGCGACTCTTTGGAATGCCATGAGAGGGGAGGTCCTATGGAAGATCTGGTGGGAAAGATGTGCCTATAACTTTGGCGACTCTCCCAAAGAGTGGTCGATTGAGAAATCGCTATTCCTCCTCGGCAAAAGAATCGCTAACTTTAAGAATCCCCCCCTTCAGGCATCATCAAGTGCTCCTTCTGATCAACAACAAGCTTAAACCCAAGTGGGCCTCACATTAGGGTGATGAGAGGGTGATTAACCTTCTTTGTAATGCCATCTAAACTCTGTAAAATCTACCCCTGCTTTGTGGGAGAGTAGGCTAAGGCTGAACTTCCTTCATTAAAAAAAAAATATTATAGAAGAATGAAAAAAAATGTGTCTCCTATGATTATTTCACTTCATCCCCCCTCCTTGAATACTTCATATTTCCATGTTTTTTAGTGGAGGTATGAGTGGATCATTCTATGATACCGGCTATCTTGTCTCGTAACTTAGTGAGGATCCAAGGTTTGCACTTATTATCATGTAAGAAAAGGGTTTTTGCTATTTCTTGTATTATATTCTCCCATGCATCATTTAGCAAATCCCCATGCTTGTATCGATTTTCTAGCATCTTTTTTGCTTAGTCCAGTAGTGAGTGACCTTGGCTAAATTAATCTTGGATAGTATGCATAGAGGAATTTTTCAGTGGTGCCATCAACAAATAAAAAACTAAGCACTTAAAAATAGTTTGCAAACCTTTTAAGGACACTCCTATCATGTTTAGGATCTTTTTGGTCATCCAAATAACGAGATATGAGATTATTGGCATTTTGGCTACATATTTGATCATCCTGAGCATATATGCATGGGATAGCTTATTATTCTTTGGAGAAGGGAGTTGATAGTAGTTGAACCAAATTCTGTTAATTATGTGCTGAATTCGAAGGAGTGGAAGCTCTCCTTCATGCTTTGAATGCATTTTTTTCTTGTCTAGATTTCCAAATTCTTGTATGCTTACAATATCGTATTACTTTATAGAATCATGAACTCTGCTTCTTCTCTATCTACTTCTTGTGTGAGTAAGGATTACTGTTGAGATTAATTTCCTGAGAGTTTGTGATGAACTCTGCTTCTTCTCTATCTACTTCTTGTGTTGACTATCTTTGGAAGGTTGATTTTGTGAGTAGTGAATGAAGAGGTGATTGTTCTAAGATTAGTTTCTTAGGAACATGCATGGGCTCCTCTTCTTGGGTGTTCTCTAATTCCTCCATGCGATCCTCTCATGAGTTTGCTTTTTTGATGAGTCATTGATTGGTTTGGGATCCTATCTTGTGATTCCATTGTTGGCATGTTGGCTCTACAAATGATGTCTTACTTTCTTGATTAATCACAACTTTTGAAGTATGGGAGATCTTGATTCGAATTCAAAATATGTGACTCCCCTAATTGAACTTTAAATGAAGCCTTTGGAGCCCAAATTTGTCACTAACTTGGAGGTTGGAACTTGACTGATGCATGCTCATTCTTCTTGGTTTTTGCCGGTGTCACTTTGTCCAATAATCAAGGAGATGAGGAAACCATTGATTTTGATGGTGGAGGTGAGTTGTTTTTTATCTCTAAAGATTTTATTGGTTCTAAATCTAACCTCGACTCCCTTATAGGTTGAGATCATTCCTTACTATTAGTCTCTCGGTGAATCATAATTTATGTCAGAGTGCAATGCATGAGGAGCACACAAGCATTAAGACATAAAAAAAATGAAAAAATACACCATGCCCATGCTCATTTTGCAGAAGTAAACATCTTGATCCAAAGTTTAGAGATGCACAATAATTTCATAATTAGTCCCCCCTTGGATGATTTTTTCCTCCATTACTTCCTCATATATGACCAAGAAGTCCTCAAGCAAGACTAGCCCTTGTATGTTCAACAATATGGTTGTTTCACCTATGCAAGCGAGTCCCTTTCCATCAACTCCTATTACATTAATGCCCATCTAATAAATAATTTCTTACATGGACCATGCTTATTCTAAGTTAATGAAACTTTTATATGAACATGCATTAATTAATTCCATTGTTAGTGTGGATAAATCTAGTCCTTCCTATATGCATGGTTTTATGTCTAACTTCCATTACTTTGAACAATCATGGTGTACATGTGGACTGAGGGGGTTGATGGGATAATAAAAAAAGTAATTGCATCAATTGTTTATGTCAAGGGATCCTTTGTCCAGCTTCTTGTTGAGCTTCCTTACGTAGTCACTCTTCTTCAACCTTTCTGATTTTAATAATTTGAAATATTACAGACATGTGGTCAATCAAAGGATCTAGGTATCTCTTTACTTGATACTTGCTAATATAATTGGACAATATGTCACCCTAAATATTTTCTAATTGGAATGATCCTATCATGGAGATTTTGTTAAGTGAAAACGGTCCATGGTATCCTTTTTGGAGATTTTTGGAATCTTTTTTTAGTGTGTACACTAAAATCAAGTCACCTTCCTATAAACATTTGTCTTTAATGTGAGAATTGTAATAAAATATCTGTCTTTGTTTTGCAATATAAATGACTATTGGAACCCTTAATCTAGTCTTTCGCAATTGTTCAAAAGAATCAACATGATTGGGAAAGTCATGACATGTTCACTCATAAGACTCTACCACTCTTAATGTAGGACTTAGGAATTCTATAGGTAGAATAACATTCTGTCCATACATCAAATTGAATGGTGTCATTTGCAAAACTGTTCCATATGTAAATCGATAGGCCAAAAATGCATGATGCAATTGTTTGTCTGAATCAAAGTGTTGTGTGTGGGTGATAGGGTGTGGAATTTTTGTGTGCTATTAGAAACTCTTCTAATAGGTTCCTGATAACTTAATTAATAAGATGCATACCCATATCACTTACAATTGCTTTGAGAAGGTTATATCTAGTGAATATTTCTCTAAAAAGAAACTTGGCAGCAATCTATGCATCACACCTTCTCGTGGATCATATTTCAATCTATTTTTTTGTTGGAGATTCACTCACCAATTGAGCATGAAGATATGAAGTGAATTGAGGGACACAAATGAAGAAAGGAAGCGAAAACAAAAACATGAATCTTGGACATACAAAACCATGCCTATGTGAAGGGACAAATCCACACATGTAACATACATTTGGAAATTCGATCCGAAATAGTTCTAGAAGGTTCAAATTTATGAGTTTTTATAGTAAAGACACAAAATCAAAATGTATAAAAGTCAATTAGGAGCATAAACATGTAGAAACGAGCATTGTTCACTTGATTGTAAGTCCCAAATGTTTGTATAGGCAATTGGGTTATTCAAGGTGAGAGGTTGTGAAGAAAATTCCTTGACTATTAGAGACTTTTTTGTGGTATGAGTAGAAGCAAAACCAAACACTTGGTACAAACCTTCCCTAATAGTAAATAAACATTTTTGTAGATGTAATTGATCTAGTTCCTAATGTGTGAAGAAATAAAAGTCATTTTCTAACTATATATATGATAGTTGAAAGTTACAAGGAATAGGTACATCTTTTCATGGTTTTCTTAGAGTCAGATCTTGAAGTATTGTGTAAAGATGTTGATGAGTGATAGCTCATTTGAAAGATAGGATCCTTGGCTAACTTTGACCAAATATCTTTGAAAAAGGGGATGCGAGCTTAGAGAACCAAGCTTAAGACTTCAAGTATGTCAACTCAAAGAAAATTGAAGGCATTTTCAAACATAGCAACATATCCATTGTTAAATTGGATAGAAATAATTATCTTGCTTGGGTAGTAAGGATCTCATGGTCTACATAATAGGTGAAGAAGAAAACCATATCTTAGAAGCTTTAAGTTTATGGTAGAAGAAGGATGCAAGTACAAGAGCTTATATTGACAAAACAATTTTAGATAACTTGTTGTCACACATCAGAGGCTTTGAGTGCATTGGAAGATCACTTCCAAAACACTCATAAAGCTAGGAAAGCTAGTTTATGTTCAGAGTTTACAATATTAAAAAAGAAGCAGAATCAAAGCATTAGTGATTATTTAACTAAGCTAAAAGACTTGGTAGATAGTTTTGGATCTACAGATGAAGAGATTCAAGATCATAGATTGATTGCAAAATTACTTACAAGCTTGAGAGGAGATGAAAAGTGGAGAATAAACATATGGTCTACAAATGTGAAGCATGCCAAATGGGAAAGGCACATAGATTACCATTCTGAAGAAAGGATTCAAGCATGATGGAATATTAGAGCTCATCCATACATATGTATGGGGACCAACAAAAGAACGATCAATGAATGGATCGAGCTATTATGTTCTCTCTTTTGATGATGCTACAATGTGGATAAATCTTTATGTTTTGAAGGAAAGATAAAATATATTTGGAGCTTTCAAGCATTTCCATGCATATGTAGAAAGAGTAACACATCAAAAGATAAAGAGGTTAAGGTCTGATGGAGGGGGAGAATATTTCTTCCAAGAATTCAATGATTATCTTTGGAATGTAGGTATCAAGAGGGAAATAACTTGCAGATATACACCTCAACAGAATGGGGTGGCAGAAAGAAGGAATAGGACCATAGTTGAGTTTGCTAGGGCCATGCTAAAAGAAAATAATTGTCCAAATTACCTATGGGTTGAGGCTGTGAATATAGCCACTTGCCTTGTGAATAGGTTACCATGTACAAATCTTGATGGAATGACTCCCTATGAAGCTTGGTGGGGTAAGAAACCAATATTGGATCATTATAAAGTATTTGGATCAGTTGCATATGCTTATGTATCATCTCAACTTAGGGATAACCTAGAACCAAAGGCAAAAAAGTATCTATTTATTGCATATGATGAAAAGACAATGGGTTATAGGTTGTGGAACCCTTTAATCAAACAGTTTATTGTTTCTATAGCTGTAACATTTGATGAATAGAAAATTTTGTATTCAAAACAAAGTCAAACAATTGAAGAATTTGAATAGGTAAAAAGTTAATCAAAGGTGCAAGTGTATGAAGGTGAAGATCATATGCAATATAGTACATCTAAAGCTCTATAATCAAGAATAAATGAAGATGCACTTAGGTTTGATGAGAAATCTATGCAAATACACATGAAGCGGAAGAACTAATAAAAGTTATGCTTATATGGTCAAAGATGATGAAGAACTTGAGAGTTATGAAGAAGCAAAGAGAAAGATACAATGGGAAGAAGCAATCAAGGAAGTGTTCAATTCACTTGAGGAGAACAAGACACAAGAACGTGTTCCAATACCTAATGGTAAGAAAGTGATTGGAAATAAATGGGTTTG
This sequence comes from Ceratopteris richardii, assembly GCA_020310875.1. Classification (NCBI taxonomy): domain Eukaryota; kingdom Viridiplantae; phylum Streptophyta; class Polypodiopsida; order Polypodiales; family Pteridaceae; genus Ceratopteris; species Ceratopteris richardii. Next base: position 175,987,729 of record CM035411.1, read on the forward strand.
TAAAGTGAAGAAGCTTGCAGATGGAAGAATAGCTAGATACAAAGCTAGATTGGAGGTCAAAGGATATGCTCAAACATATGGCATACATTATGATGAGAAATTCAGTCTTGTGGCCAAAATGTCAACCATAAGGACAATCATTTCTATTGTTGTTGCAAAAGGATGGACCTTGAGTCAGTTGGACATAAAGAATGCATTCTTGAATGGATATATCTCAGAAGAAGTATATATGGAGCAACCACAAGGGTTGCAGACTCTAGGTATCCAAATTTGTTTGTAGACTAAGAAGAGCACTCTATGCATTAAAGCAAGCACCAAGAGCCTAGAACTATATGCATATAAAGTATCTCTATGACCTTCAATATCAAATCTCAAAAGCAGATGCAAGTCTACTCATCAAAAGAACAAATGAAGGTACAATCTACATTTGCATATATGTACAAGATATTATAATCATATGTACCTCAAATGAAGGGATCAAAGAAGTGAATAATCTACTTGAGAAAGAGTTTTAGATACGTGATCTAGGAAATCTATCATACTTTCTTGGAATGGAAATCAATTATGCACATCATGGGTCATATGTGTCACAAGAAAGCTATCTTTTGAGCCTATTGAAGAAGTTTAACCTGGAGAAGTCTAGAGAAGCTTCAACTCCACTTGAAGTTAATCAAAAACTTAGTAAACATGATGGTGCATAATATAAAGACATGAGGAAATATCAATCTCTTGTGGGAAGCTTGATTTATGCTACACTAACAAGACATGATATTAGTTATGTAGTGGGAGTTCTCTCACAATTCATGCATTATCCCAATGATCCACATTGAATTGTAGGTCAAAGAGTTCTTAAATATATCAAAGGAACCTTAAGTGAAGGATTATATTATCCTTTTACCTTAGACATAAAATTGAGAGCATATAGTGACTCAAATTGGGCAAGATGTCAAGATGATAGAAGATAAACTCATGGATACATGGTGTACATAGGAGATTAGCTTCTGACTTTGTGTTGAAAGAAGCAACACACAATAGCTTTATCAATAACAAACGTTGATTACAAAGGATTGGTAAAAGCAGCTAAAGAGATCATATGGATGCGGACTTTGTTCAAAAAAAGGGGCATTGATCAAGCTATATGTACAATTCATGGAGATAATATGAGTTCACTCTATCTTGCAACAAATCTAGTATTTCATGCAAGAAAAAAACATATAGAAATTCAATATCATTTTTTGAGAGAAAAGTTAATGGAGAAGGGACATGAAGTTGCATATACTCCTACAAAGGATCAAATAGCTGACGTCCTGACCAAAATCTTAGATGGTGTGAAGACAAGCATATTCAAAGGAATGGAAGGAATAAAAGAAAATAAGAACATATGAAGACTCAAAGAATGTCAATTAGTGATTGGGGGGGAGTTGTTGGAGCTTCAATCAATGATTGAGCATGAAGATATGAAGTATATGAAGTGAATTGATGAAGAAATAAGTGAAGAGGAAGATAAAAAAAGCCTATGAATATTGGACATACAAAACCATGCCTATGTGAAGCGACAAATTCACACATGTAACATACAATTAGAATTTGGATCTAGAATAGTTCTAGAAGGTTCAAATTTATCAATTTGAGTATTAAAGGCATAAAAACAAAATGTATATAAGTGAATTAAAAGCATAAACACGTAGAGACGAGAATCATTCACTCGATTGTAAGTATTAAACTTGTTTATATGCAATGGGGGTATTTAGGGTGAGAGGTTGTGAAGAAAAGTCCTTCATTGTTAGAGATTATTCTATGGTTATGAGCAGAAAAAATCCAAACCACGTTGCACACACCTTCCCTAACAATCAATCTTTGTGTATAAGGAATTTATCCAATTCTTAATGTGTGAAGGAATCAAGGTCATTTTGTAATTGTATGTATGATAGTTGTCAATTACAAGGAATATGTGCAGCTTTTCCTGACTTTCTGAGAATTTGATCTTGAAGTACTATGTAAACTTTTTGATGATTGATAGCTCATTTGAAAGTTAGGATCTCCAGGTACATTTTTTCAAAAGATCTTTGCAAATGGGATGTGAGCTCAGAGAACCAAGCTTAAGATTTTGGGTATGTCAACTCAAAGAAAGATTCATGCCACATCCATACTCCAAATGAAGAATAGTGGCTTTTGAAAGGAGAAAAATAGAAGTGGAATGTTTGTATTGTCCAAAACTAGTCATGCAAATGTTGCTAAGTCATCAACACCTGAGGCAAACATGAAGTTATGGCATGCTAGATTTGTTCATATCAGCTACAAAGCTCCTAAGCACATTAAAGATCAAGTTATGGCGGAGATCCTTCCCACTTTTGCTTTACTAGATGATGTAGACACATGTGAAGCATGTCTTGAAGGAAAGTTTCACAAGCTACCTTTCAAGAAGCATGGATACATCACAGCTACCAGAAAATCACAAATCATACTCTCATATGTGAATGGAACTATGAAGTCAGATTCTATTCAAGGATTCACATATTTTTTAATATTCATAGATGATTTATCCATATATTCATGGGTTTTTGGTCTTAAAGCAAATTCAAAAGTATTCTCGACATTTGAGAAGTTTTTAGCCATGGTTGAGAATGAAAGTCAATCAAAGATCTGAATTTTGAGAAGTGATAGAGGAGGAGAGTATTTTCAAAAGAATTCAAGTACTTTCTAGAAGACAAAGGAATCTCTCATCACCTAACTATTGCCTATACTCCATAATAGAATGGTGTTTCAAAGAGGAAGAATAGGACACTTGTTGACATGATGCATCGTATGATATCCTCTAAGAAACTTTCACCTAAATTTTGGTTTGATGTAGCACATACAACAAACAACATTCTTAATAGACCTTCCACAAAAGCCTTAAAGGTTATTACACCTTATGAGGCTTATCACGAGAAGATACCCAATGTGAATTATTTAAAATTTTTCACATCTCCAACCTATGTTCACATTGAGAAGAAGGATCGTGATAAGCTAGATATCAAAGCAATCAAAGCAATATTCATTGTCTATGCAATTGAAAGTAAAGAATAGAGGTTCTATGTACCAAAAACAAGTGGTATCCTACTCTCTCACAATGCTTATATTGAAGAAAGTTAGATCTATGATAGGCATGGTGATATTCTAGACTTCATCAAGGTAGAAGATTATGCATTCTTCAAGAAAAATTTGGATGCTTACATTCAGTCATATATGGGGTTGAACAACCTTCTCAAACCCCAAATGTTCCACTTGATAAGGGTAAAGAAAAAGTTTTTGAATGTACACCATCAACGTCAATTGCCCCATCTTTCCCTATTTCTTCATAACCTCTTGATGTACCAAGATATGAAGTTGGAGAAACATCTAGAGCACCTCAAGAAAGATTTGAAAATGAACCAAATAGTATTTCCAAAACTTCCAAAATGGTATGTAAAAACTATATAAGATAGTGTTATTAAGCCATTTAAAGGAAGAACCAAAAATAAAAAATATTTGATAGATCAAGTAAATTATGCAAAAGATTATTGAATTTAATAATATTCTTACATTAACTTCAATTGAAGATGAACTAGCTAGTGTCAAAGATGCATCACATAGCCTTGTTTGGAAGAAAGCAATGCAAGAGTAGATTGATTCTATACACAAGAATCAAACTTGGAAGCTATATGAGTTAGCAAAAGGTAAGAAAATAATTGATGCAAATTGGATCTTCAAGATCAAAAGAAAAGTAGATCAAATAATGCTCTCACTATATTTTTCAATTGGAAAGGATACCAGTTAGATATCAAAACAAATTTTCTGAATGGTGATCTATGTCTATATTGAGCAACTAAAAGGTTTTGAAGAGACAGGTAAAGAACACTTAGTATGAAAATTCATCAACGCACTTTATGGTTTGAAGTAGGCACCAAGAACTTGGTATAAAAAGATACATTTTTACATATTATCCATTGGCTTTGAAAACTCAAATGCAGCTCCAACCCTCTATTAAGGTAGAGTCAGATGTCTTGATTATAATCATTATCTGTGTGCATGATATGATCATGATAGGTCCCAAGAATTCAGATCTTGAGTTCTTTAAGTCACAAATCATGCATACATATGATATGAATGACCTTGGGATACTACACCACTACTTAGGCATTGGGTCCAAAATGATAGTATATATATGACACAAGAAAAATACATTGAGAAAATTTTAGAAATATTTGAGATGACATATTATAAACATATGCAGACATCTATGGATGTTAATGTGTCATTACAGGCAAATGTAGAAACTAAACCTTTTGTTGCCACCTTATATAGTCAAGCAATTGGATGCTTGATCTATCTATGTAATACACGACCATACATTCAATTTGTAGTGTCTCAAGTATCAAGGTTCATGCACAAACCATCAAAGACCCATTGGACAATAGTTAAGAGATATACTTATAGACATTAGAAGTTACGCATACAATTAGATCTTATGCCATTATGACATTGAGGGGGGATTGTTGGATGACAATGTCAGAATGCCACAAAGTTCTAATGTTCTAGTAATCTTTATTTACAAGTTAGTCAAAATTTGGTCAAAATGGGAAAAAATTTTATTGCACCATTAGAAATTACTCGTTGAGATCTTTCCAAATATATATAAGACCCTACCATTTGGTTCTAGATTGGCCCTCAATTTGCAAACCCTAATTCTACTTTTCATCATGATTTTCAAGTTTATTTTCACCAAAAGCAAACACAAAATCTAGCACCTAAGTCATGAATGGCTTCCCAAGGATTTGCATCTTGATTTTATCCAAAATCTTGCTTTTTTGAGCCCCCAACCTACACTGTATAAGGAGGAGATCACTTGCCCCCTCAATAATCCATCAAGATCAATCTAGATCAAGGATCCACAAGTTATTTTAGCTAAGCTCTTGGGTGATGAGCTATGAGGAATCAAGGAGAACTCAAGGAGGACTCAAGGAGAAGGGGTACATGAAAATTTGAAGGATTTTGGAAATAGACAACCTTTTTTGTCTTCAGATATCCATTGTGTGCATGATGATTCTGGAGAGTTGTAGGTTCTACTTTAGGGTTTCTATTTGTGTTCTTGTTGTACTAGGCCCTTGCCTATTACTTCAACACTAGGAGGAATCAATGTTGCCACTCTATGTCAGAGAAGACCTAACTTTAGTTATGGGTTTTCTATCTTGACTATTTGAAATAGTTTTTATCCTTATTTTTCATATATTCACTCTTATTTTATACCATTTAGGCACACTTTTCACTCAACAGTTCGAAGTGCCATCATTAGATTCAGACTACATTCTATTATTGTATCATACACACATATTATAGTTTACATTTTTCATTAATAGTGTGTAGTAGCACTAAGCTTCTGCACTTTCATAATTGACTTCTTATCTTTCTCTATTGTCATTTATCTCTCTTGATCAAGTTAAGGTGTGTCATGTTCTAAGGTTAAATGTTGGAAGATTCTAGATTTTATATGTGATTGATTTATTGGGCCTACCACACTTCCAACACCATGCTGTGTAAGACAAGTCTCTAGAGTTTGTGTATTTATAGTTTCTTATTAAGTCCAAATATAGAGGTTACAATGAGGGTGCATGCTTCAAAAAGCAAGCTTGTAAGTAAAAAGTTTTTCACATTTATGATGAAGCTTAGCTTTTATTTACAAAAGTCATATTCTATAGTGATCCTTATCTCAACCACTATTTTTATGACTTTCTAAAAACAACCATCTACATAGGTGTTTTATTTACAAAATATATTGAGAATATAATTTCTTTGTTTATGTCTAGATGCATCTGAATAATTCAACGCCCATCCACACCCTCACAAACCTTCATATGCTATATCAATAGACAAAGCACATTAAAATCTCAATAAAATAAACTCCAAAATTCATCATTCCATAGTTGATAACGTGCCCCTAGTTGAAAAAGAAATTGACCTCAATTGATAAGAAAGAAAGTAGACATGGATAGTTAGTCAGATATCTCATCCTTGGACAAAAATAACTATGTTCCATGTAGAAAACATGCATGTAAATGTATGTTTGGAGAGTTAAATTATTGTGATTGTGAATTATATGCATAAGGTAAGTGATCATAATGGGGAGTTAATGAAGTCTTACAAATCCACTAATATTTGGTATTGGAAATTCCTCTTGTAAAATTGGGATGTTGCATCGAGGATACATCCAAAACAGAGGAAAGATCTTAATAGGCTCTACCCTGATCTATTATGATGTCCCTTGCTGGGTTGTACATGGATGGAATATATCTTGAGGGGATGTACCCTGTGACATTGTACCCTAACTGGATGTACCTTGATTCATTGTACCTTGATTCCCTATACTCTAATGGGATGCACCCGACTTTGTCATAGAAAGGGTGGTTCTTGGGAATTAAAAAATTAAATTAGATGAAATTTATGTTAAATACAATAAAATGGGATATAGTGACAATACATGTGCATCTTGTAGTGGTAAAACAATTGACTTATGAATAGGGGGTTGTGGATTCAAGCCCCTTCCTTGCTAAATGAGAGATTCATTATTGCCACTCCTTAATTAAAGACTGTTCACACATAGCTAACAATGACAATGGCCAAGGGAGCCATGGGTGCCATAGGAAGCCAAAGATGCCAAAATTTTATGCCTTAGTTGATGCCTTGGAGTAAATGATAGGCATAAATTGTAGGTTCAAGTTCAAGAACTAGAACTAGAACTCAAATACAAACCAGAAACAAAAACAGAATCCAAAAATGAAAGCGAAATCAAAAGAGAAAGCAGGAAGAGGGTGTACAAAAATAATAGCACAATGGAATAGACTAGTAGATAGAGTTGAGAGAACAAAAAATGTAGACAAAAATAGATGCAGACTAAGAGATAGAGAGCTTCAATTCTCATATTGCCAAGAGTAATGCAGCTACAATGATGGTTCTGTCCACCCGTGCACTCCCAATGTGGAGCTTAGATGGCGATCTAGACATAATAGATGAAGGGATTACTAGTGCGCAATGCTCACTAAAGCTCAACCTGGGCCATGCTTATATAGCTTTTACAAAGGGAGTCAATATAGATAAATGTAGTGAGGAGATACAACGTATTCGAAAAAATATACAATCTGAAAATATCTCCACGGCCAGAAGTCCTATTGCCTCTGCCTATGGGCATGTGGGCAAGGCCCCCTAGACCCCATAGAAGGGGGCAAGCCCCCCTTTGCACTCCCCCCATTAAGGTTCTATGGGGAAATTGCATGGCCCCACAAGGCCTTTATTTTCACCTTGAATGGAAACCCAATGGCCCATAAGTTTATGCCCTACATAACCTAATGGCTAGGCTCATGAAGATCATCTATTACCATCAACGGTCACACATAGAACTCATCTAACTTCGAAGTTAGGGTTCCACAAATGTTTGGGCTCTCACAATGGCTTCTCCTCATAATGGGGGTCTTACAACTTAGAGAATCATGGATCATGTGTGGTCACTTGAGGGTGGAGTATTGAGCATATCTAACAACCCCCCCTTTAATTTCCACCCTGTGGTGAACTGCCTCCTTGGTCCAATGCTAAGCTTTGGAAAGTGTTGATGAATTTGTTCTCAACCAGGAGCCTTGGCAAAGATGTCTAATCCATTTTCTTTAGTTGTACAATACCTTATCTCCATGACCCCATCCGCAATCAACTCTCGCACATAGTGATACACTAAAAACAACAATACAACAAGTGCAATATATAAAGAATAATACATAAGGGAAAATTCTAATGTCTGCGAATGAGTGAGCTGGCAAGAAACAAATGTGCCATCACTCTCGGTAGATAAACCTAGTAAATCTTAATGAAGTATTCTTGACATATATCAGAGTGACTACTATACATGTCAAAGAAATGAAAAAGTGATACGTGTCATCCTCGATCATCACATGTTGAGCTTGACATCTCAACACTCCCCCTCAAGCTCAACATCATGTCCTATAGTCCAAGCATCTTCCGAAACTTCTTCAACTTCTCTGCTTCAAGTGCTTTAGTGAAAATATCAACAACCTGCTCATCTGCTCTCACATCATAACAAGATCAATAGCACTCGCTAATATGTTCTCTCTGATGAAGTGATAATGTACCTCGATATGCTTTGTTCTAGCATGAAAAATAGGATTCCATGCTAAGTGTATTCTGCTAAGATTATCACAATAGATGGTGATAGGCTTTTGCACTTCCACACCTAAATCTGCAAGTAGCATCTCTAGCCATGATGTCTCACATGCTGCCATTGCACCACCTCTATACTCAGCCTTTGTACTCGACAATGCAGTAGTGGGTTGCTTCTTACTGCTCCATGTAATAGCTGCACTCCCAAGTGAGAAGAGAAAGCCACTAGTAGATCTTCTATCTGGAATGCTACCAGCCCAATCTACATCGGTGTATCCATGAACCTGCAACTCTACACTAGCTTCACAAAACAATGCATAATCCAAAGTAGCACTTACATAATGTAGAGTGCACCTCAGAGCATCTAAATGTGGCTTCATGGCAACCTGCATAAATTGACTTTCAAGTCCAAAAGTGTAGATTAGATCAGGCCTTGTAATTGTGAGATATATCAAGCTTCCCACAATTTTCATGTAGATAGTAGCATTTTCCAGTGCTTCACTTGATGTAGTATCCAACTTCAAATTCTAATCTAACAGCATAGAAATTGGCTTACAACTAGCCATACCATACTTTTGCAACATATTCATGGCATATTTCCTTTGTGACATCCATATACATGTTTTTGTATGTATAAACTCAATGCCGAAGAAATAGCACAGCACACCAAGATCTTTCATGTCAAATTCTTGCATGAGGAGTTGCTTTACCTCTTTAATGCTTGCTTCATTGTCGCCTCCTACAATCAAGTCATCAATATAAATAGCCACAATTGTGATATCATCATCACCCTTCCTTGTATATAGTGAATGATCTGCATCACACATAGAAAACCCAATGGTGGTGAAGTAGTCAGCAATCCTTGCATGCCAAGCACAAGGGGCTTGTTTAAGCCCATACAAAGCCTTTTGCAACATGTAGACATATTTTGGGTGCTATGAATCTTCACATCCCTGTGGCTAGTCCATGTATACTTCTTCTTGTAACTCCCCATGTAGGAAAGCATTCTTTACATCCATCTGATGCAAGGTCCATCCTTTTGCTCTAGCGAATGCAAGTGTTTTGATAGTAGACATTTTGGCTATAAGGCTAAACGTTTCCTCATAATCAATGCCATATGTCTATGCATATCCTTTTGCTACCAATCATGCTTTGTACATGTTTATGCTACCATCAGCATTGTGATTTACCTTGTAAACCCACTTGCAGCTTATGGATTTCTTTCTTTGCGGCAATGGAACCAACTTCCATATATCGGTTCCATAAAGTGTAGCCATCTCCTCATCCATAGCTTTTCCCCAATCTGCATTTCCAATTTCATCTTCAAAAAAAGAAGGTTTAGCATCTTGTATTACCTTGGTCATGTAGGAAGTTTACCAATGGTTCAGTCCAATCTGGTATTAGAGATACTTGATATAGTGTAGCATGCACCATAAGTGGTCTAATACAATAGACTTGGCATTCCATGCATATCTTATGGACATCTGCTTCCATTCTTGTCCAATACACACCTAATCTTCATAGCATTTGTAGGGTTTGATGTTTCAAGTGATGTTGATGTAGTAAACCTACATGTGCTATGTGCAACCACTTTGCATTCTCCTCTTCATCCACACAGCAAGCCAGTATGCCTTGATTGGTGTGCTTATACATGCTGCCTACCATTATATGATACTTTTGAGACCTCACTACTTCTTTATCTTTGACTTTTAGTACAGGATCTTTAGGTCCAAAGGTTAGAATAGGCATTATAGCTTTAACCCATTATGGCACTACTTCTAGATTGAGCAAATAAGCATTAGGAAGGTCATCTGATGCTCCTTGAGGGGACTCTCTTGAAGTTAATCTAGAAAGATGATCAACCCTAAGGTGAGCCATACCTTTCCTAACCACAACTTCAAAGTCATATTCCATTAGTAAGAGAAACCATCTTACTAATCTTCAAGTATTGAAAGGTTTGTTCAGTAGATATAATAGTGCTTGATGATCTGTAAAAAAGTTAAACTTATTTTCCAACAAATAATGTCTAAACTTTTTAACCGCATATACCATGCCTAATCCTTCTCTCTCAGTAGTGGTATAATTTCATTCAGCTTCATTCAATTGTCTACCTGCATAAGCAATTGGAAGATCCATATTACCTTCACCAGTAGGTTGTGCTAACACACACCCAATAACATAATTGGATGTGTCCACATGAACATGGAATGGCTTGTTCCAATTTGGTGTAATCAAGATTGGTGTTGAACACAATCATCCTTGAAGCTCGTTTAAGGATTTTTCACATTCATTTTTCCATTCAAAGTTAGTCAAAAGAGAGTAGAAAGGATTTGCAATTATGGCATACATGTGAGTGAAATGTTGGTAATAACCACAATGCCCCATGAAAGCTTGTACTTCCTTGACATTCTTTGGCTTAGGTAGCTCTACAATTTCTCCAACTTTCTCCTTGTCCGTGGATATTCCATTCTTTGACACTAAGTGTTCTAAAATCTTGCCTTACCTTACCAGAAAAACACACTTCTCTAAGTTCAAGTAGACTTGATATTCTATACATTTGTCAAAGATTTGTTGTAGTTCAAGTATATGTGTTTGTCTAATGTTGGAATGAGCAAACAGATCATCAACATAGACTTCCAAGTTTTTCCTCAAGAACTCTTTAAACACATGACACATCAGCCGTTGGAAGGTAACTAGCACATTGGTGAGACCAAATGGCATTAGTCGAAAAGAGAATATGCCCCACTCTATGAAAAAAGTTGTCTTATGCTGGTCTTGTAGGGCAATGGCCACTTGATTGTAGCCAGAGAACCCATCAAAGAAGTTGTATACTTCCTTGCCTACCACTCTTTCTAATAGATGCTTAGTGATAGGAAGCAGATAGCTATCCTTAATAGTGGTTGCATTAACCTTCTTCAAGTTAATGCATACACGTAACTTGCCATTCTTTTTGGGCACCAATACATGGGGAATACCCATTCAGTGTGCTCAATTTCATAGATAAATCTAGCTTTTACCAACTGATCTATTTCTTCCTTGATCTTGGCAGCATAGTTGTCATTATTCGTGTATGGGTTTTGCTTGGAGGGTTTGGCTTTTGAGGTCATGGGAATCGTATGTGAGAATATGTCAGGGTCTACACCTTTTAGGTCCTTATGACTCCATGCAAACACATCTCTGTATTCTCTTAGAAAGGCTATCAACTCTTGCTCCTCATCCTCTGTTAAATCATGTCCTATGTATGTACATTGTTCTTCAACTTCCTCTATGGTCACAATGATTTTCTTAGTTTTCTCTTTGCTATCACAAGCCTCTCCTGCTAGTGCTTCATGTTTAGGCATCCTTATCATGACTTTTCTATCCTCTATCTCATACTTCTTGAAGTTTTCAGGCACCTCAAACAAAGATTCTTCCTCTTTTGGTGAGGCTTCTCTCTTCTTTCTTTTCTTGCCTTCACTCTTGGTGGTCACTTGTGTAGCTAGTCTCACATCATTCTTAAGCTCTCCTTGTCCTTGAGGGTGAGCTTCTGCATCAAGTGTGTATTCCTCTTCTTATGCACAAAAAGGATCCATAATAATTGACTCTAGATATGAGTCACTTGATTGATCAATTTCTTCCATACTAGGCTCACATTCTTCAAGAACTGAATCACACATTATTGGTTCTATAGTGAAAATCGAAATGTCATAGCCATCTTCATCATAGTTTGGTGTCCATTGTTCTTCATTGATGGTTATGTCCATCATTGTTAGGATTTCTGCCCAACCATGAGGTTCAAACTCTTCATCTGGGAATACTACATACGCATAGGTTGGGTCGCAACTTAATATATGAGTTTCCTTTGCACCTACCTCTCTATCATTCTCTCTTTTCTCTTCTCTTTTGCAACTTTACACATCCATAAGTGAGTGTATTCATGCATCCATGAGGATCTAGATCCTATGGAATGCACTGACTCGGTATCATCTGTGGCTCTATGGGTGGGATTCCACTAGATAGGGGGCACATCTCTATGAGAGTAATCTTTGAGATTGACTTTAGTCATAACACCTAAGTGTTGCAAATACAAGGAATTGGTTCCCCAATCTTGTACTACTTGCAATTGCCTCATGAATGGTCTTCCCAAAATCATCTCATAGGCCTGATTTTTGCTAAAGTCACATATGGAAAAAGTATGCTCAAACTCTACACCACAAGTAGTGAGAGCTATTCCTTCTAGTAATCCTAAACGTCTCTCTATGTGACCATCAGCCATTTGCGATTTCATTCTTGTTGGACTGAGTGTTGGTTTGCCCCAACGCTTCCATAGGGAAGTGGTAGCAATTGCAACTCTTGCACTTGAGTCCAAAATAGCCTTGGTGGTGTAACCCTGATGAGTGATAGGGAGATAGGTGTTTCCTTCTTCTCCTTCGCTCATGTCTCCTATTTTATCCAAGGGAATTTTAGGCACTCTTCTATGGGATCCTGCTTGGCAATGAGTTTTAACTACTTCTTGCACTTGATTGGCTACATGTTTCCACAATTTTGGCTTAACCTTGAGTAGATCCTCTAAAGTGAGATTGCACTCCACTTTAGTGTTCTTCACTACCTTTGTATTCCTAGGTATGATTGAGTCTTTGTTCCTTATCATGATCGTGGGTGCTCTCATACAGGTAGACTTTGCTTCCCATGGGCCTATGAAATGAGGTAGTTCGTGTATAGAATAAGACTCAAAGTCTAATCGTTCACTTGACTGGGCATGACCTTGCTCTTCATAAATAGAAGGAATATCTTGTGGGAATTGATCATGTAGATCATCCACAAGCTCAATGGGTGGAGGATTTTAACTTTCTTTAGCCCATTTCTCTTCTTGAATCTCTCTTAGAAATTCTTCTGAATACTAATTCATAGAAGAAAAGGTGTATGGTTTAGTGGAATTAGGCACATAAGCTTATTTGGGAGGAATGCTCACTCTTTCACTTGCCTTGTCCTTACCCTGGGAGGTGGGTTCTTTTCCAGATTTTGCAATCAAACTCTCAAATCTTTCTAATAGTCCATCAAAATGCAATTGAGTCTTGGCTGAACTAGAGTAATTGAAGAGGTGGTTGGCGTGAAACATGGTTTGAGCCAATTCTACCATCTTTGCACAAATCTTTGTTCGTTCAATCTCTAGATCAACTCTAGGGTAACACTTTTCATGTTCTGATACATTTGACCCTTCTTGGATTCTGACCTAAAATGCTTTGAGCATCATGTCTAGGTCCTCAGGAGTGGGATCCACTATGACTGATCCTACTCAAGCTGGTGGTGGTGGGGTTATATTGTTGGTGCAAGACAATCAACAATTGAAGGTCTTTAAGTCCGCAGAGACGTCAGCAAAAATTTCCTTAAAAAGGTCACCGGAAGGCACCGGAACAGTACCGGAAGGTCACTGGAAAAGTACCGGAAGATTACAGGAAAGTCACCGGAATGTTACCGGAATAGATCAATTTTACAGATTTCAGTTCATGAAGAGTTGAAGAATGAAAGGAGGAAGAAAAGAACAAATTTTGAAGCTTGGAAGAAGAACCGGAAAAAGTTGTACACATATGTACAGTAGTATAGTCCGTGTTATAAGCTTGTACAAATTTATCTATAAATACCTGAAAAATGTCGAGGCGCAAAGGCGCGAAGAATGAGAGGCGTATAGGCATTAGAGGCATATACGAGAGAGAAAGGAATAGAAGAGAAGAATGAGAAGTTAGATGTCATGAGACATATGTAAAGTTAGTTGAGTTTTCCTCTCATCACTCAACTGTAACTTTCTGAGTAATCGAAGAAAAGTTGCGCCGAAATTTCTGTGTGTTCTTCATCTGTGATAGATGTTTTGTGAAATCCTATTGAGGATATCTAAGTCTATAGTTAATCAATCTATAGCTTAAGTTTCAGAGTTTGATTGTAAACAGAAACCGAGAATTGTCAGTAGGAACATTCATATGTGTTGAGTGTTCAAAGTTTACTGAAACAGGCGCATTTTCGGTGATCAATGTTTTGATCATTTCTCAGTGCATACTTTAAAGTTTTGCATGAGTGAAGGTTTAATCTTTAAGTTAGAAGATAAGCTACTCGTAACCAGAAGCATTTGCTTAAACGGGTTCTATTCAAGGAGAACCAAGTCTTAGAAGTTACAGGTGTGAAGTCGACTGTTCAGAATGACAGTTTCAGACAAAAGTAACCTGTGAAGATTAATTTGAAGAAGTTGTGCAGCAGACTTATGTGTTGTGAAGGTTTTTTACTTACTCTTGGTATAGAGGTGTTCTAATCTCAAGAGTAGGTTATTCTGAAGGAGATTTACATTCTCCGACAGTGGTATCAGAGCAGGTAAAGTGTTATCAAAGCAGGAAACATCAAAATCAGTGGTATTAGAGCAGGAGACACCAAAATCAAAGAAAGGAGGTTCCCGTTTGCTGCGGTTACAAAGAATTCAACCACCGAAGGACTAAAAGGTGAAAGCTTGAAGGCGAAACCTGAAGAAGAGATCATACGACATCAAGAAAGACAAACGGAGTCTAATTCGAAGCAAAGGTACATACATTATTCATAAAGGTTGAAATTTTAAATACACAGGAAGACACAAGATGGGAGATTCTCTACAGATAGAGAAACTGGATAGGGAAAACTATCCTGCGTGGTCAATGAGGATGGAAGCTCATCTTATGAGCAAAGATTTAATAGCTTATATCACAGGAGAAGAAGAAAAGCCACAGTTCAGAGATCCTAGTGTTCCGACTAGGGAAGAGTTAGCAGATTTGAAAAACTGGATGAAGAAAGATGTGCAAGCTAGAAGCATTATCTATATGGCAGTAAATGATTACTTGCTACCTCATATTCGAGGTCTTGAAAGTGCAACGGACATTTGGAATGCTTTGGAGGAGCATTTCCAGAATACTACTAAGTCAAGAAAGGCATCCTTATGGGCAGAGTTTACAACCTTCAAGAAGAAGGCTTCTCAGTCCGTTTCAGACTATGTGACAAGAATGAAAGACATTGCAGATGCATTAGGTGCTGTTGATGAAGATATCGAAGAGGATAAATTGGTAAGGCAAATTCTTACAGGCTTAAGAGGTGATGACAAATGGAAGCCGTTTATTTTGTCTACGGAATTATCACTTGACCATTTCACTCCTGATTTAAATCAGCTGTTAGGTCATATGCTAACATTTGAGAATGATGTTAAAGGAGATGGTGACAAGAGTGCAGGTCACGCAATGTACTCGAAAGATAAAAAGAAGAATAGCAAAGGAAAGCAACAGGCAAATGAAGATGAAGGAACAACTAGCCAAGCCAACTTCCTAAGAGGAAGAGGAGGTGGCAAAGGTAGAGGAAGAGGCAGAAACAACAAAGATGGAGGCAAAGCCTGCTGGATTTGTGGTAAGACAAATCATTTAGCTAATGATTGTTGGCACAATACTCAAAGTAATAATGGATATAGTCAAAGTTACAATGCAAGAGGAAGAGGTGGCAGAAATCAAAGAGGAAATTTCAGAGGCAGAGGTGGTAGGAGTTACTTTGGAAGAAATGCAGGAAGAGGATTCCAAAGTCAACAATATAACAATACCTACTACAATTACGCTTCAGAACAGAAGGAAGATTCAACAATGATATTGAATGCTACTTGTGAAAGTCAGAGTGAAGATCAAAGAGTCTTCTACATTGACTCAGGATGTAGCAATCACCTGAGTGGAAACATATCATTGATGACTGATTTGGAGAATAAAGTTTCTAATCATGTTGTTCAAACAGGTGACAACACAAAGCATAAAGTGAAATCGATTGGATCAGTGAAAGCCAAAGACGGCAGTACCTTATTGGGTAAGGTTCTGTATGTTCCTACAATTCCTAAGAATTTGATAAGTGTAGGACAAATTGTTGAAAAAGGATATGAAGTAAGATTCACTAATGAAGGAGTATACGTGGAAGATCCCAGTCAGGGATATAAACAGATTGTTTCAGGAAAAAAAGAAGGAAGACTGTTTACACTGAAGATTCAAGGTAACATTGGTCAGGCCATGTTTACATATGAAGGACAGAAAATTTCTGAGTTAGATCTTTGGCACAAGAGACTTGGACATTTCAATGAAAGAGGTATAAAAGATATGGTTAACAATGGTTCAGTGCTTGGACTGCCTAATGTTGCAGGTCAACATATGACATACAAATGTGAGGCATGTCAGTTTGGTAAGGCTCATAAGAATTCTTATACCAAGCATGGCTTTATGCACTCAGAGAAGCTTGAGTTGGTACACACAGATGTGTGGGGACCATCAAAGGATTTCAGTATAAATGGATCAAGATATTATGTGATTTATGTTGATGATGCTACTAGATGGATCACTATCTATGTGATCAAAGATAAGTCAGAAGTATTCAATACATTCAGACATTATCATGCGTATGCAGAAAGAACTACAGGTCATAGACTGAAGAGACTAAGATCAGATGGAGGGGGAGAATATTTCTCCAATGAGTTCAGTGACTACTTATGGAATGCAGGTATAAAAAGGGAAGTTACTTGCAGATATTCTCCTCAACAAAATGGTGTTGCAGAAAGAAGGAACAGAACTATTGTTGAGTTTGCAAGGTCTATGATGAATGAGAAAAAGTGCCCTAATTATTTGTGGGCTGAAGCTGTAAACACAGCTACTTATTTGGTCAATAGGTTACCATGTAAAGCCCTGCAAGGTATGACACCATATGAGGCTTGGTGGGGTAAAAGACCTACCTTAGATCATTGCAGAGTATTTGGATGTGTGGCATATGCATATGTGCCATCACAATTAAGACACAAATTAGAACCTAAAGCTGAAAAATATGTTTTCATTGGCTATGATGACAGACAGATGGGATACAGGTTGTGGAGTCCATCCACAAAACATTTTCTGGTATCGAAAGATGTTACGTTTGATGAGCAAAGTTCTTGGTATGCAGGAACAGTTAATAACAATACAGGTGATGAAGAAGAAATGAGTCAGAAGAAAGGTAAATCAAAAGTTCAAATAATTGATGAAGAAGAAAATTATGAAGTGCAGGAAGAAGTTGAAGAAAGGCCAAGATTTGATCCTGAGTGTGAAGAACCAGAATCCTCAAGGACTGGAGAACTCAGAAGGTCATCAAGAAATAGATGGCAACCTACAAGGTACAGTTATGATACTTCATTTTTGGCTACGAAAGATTATGCTTACATAGTGAAAGCAGATGAAGACCCTTCTACATATGAAGAGGCAAAAGGTAAGGAAAAATGGGAAAAAGCTATGCAAGAAGAACATGATGCATTGGTGGAAAATCAAACATGGGATTTAGTTCCTAAACCAAATAGCCAGAAGATTATTGGATGTAAGTGGGTCTACAAGACCAAAAGATTTGCAGATGGAAGTGTGTCTAGATACAAAGCTAGACTTGTTGTCAAAGGGTTTGCTCAAACATATGGAGTTGATTATGATGAGACTTATAGTCCAGTAGCAAAGATGACAACCATCAGAACACTCATAGCTGTTGCTGCGAGTAAAGGTTGGAAGTTATGTCAGTTAGATGTGAAAAATGCTTTTCTGAATGGTTATATTTCAGATGATGTGTTCATGGAGCAACCTCAAGGATTCAGAGATAAAAGGTATCCAGATCATGTGTGCAAGCTCAAGAGAGCGTTGTATGGCTTGAAGCAGGCCCCAAGGGCATGGAACTATAGACTTGTGAAGTTCCTAAAGGAACTTGGTTTCCAGGTATCTGAAGCAGATAGTAGTCTGCTTATAAAAGCAAGTGATAATGGTTTCATATACATGTGCATATATGTTGATGATATAATACTTACAGGAACAGATGAGTCAGGTATACAAAGACTCAAGAAGCAAATGGAAAAGGAGTTCAAGATAAGTGACTTGGGAGACTTGTCTTACTTCTTGGGTATGGAGATCACATATACTCAGCACGGAGTATTTGTGACCCAAGAAAGATATTTGAAGAACTTGTTAATCAAGTTTAAAATGAATGATTGCCGGATAGCACCTACTCCAATGGAGGTGAATCACAAACTGAGTAAGTTTGGAGGTGAAGAATTCAAGGATGTGAGACAATATCAGAGTTTAGTTGGTAGTCTTATTTATGCTACTTTAACTAGACCTGATTTATCATATGCAGTAGGAGTATTGTCTCAGTTCATGCACTGTCCAAGGAAAGAACATTGGACTGCAGGACAAAGAGTGTTGAGGTACATTAAGGGTACACTCAAAGAAGGTTTGTATTATGGTTTTACATCAGATACAAACATCAAAATATACAGTGATGCAGATTGGGCAGGTAATCCAGATGACAGAAGGTCAACCTATGGATACATGTGTTATGTGGGAGATAAGCTAATCTCATGGTGTTCTAAGAAGCAACATACAGTTGCTTTGTCTTCTACAGAAGCAGAATACAAAGGCATGGTTGAAGCTGCAAAGGAAGTGATTTGGCTCAAGACCTTGATGAAGAGTCTTGACATTATACAGAGGACACCAATTATATTTGGAGATAACATGAGTTCATTGTACTTAGCTGCTAATCCTGTTTTTCATGCCAGGACTAAACACATTGAGATTCAGTATCACTTTCTAAGAGAGAAGGTGGTGAATAAAGAGATTGAAGTAATCCATACTTCAACAAAAGATCAGATAGCTGATATGCTTACAAAAGGTTTGGATGGACCTAAGTTACAAAGGTTTAAAGATATGGCAGGAATAAAGAAGACAGAGAAAACCTCAATTGATGATTGAGGGGGAGCTGTTGGTGCAAGACAATCAACAATTGAAGGTCTTTAAGTCCGCAGAGACGTCAGCAAAAATTTCCTTAAAAAGGTCACCGGAAGGCACCAGAACAGTACCGGAAGGTCACTGGAAAAGTACCGGAAGATTACAGGAAAGTCACCGGAATGTTACCGGAATAGATCAATTTTACAGATTTCAGTTCATGAAGAGTTGAAGAATGAAAGGAGGAAGAAAAGAACAAATTTTGAAGCTTGGAAGAAGAACCGGAAAAAGTTGTACACATATGTACAGTAGTATAGTCCGTGTTATAAGCTTGTACAAATTTATCTATAAATACCTGAAAAATGTCGAGGCGCAAAGGCGCGAAGAATGAGAGGCGTATAGGCATTAGAGGCATATACGAGAGAGAAAGGAATAGAAGAGAAGAATGAGAAGTTAGATGTCATGAGACATATGTAAAGTTAGTTGAGTTTTCCTCTCATCACTCAACTGTAACTTTCTGAGTAATCGAAGAAAAGTTGCGCCGAAATTTCTGTGTGTTCTTCATCTGTGATAGATGTTTTGTGAAATCCTATTGAGGATATCTAAGTCTATAGTTAATCAATCTATAGCTTAAGTTTCAGAGTTTGATTGTAAACAGAAACCGAGAATTGTCAGTAGGAACATTCATATGTGTTGAGTGTTCAAAGTTTACTGAAACAGGCGCATTTTCGGTGATCAATGTTTTGATCATTTCTCAGTGCATACTTTAAAGTTTTGCATGAGTGAAGGTTTAATCTTTAAGTTAGAAGATAAGCTACTCGTAACCAGAAGCATTTGCTTAAACGGGTTCTATTCAAGGAGAACCAAGTCTTAGAAGTTACAGGTGTGAAGTCGACTGTTCAGAATGACAGTTTCAGACAAAAGTAACCTGTGAAGATTAATTTGAAGAAGTTGTGCAGCAGACTTATGTGTTGTGAAGGTTTTTGACTTACTCTTGGTATAGAGGTGTTCTAATCTCAAGAGTAGGTTATTCTGAAGGAGATTTACATTCTCCGACATATATGAGGTGGATTAGAAGGTGGTGGATTAGAAAATGATGGGGCTGGTGGTGGTTGTGGTGATGAGTGAGAGCACATCAGAGAAGTGAGTTCAACTATCTTGGCCTTTGTTTATCTTAGGCTTTCCTCAATTTTGCTCATCCTCTTAGACCATTTTCTTTTAATTTGCTCAGGGCTATCCTTCCAAGCTCTTGTCCTTTTCTTAGTTATACTTTTAGTCTCACTAACCTCAAAACTTTTTTCATGACTAAGGCCTGGGTTCTACTATGATGCCTGAGCTCTCATGACCACTTGCACTGAGGCAGTGTACGTTTTACTTCCAGTAGAATCTACCACTAACCCAATCACATTAATGGGAGTAATCTTCGATGCATTGTTTGGGTTCTTTAGGCAACCTCATAAGAGGTGCTCTTTCTCACAATCTTGACAAAAAACTTGAATTGTCACTGATTGGGGCTACATTGGTGTAGGCATAGGGCAATCACAAATGAAGTGATCACCATGGCACGGTCCTCTAGGTGTTGGTGGTCTCATTTGTCTAGGTTGGGGCCTAGAGTTAGGATTTGCATACATTAGCATGTTCTAGTTCCAAACTAGGTTCACTCGGGTCTTCATAATAGTATGTCTCATTATGCTCAGGTGGCTGCATATAGTAAGCCTATGGACTATCGATATGAGTTGAGTCAAAACTATGATCACTCGGATCACTTTTGGTTGAGTCGATCGCGATTGATGGTGTTGGCCCCAATTGATGGTTTCAATCGCGATGGAAAGAATTTCTCGAGTTTTTGCGTGAATACCTATCAATCGTGGGCCTATGCATTGCGATGGATAACTTTCTCGTCAAAATGGAGTGTCAATCACGATGGGCAAGGGTGTCTATCACGATGGACACCTGTCGATCGCAATGGACAGGCAATCTGTCGTGGGGTCTCAATCACGATTGATTGGATTTTTTGGATTTTTGTGTATTTATGTGTCAATCAAGGGTCTACACCTTGCAATGGATGGGTTTTTAGCCGAGTACATGTGTCAATCGTGATTTTTTAGTCGACTGTGATGGACACAGGTGTCCATTGTGATGGATACCATCTATCGCGATGGACAAGGGTGTCTGTTAGGGTCTATCAATCACAATGGACAGGCAGCCTCTCGTGATGGACATTGTCAATCGTGATTGATGATGTCAATCACGATGGACAGCAAAAATGTAATTTTTTTTTGAAATTCTTGTGGATTTGTGATGTGCAAGGCCTTTAGATTATGAATATGCACTTAGTTTTACCAAATAGCCAACTTCTTTGTCAATTGCAATTGACAAAGGTAAACGCCGGTGGGACCTGTGTAGACATTTTTTGTACCTGTTGGAGTTATTGCAGCTATTGTGGATTCTCATAGCTACAAGAACACTCAAGAAACATGCAAAAACCATGCACACAAAATCTCTCTCTCTCTCTCTCTCACACACACACACACAAGTGAAATGAGGGGAATGAAGTGGGGAAGGTGATATGACCAAAAAAACTAAAAATTCAGCGAAGATGGATATGGAGGTAAGAGGTGGTGAGGATGATGATGGTGAAGAAAGTAAAAGAAAATAGTGAAAAGTAAGGAAAATACCTATGACTCCAACATCACAACTCTACATCTTACCATCACATGCTCATCCTCGAAGCTCTCTCCACAGCAACGGTGTCAAATTTGGTGTCACTCTACCACAACGAAAAGTACCAATGTGAGGAGATCCACCTCATAAATTTCAATCCATGGAGACATGAGGACTAGTATGACGACTATGAGCAAGTGAAGGCACAATCGCCATGTCCTTGCTGCACTCACTGCAATCAAGGTTCTAATTGTTCCCATCTTTGCAACCGGGCTGAAAGTCTCTTCATAGTCAATGGCGTGAGTCTGCTTGAATCCTTTTACTAATAGTCTAGCTTTATGCCTACCTAGAGAACCATCAGCATTTCTCTTTATTTTAAAAACCCATTTATTTGGAACAATCTTCATACATTCAGCCTTTGGAACTAGCTCCCATGTATGATTTTCCTTGAGAGATTTTATCTCTTCTTGCATAGCTTGCTACCATTCTTTTTGTGTACATGCTTCTTCATATGCACCTGGCTCTTTGTCTTTGACCACCTGTGTCATATATGCGAAATGATTTGCAATAAAACTATCATAGCTCAACCTTTGAATTGGATACCTTGTTCTTGAATACCTCCTGTTATTTCCTTTTGAATATTGCTTCTTCAATCGGTTCAATTTTACCTTTGGTGTAATCACCTCTTTATAGTCTCCTTCACTTGCATTTGAATCACTATTTTGGGCAGCACTTTCAGCTTCATAACCTGATGTTGGTGATGAGGAATGACTCCTTAGTCTCCCCTTCCATGTTGAGCTTTCTCCATGTGATGTAAAAGCTTCTAGGCCTGACATTTGAGCACTTGTTTGCTGAAATTCTTCTTAGACAACACCTCCATCATCTTCATAGATACCACATCTCGTGAGAATCGTAGCTCCTTTGTCACCGGATTGTAGCACCTATATCCTTTTTGCTCTAATGAATATCCAATGAAAATACATTTTTCTAACTTTAGCTCCATCTTTGTTCTTAGTTCTTGAGGAATGTGAACATTACACACACATCCAAAATCTTTGAGATGTGTAAGATCAAATTTCTTATCGGAATAAATCTCCTCGGGAGTTAAAGTATGCACTCCGACTGTTGGGCACTTGTTCATCAAATAAACAATCATACTAGCTGCTTCAACTCAATAGTTTAGTGGAACCTTCATCTCATTCAGCATGTATCTTGCAACTTCTGTGATATGTCCATTTTTCCTTTCAGCAATTCCATTGTGCTGAGGTGTGTACCTACATGTAAGTTGTCGTTTGATGCCATTTTCATAAAGAAAATCTAAAAATTCTTTGCAAAAATATTCTCCTCCTCCATTAGACCTCAATGTCTTTATATACCATCATGCTTCCTATTCTACCTATGCTTTAAATCTCTTGAACATAGAGAACACATCTGATTTTTGTTTTATGCAAAACATCCATAATTTTCTTGAATGATTATCAATAAAGGTGACAAAATATCTATTACTAGCCATCGATGGTTGTTGTGTTGGTCCCCATACATCCGTGTGTATCAAGTCAAGGACATTCCTTTCCACATAGTTGCTCTTCTTGAATGGTTGTGGAGTTTGCTTTCCTAGTTGGCATGCTTCACAAAACGCATGCAGTGCAACATCATTGAATCTTGGAAGACCTCAACATCATTGAATCTTGGAAGACCTCTTACCACTTCATGGTTGCTCATGTCCTTGACCTTGGGAATGTTGATATGCCAAAACCTTTTGTGCCACAAATCAATTTCAGCAATCCTCTTGTTTTCAAATTGAATATACATCACCTTTCCATGTGGTTCTTGAATGTCCAAAGTGAACATCCTACCTTCTTTCCTTCCTTAAGCAACAACCTTGAATCCTACTTTTGGATTCTTTACAAAGTAGCCTTTTTCATTAAAGATAACATGATATCCTTTCTCTACCATTTGTCCTACTGAAATCAAATTCTTTGCAATAGTAGGAACATGAAGAACATCAGTCAATGTCTTCTTGTCTCCAAGCTTGATTTCTCCAACATTCTCAATTGTGTGTTGAGTTTCATCACCACTCTCCACACATCCTTTTCCACTTGGAGCTTGTAGATTTGTGAATAAATCTCCTTGGCACATCATATGATTGTTTGCAACCTGAATCTATAAACCATTTTTTATCATCACTTCTCGGTCTGTTGTACTCATGCTTCATGGCAAGCATGGTTTGCTTGTCTCCTTCACTTGATGTACTTGCATATTTATTTTGGCGCCTTTGGCATCCTCCATTTGGCCTTCCATTCTGTTTCCAACAATCATTTGCATAATGTCCTATTTTACCACAATAATAACATGTTATACCTTTATGAGGATTGTATGAGCCTCGACCTCTTCCTCTATTTCTTCCTCGACCTCTTCCTCTATTTCTTCCTCGACCTCTTCCATCTGTGTTGTCATTTGAGTTGCCCTTGTTATCCTTCGAGTTGTGTTGGCTGGAATTTGTGTTGTTGTAGCTTCTTCCTCTTTCTCTCAATCCTCCTCTTGAGTTCCTTCCTCCACCTCAACCTGCATATAACATTTGGCTATGTTTGTTACCTTTGTTGCTTTCTCCTTGTTGAGCAGCCTCTTCAACCACAAGATTTGGTATAATCTCCTGAACATTGGTAGAGGATCTCTATAAAGAATGTTTATGATGAGGGGCTTCCACTTTTCCTCACTCCTCAAGACATTGAGGTCTATTTGGATGATGTCTTCCTCTTGTATCTTGCATCCAACTGATACTAGCTGATCTTGAAGTTCCTTGATCTTCAATTTATACTCACTAATGCTTTGATTTCAGATTTTCTTCATGTTGTTGAGCGCGTTCTTGAGTGGGATCTTTCGAGACCTTGTTGAGGTAGCATACACCTTCTCCAATGCTTCCCAAACTTCCTTAGCTATCTCTCGGCTTTGCACATGATCAATCATAGTGTTAGAAATAACTTTTGAAATGAGGAACATCACCCTTCAATTCCTCTCTTCCCAATTTGCGAATTTTCTTCTTTATGTTGGAGTGATGTTGGGATCTTGAAGGTCCATTGGTTGTGGATCATCTTCAGTAACAAGACTCCATAAACCTTTACCTTTAAGGTAATTTGTCGTTATATACCTCCAAGACTCAAAATTACCTTTATCTTACTTCTCAACTTGTTGTCCTAAGTCAGCCATTCAAAACTTCCAAGTTTGAAGTTTACCTCAAATATCTTGTGGCGCTCTTTCTTCACTTTACGAAGCTCCCCCTTGATTTGTAGCTTCTGATTTACTTTACTTCAATTCCAATGATTTGACTACTTTGAGCAGCCACTCTTCATGTTTGTTTCAGTTTTTGGATTGATTCTCTTTTGATTGATTCTCTTATGGCCTCCACTACTTGCTGAAGTAAATGCTTCCATTTTTCATTTTTGTACTTTCCTTCTATTTTAAGAAAATCCTTTTTGCGAAATATATACGACCTTGCTTCTTTATTTTTTAACACAAACTTCCATAGCCTTATCCAACTTTTGTATGTGTCCTATCATTGTGTTGTAGATGACTTGTGAAATGAGAAACATCACTCTCTTATTCATTTTCTCCCATTCTTTCAATTGCCTCTTTTATTGATATGTGGTGTTTGGATCTTCTATCTCAAAAGATAACGGTTTTTAGATTTCTCTCTTTTTTGCAGCCCTTGTTGATTATGCTCCCCTTTGATGTAGCACCTCTTCTTTTGGCCTTAACTTCCTCTTTTCTTGAATTATTGGTCTTATTGTAGGTATCCTTCAATTTTGATACCAAATGTGGAGAATTCAACTCCAATATGCACATGAAAAGCTACCGAGCCTCTCTTAAATGCCATGTCAAACACCTACGTGCTAAAAGTAGATTGAATCCCAACCCAAAGACTTTGAGATTTTTCCTACATAAAGTAGACTCTATTAGCCTTCTAACAAGCTATAGATCACTCAAATTGGAGTTGAATTAGTCAAGCACCTAACTACATAAATATAGACTACCTTTCAACTCAAGTTATGAAAAAATTAGAAACTTAAAGGAATTACTTTAAGTAAATATTAAAGAAGAGTTTAATATACATAATTGACCAAAAAAAGCACAAAAGATAAGCCTTCTCATATGATATGGTTTTCCATTAATTGAATTAAGCATAAAGAGAAATTTATTGTACAAGATGCCTACGTATAGGAAGATGTTCTACTCAAATATATATGTATCTTGTAGCACATTGATCTCAAGAATTTGTATATGACATGATGCGAGTGTATCCTGTTGATATATTAAGGTAGTGATATGTGTGAACACACTAGGACCGCCGGGGCACTTTTTTCCCTCTTTAGGAGGTTTCTTTCCCCCGACTTGTATATACGTCTATTGCCCTAATGGGCTACTTATCTTTGTACATTCTCTAGTAATACATTTTTTAGTATTGTGTGTTGTGCTCCAAGCTTCTTCTTCTTCCTTGTGTTGTTCGCTTACTTCCGCAGACGTCTAAATCCAACAGTATCAAAGCAAGTCGTCGCTTCATCTAGGGTGCCGTCGACACTCCTCTGTTTGTAGCCTCAGAATCGCACAAATTTTGGTGAGCATACTCAGCATGTTTTCGAGATCAAAACAGCTTTGCTATGTGGTGTCGAAATCGCGATCTCAGCTCGTTTCGTCTTCTGAATGCACCATCGCAGCGCTTGTGCAGGCTATTTTGTCTTTTTGTGCCAAAGGCATATACCAGTTTTTGTTCACTAGTATAAGTGTCTCGAACTCTGCTACAGGTCTAGCGAATTTATCTGGGCAGTTCTATTCAACTTTTTGAGATACAGTCAATTTTCTGCATCAAGATATTTTAGTCACCGGCCATGGATGAAAGTAGTGATGTATTCTCTATGTTGGCTCTTGAGGATAAGTTGGATGGTATCAACTACCCGTTATGGGCTTATATGATGCGACATGTGTTGGTTGCAAAAGGACTGTGGAACATTATGCAGGGTATCAAAAAATGTCCTATCACACCTGCAACTGTTACAACTGTAAGTACTGAAGCTGATGCAAAAGGTGTTGAAGATGATGATATTCTGCATATTCATGTTCGTGATGCGGTTTTTGGTGCACCTACTGCACAGCAAATTTGTTGGGATGGCACAGATGCCCAGGCACATGCATTGATAGCTTTGTCTATCAAACGTGCCATTATTCCTCACATTCGCTCTTGCAGAACATCTAAGGATGCTTGGGATACACTTACCACATTGTACCAAGCTAGGAATGAGGCTCGTGTTGCTTACCTCTGAAAACAGTTGGAGAGTGAGCATATGAATGAAGGTGATTCTATGGACAGTTTCCTAACGAAGATCAAAGACTTGAAGGAACAGTTGATTTCTGCTAATGAGGTTATACTAGATAGCTCACTTGTGCAGACTATTCGGAATGGTCTTCTTGATTCATATCAGAGTTTTGCTTCTACTCTTCGGTTGATGATGAAAGGCAATCCAAATGCCTTATCATTTGAGGAGTTACTCTCTATTCTGTTGTAGGAAGATCAATCCAGGCAGAATAGGTCCATTAATGCGAGTTGCAGATCAAGCTTTCCTGGCTAGTGAGAAGGGCAAAGGAAAATGGAGCTCTTCAACTAGTAAGCAAAAATCTGCTAATTCTCCATATTTGAAGAAGGAAGATAAAGATGAGAAGAAATCAGAAAAGCAGAAATTGTTTTGTAAGTACTTTAAAGGGATTGATCATATCATAAAGAATTGTCCAAAACTGGCTGCTAAAGAGGCTCGAATGGTTGTTGCAGAGGCCTCTACACCAAAAACAGAGTCTGCTAATCTTGTGCAGGAAGAAGAATGGGTGTTTACTACTGTCTGCAGTTTTGACCAATCTTCTCATGAGGAGTGCATGTCTGCAGTAGACTCAGGTGTTTGGTATTTTGACAGTGGGGCAACCAAACATATTACCTCGTAGCGCAGTTTCTTCTCTTCACTCGAGCCTGTCCCTACAGGGAATACTATTACATACGCCAATTATCCAATCATGGGAGTTGGTAAGATCATTTTGACTACTGCTAATGGTAGTTCTTTCACTTTGTGAGATGCTTTATTTGTGCCAGGGATCAAGAAGAACCTGTTATCAGTTTTTGCCTTAGCCAA
Organism: Ceratopteris richardii; assembly: GCA_020310875.1. Taxonomy (NCBI): domain Eukaryota; kingdom Viridiplantae; phylum Streptophyta; class Polypodiopsida; order Polypodiales; family Pteridaceae; genus Ceratopteris; species Ceratopteris richardii. The sequence goes on from CM035411.1 coordinate 176,015,480, forward strand.
GATTGGCTTGGCTATGAAATTTGTTGATGACAGGTGTACAGTTCATGATCTGTCAAATCGCGATGTGATTATTGCTTCTGGCATTTTATGTCGTAGGTTGTATAAGCTCATAGACTATGAAAGATCTGTAAATGATTTGACATGTGCGGTAAATGATTCTCAGGCTATGTCGGATGCAAAGCTTTGGCATGCATGCTTTGGTCATCTGAATTTTGCTAGTACAAAAATCTGAAATGGTGTCCTCTTTGCCCAAACTTGAGGCACCTAGAAAACATGTTTTTGAAGGCTGTATTTTGGGCAAAATGCAGTGTTCGTCCTTTCCAAAAGATGGTTCAGTTGGGCTACTAAAAAATTGCAGCTTGTATATAGTGATGTCTATGGTCCTATGCAGATACCTTCTTTTAGAAGGCCATTGGCACTAAGTGCGTATACAAGTTGAAGCGTAAACCGGATGGTACAGTTGACAGGTATAAGGCTAGGCTTGTTGCAAAGGGTTATGCACAAGAGAGAGACATTGATTTTGATGAGACCTTTGCACCTACATGTCGTATGACTACTGTTCGGAGCATTTGTGCACTTGCAGCTCATCATGGTTGGAATGTACATCAGTTGGACATTAAAACAGCATTTTTGAATAATGATTGCATGAAGAAATGTATGGTTTCAGCCCCATGGCTTTGTGCAGAAAGGGCATGAAAACCAGGTGTGCAAGTTAAAGAAGGCATTATATGGTTTAAAGCAAGCACCACATGCTTGGTATGAGAAGATACATGCCTATCTGATTGTACATGGTTTTGAGAACAATCCAACTGAAAGCACCTTATATGTTAAGCGTGCTAATGATGTGCTTTTGATCATTGTTGTCTATGTTGATGTCATGTTGCTCACTAGTCCTATTGAGAAGCATATTGCTGATTTTAAAGCTGAGTTGCATGCCTCATTTTAGATGTCTCATTTGGGGCATTTGCATCACTAACTGGGCATTCAGTTTATGCAAGTTGATCATGGAATGGCATTGTGTCGAACAAAATATATTGACACATTATTGTATAATTTTGGCCTTGAAGACTATAAACTTATTGCCACTCCTATGGAGACAGGTTTACGATTGAGTCTTCATGATGTTGGAGATGCATTTGATGTTGTCTCTATCAGCAGGCTATTGAATGCTTGATTTACTTATGCATTACTCGACCAGATATTCAGTTTGCTGTCTCATAGATGAGCAAGTTTATGCATTGCCCAGGAGTCAAGCATTGGTAGGCAGTTAAGCGCATCTTTCGCTATTTGAGTGGTACTCGGCTACTTGGGTTATTTTATCCCAAGGGGGGTTCACTACCGCCATATTTGCATGCTTTCTCTGACTCTGTTTGGGCTAGTTGCTATGACACTCATGTGTCCACTAGTGGCTTTTAATTCATGCTTGGTAGCTCATGTATATCTTGGTTGGGCAAGAACCAGCCTACTGTGGCCACTTCCAGTTGTGAGGTTGTGTATAGGGAAGCTTTCACAGCTACTGTTGAGTGTGTGTGGCTCAGATGCCTTATGGCTAATTTGGGTGTTGGTCAAAATTCTACCACCACCATCTTCACTGACAGTCAGAGCGCATTGGCAGTTGCGAGGAACCCTGTGTTCCATGCTCACACTAAGCACATTGAGGTGCATTATCACCATGTCACGGAGAGGTTCTCTACTGGGGAGATCAGCTTGGCATATGTGCCCACGCAAGAGAACATTGCAGACCTTTTCACGAAGGCTCTACCTAGGGAGAAGTTTGAAGCTTTCCGCAAAGCTTTGGGCTTACTTCCTTTTGTGGAATGATTTCCACATAGCTTGGCACTTCCTTATACATGAGTGCCTTGTTCACCACATCACTCCCAGGGGGGATTTGTTGATATATTTAGGTAGTGATGTGTGTGAACAGACTAGGATCGTCCGGACACTTTTTTCCCTCTTTAGGAGGTTTTTTTCCCTCGGCTTGTATATACGCCTATTGCCCTAATGGGCTACGTATCTTTGTACATTCTCTAGTAATACATTTTTCAGTATTGTGTGTTGTGCTCCAAGCTTCTTCTTCTTCCTTGTGCTGATCACTTGCTTCCGCAAACGTCTAACTCCAACATATCCAAGGTTTGGTTCATCACTTTTCTATGAGTTCTTGAAAAAACATGCCCAAAATCCTTCTGTATTGGAAGAATCCATAGGATCATGTGATTCTTCATCTACCCTTGCATCCTCTCTCTCCTCATGAACTTCCATTGCTTGTATTTTATCATTCCTTTGTCTTTGGTGAATTTTGGCTCTCCAATCCACTCCATATAGATAAGGTGGAACCTTCCTTATGTCCTCTAGATCTTCATTCATCCCTGGACTCTTCTCAAGGCCATAATCACATAAGCTTGAATCTTTACTTTTAACAAGGTCAAGCATAAGCCTCACTTATAGCACAGAATATTTTGGAAGGGTGCCCTTTAGTTCATGCAATTCATTCCATTTCTGTAAGAAAATGTAGACCATAACCTTGTTTTGCTCACATTCATCCCGCATAAAAGTGGGTGGCTTGAGGTCTTTCAAGAGGGGAGTCTCCCTAGAACCTTTCCCCTTGTATTTGTTAGTTTGGACCATCTCCCTCCTAGAGGTCTCAGTTATATGAAAAGGGGTCTCTCCTTCCTTCATAGCAAAGCAATAGGTAATCCCTATCTTAAGAGAGACCATCTAGCCTTTAATTTGTTCAAAAAGTGAATCCATACTACCTGATGTAGCCTCTAACCTTTGGCTTTTGTTTTTAAATTCATTGTATTGATCATAAGAGATGAACTCATCACAGAGATCTATGTGTGATTCAACCTCTTACTCAACCTCGCTAATGTTTGGATCTTGCTCTTTTAGTATTTGTTCATTATATGGGGAGGCGTGTCTTACCATTTCTTGCCTGTTGTGACATTTTTCCCCCAAATGTGAAACTAGAGAGCTAGAAATGGTAATGGAAGTAAATATTTCACCAACATAAAGAGAAATATAACACAGCAGCACTTCATTGGCGTACTTCAAGCTTTCCAAAGGTAAATTGACACAATGCTAGAGAGCTAGAAATTGTAATGGAAGTAAATATTATAGCCAACATAAATGAAAATATAACACCATAGCACTTTGTTGGTGTAGTTCAAGCTTTCCAAATGTAAATTGACGCAATGTGTGAAGTATTAAAACTCTGGTTTCAGCTCCTTGCCAAGCCCAAAATAAAATTCCATATATCTAGTTAACCTATGCACACTTTTAACAACATATGCACATCGATTTCAACTTTTAAAACCAATCCAAAGCTTTCCAAAAGCTCATATGAGGGTAAAAGGAGCACTTTAATACTTCTCACCAATCCTCACGAGATTTTAGAAACCACTACAACACCATGCGTCTCCATGCCTCGGTACGTACCACATTAAATGCAAGATTGCATTCAATAACACACCTCGCAATTTGTATCTCTGCAACCTTTTGTTTTTGTTTTTGTATGGCCGAGGATATAAATGAGGCACTAAGTCCTTGCTTAGCACGTTGTGTAGGAGGGGTCGAGGAGTCCTATTCCATAGTGCCGACTCTTTGTGATGAAGTTTGACTCCGAGTAGCACTAGTTGCAAGTTGCGTCATCTCTGAAGAAGGAACTATGTCCTCCATCATCTCGATGTCGGCCGAGGCCAAATCACGACGACGTGCAACACGAGCCTCTTGTGCCAAGGCATGATCACATATTACGATTTGAGCAATCTCCGGAGGAACTTTATCACATGCAGAAATGCCCATTCCTCCTAAACCAGACACATGACGTATAAGTCGTGTAGTCGTGGTAGAGAAGGTCTTCGTGCAATATTTGCATGTCCACTTACGGGTGCCTGAGCCTGAAGTACTTTGAGCATCAGCCAATGAGTGGTTAATGGTATGGACATCCCACATGGCATTCATGCTTCGAGGCATATTGATAAGTTAATGCAAGACACTAAGGGCTCTCACGAGTCACAATTGAAGAATGCAAGACACTTGGGACAATGGCCAAGGCTGAATATGGTGGTCACCTCAAGTGCTTAGTGTGAATGCTTAGTGTGAATAATGTTGAATATGGTTGAATAATGCACTCGGAATCTCAAAAATGCATTGATTCGAGAAGGTCAACTTGCAAGCCTCAGCCCTCGATAGATTCGCAAGTGCTGAAGTGCTCACGAATGCTCATGGAGTCACGCAATGGCCTCAATACTCAGAGATCTCGAGGCTCAAGCACAGTCTACAATCGCAAGTCCCGAATGTGGTTGCTGGTCAGTGGTCAGCTCTCGAATCGAAGCGCTTCGGTCGTTAGGACTTAGGGCTCGACTTCCGAAATAACGCACAATCTTTGGTGACCTGTTGGCTTTAAAAAATCGAACCGAACCCGTACGGTTCGTATCGAACGCATGGAACCGAAAAACGTACCGAAATCATCCGGTTCGCGAACTGAATCTACTCTGCCTGCATATATATTTGATACAAAAGGATGAAATTACTTGCACAATCATTGCAATCATATGTTCGAAGATTGAAATGAGCTCAAATCAAAACTTCAAGGCCAATTTTCATCTAATTTTGAGACTGATTGGAGGGGTGGTGATGATGCCATCGATAAAGTGATGATATACTTTGATACCGATGATTGGAGTTTGAAGTAGAAGGAACTACACAAATAGCACAAGGAAGAAAAAGAAACTTGGAGAACACAAAATAAAATGTATTACCAAGTGAATGTACAAATATAAATAACATGGTAGGATTAAAGATGTAAATAAAAGCCAAGGGAAAAAAACTCCTAACAAGAGAAAAAATTTCCCTACAATCCACACACATCACTATCGAACTATATCAACAATGCGTAAAAAAAAAATCATACAAGAATGTTACGAATTTTGAAATTCATAATATTCTTGCATTTACTTCAATTGAAAATGAATATGCTAGTATCAAAGATGCAATACATAGACCTATTTCAAAAAAAAAACAATGCAAGAGATTGATTCTATTCATAAGAATCAAACATGAAAGCTTTATAAATTACCAAAAGGTAAGAAAGCTATTGGTTTCTAGCAGATCTTCAATATCAAAAGAAAGGAGGATAGTACGATTGACACAAATATAAAACAAGGTTAGTTATCAAAGGTTATGCACAAAGGAAAGGTATTGACTATGATGAAATATTTGCTCCTACTTCTAAAATGACCATAGTCAAGATTGTTCTTTCTCTTGATGCATTTTTTGGTTGAAAAATATATCAAATAGATATCAACTTTTATTAATGATGATCTTCATGAAGATGTTTATATACAACAATCATAAAGTTTTGAAGAACAAGATAAAGAACATTTATTCTGCAAGTTTATTAAAGCTCTTTATGGTTTGACGCAAGCACTAAGGACTTGGTATGAAAAGATTCATCTATATCTTTTATCTATTGGTTTGAAAAATTTAGAGCTTACTACTATACTCTTATGTAAAATCAAAGACAAATGTCTTGATCATAATCATCATTTATGTGATCATAGGATTATAAGAGATCCCAAAGATTCAGATCTTAACTTTTAAGTTAAAGCTTAAAAAAGTTTTAAAAATATCAATGCCCCTTAATTTTTATATTGTTATTTTGGCATTGAATTCATGTTCAAGAATGATTATATCTATATGATGCAATGACAGTACATTGAGAAACCTCTTGAAAGGTTTGATATATTATATTCTAAACACATTTACCTATGACTCTGTTACAACCATCAGCCATCTTCTATTGAACAGATTCGTATAAAGAAGAAATCAGCAGCAACCTCTAATAACTACAGTAAATTTTTTTCATAGTATTACCACAGAAACATACATCAGCCATCAAAATCAAAATAGCCCTCTTTCAAACGGCAGAATATAAAATTCAGCATAATGTAGTGTATCTGAGCAGGCTCAGAAGTTTTTAAATCAACTGCCTCCTGTGCTACAAGCAAATCTGTAGAGTAGGACAGTTTGTGCATCAGAGTCCATACATATCCAACCTCATAATTTCCCCACTACTTTGCAATGATGGAAGGTGTCCTGACCATGTGTAGCAAGCTCTCCCTCACCTTTCTCCCTACTTTTTATTCTCTACCTCTCCATCCCAATCTGTCCCCTCCTTGGTCATCCTTTTTCCTTCTGTCTCCAAACCCAGTCCATAAATACCAACTCTCGCCTCCCCCTTCTTTTCCTGCATTGCTACAACCGCAATCAAAAGGCATCAACATAGGCACTGCCAACACTTAGAAGCATACAAAGTAGATGTGCATTAAAATAAAGTTTCATGTATCTTGCCTTTCAAATTAAGAACCAGTAAAATTAGAACATCACATGCCCTAGATCAGGCCTCTATATGTAGCATGGCAACATGAAGCAGTTAAAACATTCCTGCAAACTCATCCATAGTTGTCTATTCGGCAGAGCCCTCCTGTAAGATATTTTACACCACCAACATTTTTACTGAAAACAACATGGAAAATCGGAACAAAAATTATTATCAAGCCCACCCATTATATGCTTTTTCTAATTGAAACAAAACAGAGCAATGAAACGTGTATGCTCAATCCCTCCCTAAACAGCATCCCTGCCTCCTTCAACCCTGACCTATCCACCTACCTACTTTCTTAAATTCCTCTCCATATCAATCCATGGGTGCATCCAATGGACAGACACCTCACTGCGGTATAAATACATTAAAGTAGTACACAACTATACTCAATAAAGGTAGTAATTGCAAGATATTTCAGCAAGGAATCGTTTTCCCATTCATGTAACCCAGTACTACTTTTAGTTGTCTTGTCCCAAGGGCCATCATCTAATCAACAAGTAGCTACACTGAAAGAAGGTGCATCATTCAACAGCCCAGCCTCCGAGTAAGTTTCTGGACTCTTCTCCCTGATGGGCATAGCATTTTTCCCTTTGCTCACAATCCAGATTGGAAAACATGAGTCTCAAAAATGCCAGGATGAGTTATATATCCTTCCTTGCTAGACCCTGGGCTCTGTCATCAATCTCCAGGTTGGCAGTTGCTATCTGCTGCCTTTATGCAGCTTACTGCTATAATCTCTCTCCATCCTGCTCCTGGCACTAGCATAGATCCCCTTGCTGCCAGCTGCTGGGTCTGAAATCCATCCCTTTGTTCCTAAGTAGTAAGACCAGCCTTCTTCTCTTCCTTCTTTCTGTCCATCCCCTGCTCAAGTCATACTTATCAGTGCATGTCACATGTTTAAGATTCTAACAATCAAATGCCTGCTGCCCAATGCTTTCATTTTCTTGTACATTATAAGAATAAAAGCCAGTATTTATGTATAATCCATAGCTACCATCTAAAACAGAAAGGGGAAAAACTGTAAAGAAAAAAAAAGAGGTGTGTGTGTGTGTGTGTGTGTGCGCGCGCACGTGCGTGTGCGTGCTTGCGTGCGCGTCCGTGCGTGCGTTCGTGCGTGCGTGCGTGCGTGCGTGCGTGTGTGTGTGTGTGTGTGTGTAGTGGTGTGTGTGTTTGTTTAGAACAGCAACCTTCCACAAGGGAAGTAGAGATAATATCAGAAAAATTCAGTAATGAACAAAGTCAACAAGTGATCAATACTAGTCAAAGAAGTGGTAAAAAATGGTCAAAATTTTCAATGGCAGATTTCGAAACTACACATCAACAACTTTCTATTGATATATAATGCATCAGTGTCTGATAGCAAAAGGTAGGTCAAAAGTGGCACCCTTATTGTGCACATGTATTATTAATTTGACATGCTTTAGAATTACAGGTGTTTTCAATCGACACATGCCACAATCTTGTTTATTTGATCCGATGGCTGAAATAAAACCAAAATAAAAAGCAATTGGTAAAAATAAAGCGAACAATCAGGACTTGCTGCTTCCCTTCTTCATAACTTGACAATCTCCATAACATGAAGATGATCTCCTCCAAGTATAGATAAGCTACAAGCTGCTGTCCTCCTCATGATTGATGAAGAACCTCAACCCTAGCTGCTGCCCTCCCTGTTGAAAAAGAAAAAATCCTAACATCTCTTCTCCAAGGTTGAAGAAGACCTTCAAGTCAAGCTCTAGGCTTGCACTCCTTGAAGTGATGATTTGTTGTCTTGTTTATGGTCTTTTTATAGTTTTAAAGTGCCACAAAAAAACCGCCCACAAAAATCTCAAAAAGCTGCTTTTACGTTATTTTCGAGAAAAAAATATACTCATGGCTTTTCGTATATTCGATAATGCTTTTCATAAACTGCGGATTAGCTTATGAATTGAACTTCTGAGATATTGCCACTTGGCAATTTTGCTTTTCAATTATAAATTTGCTTTTCATGTAAACCTGCAAATTAGGGTTTCACTTTTGACCCCCCAAATGTGCTCCAAATGCTATGTATCATATATCAATAGATAGTTCTTGAAAAGTATCCAAATCTACCATGAAATTTTCTTGAAAGAATATGCAACCCGCTTGTTGAAGGTTGCCGTTTCCAACAATTAGAGTGCTAAACAAGAGCACATATGCCATAGAGAATGCTCAAATTGAGCAAAGAAGTATACACAAACAAGATAGGTGTTAGGCAGACAAAAAAAAAAAGAGCAGCATATTCAACATTTCAGGATCCTTTTTTCTTGATTGATGTGTAAACACATTTCTATGGCAGAAGCAATCTAGAAGCTGGCTATCTTTCCCTGCTCTTCGCACACTCATTCACAAGCAGCACTGTAGAGCTCTCCAGGGATCGTCCCCTATTTTGTCAATCAATGTGCACAGAACCCAATGTCGATCACAAAGATGTTGCCGGCTACTTCTCAGGAATTAACTCACGGAGACGCTTGATCAAGATGGGGCCCCACCACGTATCTATATCATAAATATCTCTCCCTCTTCTCCCTATATGAGAGGTATAGGGATGGCTTCTCACATGAATGCCACATGGCACTCGTGGGAGAGCCCATCGAGATCCTAGCAAAGGGTTGGTTCACACCCACTCCAATGTCTCTAACCTAGTAGATCACCTAACATTTCCTTCCCCTTAGTTCCACTTTTGTCCTCAAAAGTGGTGTTGGAAGATCCTAATGAGAGAGAGACATATTATGAATAGATACTCCCACTCAATCCCCATGTGTCCAGTGGACATGGTCATATCTCCGTGTTGTTTCCATGTATCCTTCTCCTTAAGAAGACTCTTGGGAAGGTAATCTAAAATCGAGAAACCGTCTCGAAGAGTGTCAACCCACTCCCATGTGGCACTATCCTTTGAACTATTTTTCCACTTTACTAGACACTCTTTATATAAGTGACTCCTTGTCTGTTTCTCTCAAGTGCGTAGTATGCCCTCAGGCTCATGTGGAACAGATTGAACAAAAATAGACTCTAGTACCTCACTATCTAAAATGAGGTTGTCAAATTCACCAAGCCTTTTCTTAAACAGGCTAACATGAAATATTGGATGGATCTAACTATTCTTTGGAAATTGGAGCTCGTAAGCCATCTTTCCTATTCTCTTAAGTATTGGAAAAGGTCCACAATACCTAGGAGATAATTTTGGACAAGGTCATGTCTTCATGCTTTCAAACCTATATGGAACTCTAAGATAGACTTTCTCTCCTACCTCAAAGTTGATGTCTCCCCTTTGAGGGTCAGCATAGGCTCTAGCCATGTCCTGAGCTCTCCTAATGCTTTCTTTGGCAAGCCTAAGCATATCATTCATCTATTCCAAGAAGTCTTTTAGAGCTTGGACCTACTCAAATCTACAATCCTATTGCATAACTAGTGTTGGAAATTAGGTAGGCCCATAACAAATTCCACAGGTTTCCAAGATCTACAACACAGATTCCAACATCTTCCAAAATTGACAAACATAAACATACATCACTTAATCATACAATGATGAGACAAAGATAGAGAGATTAAACAACATGTTCAAAGTGTTATGTAAGCCACTGCTTACTCACACCATCATATATACAAATGTCATCATATATACAAATGTCAATTTACAATGTGGGAGTCAAAACCTCAACCACTCTATGTGAACAGAAATAGATGGAAGAGTGTATGTATAGACTCCAGAGTTTGCAAGAATATTCAGATGTAGAGACAAAAATCTGAATATGTATGAGGTGTAGGACATGATAGGTTGTAGAAGAGTGAATATGAGTGACTGAAAAAGGAAAGATCAGTTTGAAACTGATATTCAGCAAACCCTAATCTGAATTTAGGCTATGGAAGACCCTAAATCAGATGTTTGTGTGAAAGATCACATACTTACAAAATTAGCATAGAATGCTAACATGTTGCTAACAGAAATCCTCATACTCATATAGAAACACCTTCTCTAACACCTCATCTGATGCATGTAGCATGCATGTACTAATTCTCTTTTATGGATGCCACTGCCTCCATGTATGCCGAATAGGACTCCTCCAGATATGGATGCCACCGCCTCCATAAGTTCCAAGTAGTACATGTGTGCATAAAGGGAATATGTACCTGAATAGTTAACATAAGATGCAATCTTATGTTAAGCTCCATCCAATGTCTTTGAAGTACTCCATAATCTTCATGTAGAAGACAATCTTCAAGTACATCATGTAGATGGATGATCCACACCACGAATCTGCTGATAAGTAAGTCTTCTCCGTAAGCAAGAGTGTGAGCACACTCTTCTCCAAGAAGAACTCCATGGCTGCTCTTAATGTGCTTCAAAAGCTGCTCCATAGCTGTCCATATGTGCACCATAGCTGCCCCATGTGTGCATCAGCACACTCACCTCCAAGAGTGACTAACTTTGGCATTGGATGATCTAAAAAGTGACCACATGCCTCTCTTATATAGGCTTAAACTTCCCATGCGAAAAACTCTCATAATAAATCTGATTTTCATTGCCAAAAGCTGAGATCGCTTTTTTTAATAAAGCTTATCGCAAATTTTACGATTTGTAGCTTTTTAAATATGCTATCGCTGAGAAACTCTTTTGATCAGCTTTTTAGACCTTTTGACCACTTTATGAATGAATTGATCATATTTTTATGACCTATAAGCTGAGAACTCTTAAATGCGATAAAAACCCTAAATCAGCAAAAAATTAGGATTAGGGTTTTCTCCCAAATCTGATCTCTGATGACTGCATGTCATATACCATTAGAAAGCTCTCATCAAGCTTTACAAGATAGGCTCATAAAAATTTTACCCAAATTTTATGCCAAAAATGACTAAGTACCAAAATTAGGGTTTCTACCCTAATAGAATTTTGGAACGATGTGACATTGATTTCCAACAAGGAGCTCTTGGCTGAAACCCGTACATACGTATAAATAGACTATGCCCAATGGAAGAGTACTTGACACTATTATACGCAAACTCTACTATAGGTAAGTGCTCTTCCCAATTAGTTTGTCTTTCATTCACATATGCTCGAAGCATATCCTCTAGGATTTGGTTAACCCTCTCTGTTTGCCCATCCGATCGTGGATGCTCGACCGTACTCATGATAAGTTTCGTATCCAAACTTTTGAAGATTGCTCTCCAAATGTGACTAGTAAACTTCCTATCCTGATCAAAAACAATGTCTAAAGGAAGACCATATAGCCGATATAGGTTCTCTACAATAATCTAGCCAACTCAAGTGTCTTCACTGTACTATGTGTCGAAATAAACCTAGCCATTTTGGTTAACCTATTCACAATTACCCCAACCAAGTCATTCCCTCTCTGTGTTTTAGGTAATCCTACTATGAAATCCATGGAGATACTCTCCCACTTCCCATTGGGAATATCAAATGGGTGGAATAGTCCTCCAATCCTCAATCTTTCAGCTTTATTGACCTGGCATTTAGTGCATTTAAGCACATACTATAGGATGTCCTTATGGAATCCATGCCAATAAAACTGCCTCTTAACAAGATCATAAGTCTTGTTAACTCCTTGGTGTCTCGCACTAGGTGTGTCGTGACACTCATACAAAGTGTGTCGTCTCATCTCAAAGTCTCTAAGGACAAACATCTTACCTTTATATAATAGATGTCCATCATGGATACTTTAATTCTTCTACTTGAATCTTTCTTGAGTACCCGCCGATACTCCTTCCTCATTGGAAACCCATATATCACCATCCCCTTTCTCAATGGCTTCCCAAATCTCGAAATATACGAGATCAAGCCTACATTTCCCTCTGATGGACTCAAGTAGCCCACTAATGATCAAAGTAAAACTCAATACGTTGAGCATAGGCATGCGGCTAAGCAAGTCAACCACTACCTTAAACTTTTCCTTCCTATACCTAAGCTCATAATCAAATTCTTGAAGGGTCTCTGCCTATCGATCCTTACGATCTTTAAGCTGCCTATTAGGCCTTACGACCTTTAAGGTTTGTTTGATTAGAGAGCAACTTAATGCTCTCTTGATCAAGCACTATCGTAACTTTGGCACCATATCAATAATGACTCCACTTCTTCAAAGCATGGACAATTGCATACAAATCCTTCTCATAGATGGAGTAATTTATCTCATCATGTTCTAGTTTCTTGCTCTCAAAAGCCAATAGTCAAACATCCTAAACTAAAACCGCTCCAATAGCAGAATCACTAATGTCAGTCTCAACCACAAAGGGTTTATTAGGATCTCCTATGTGCAAAAGTGGAGTTGTAGCAATAGTTAGCTTCAACTTCTCCATACTTTGCTTCTGATCGTCTCCCCAATGAAAGGCTTTCCCTTTCCTTGTAAGCTATTCAGTCATCGAAACAGCAATTTTGGCATAGTTCTTAATGAATCTTCCATAAAATCCTAATAAACCTAGGAAGATATGTTGGAAACAATGTCAAAATAGCACAAAACCCTAATTTCCAGCAACCCTAACTTTGGTACTTAGCCAAATTTTGATCACAAAAGGTCAAAATTTTTTATTAGCTCATCAAATAGTACTTGAGGAGAGCTTTCATTCGGTATATAACATTATCTCATCAAAGGTCCAAAAATGCAAGAAAACCCTAATCCTAATTTCTGCTCAAAAAGTTCTTCTAGACATTCTTGTTCGTCACCTCATGAGCATCAAGGAAAGATAACTCTCTGATCCATCTAATGGCTCATTTGAGAGATCATTGAGTTTTTGGCCTAAAAAGCAATTTTCAAACGCTGAAAAGTTGATCGCTTTTTTAATGCTATTGTAAGCTTTTTAGCTGATTTTCACAAGCTTTTCATCAAATTTTCTTCACATCTAGAAAAGCCTATGAAAGAAGGCCTTTTAGGTCATATCATGCATCCATCCAAGTTGATTCAAGACCTATTGAAGTGCTCTAGCACTTGGAGGAGGTGTACCTAACTTTTGGTCCAGATTTTGGCATAGATTTCGACAGTCAACCATCAACAAGCAATTTTTTCTTGCTATTTAGGTCAATTTTTTATTCAAGGTTTCTAAAACCCTAATTAGAGAATTAGGGTTTGCTGTACAAACAGTTCTAAACTGTTTCTATTCACTTCAATTGCACATACACATGCTCTTTATACCTCTTAAGCACTTTACGCACAATTTCTTGTATCAAGATCCCTAAATTCAGCCTAGATTCAATTTTTGTAAGCATACATTCTATTTTGTATCATTTACACACATTGTAATTTGACATTCATAATAGATAGTGTAGGTAAGCATTCAACTTACTGTTACACGTTGAAAATTGTGTATTCTCTATCTATTTCTCATTCATCTAATTTTGAGCTTTAAGGTGTGTATACTAAGGTTCATGTGTTGGAAGATCTTGTAAATTTGTGTATATTATTATTAGGGCCCACCTCACTTCCAACATTTGGTATGAGAGCATAGTTGACATACATCCTTAACAAGATGAGTGATTATAGACTTGAGAATGAAGATAAGCTTAAGGAATGTCTAACTATCCAATGTGGAGTTTTATGATGCCGAATTTGTTAGTATCCAAAGACTTGTGGGATATTGTCAATGGCAAGTACCCAAGACCAAGACAAACAAGAGAGGATGTTGCTTCATCTTCCAAAAGACCTGCTTCCTCAATTTCTGCTCAACAAGAGGTTATTGAAGAAGAAGAAGAAATGCTTTCATCATCCGGAGTCTTTGATACTACCAAATTACTTCCTACAGAAGACCAATCCAGATGGGATTCAAGGGATGCACAAGCACTTTCATTCATTGCTATGGGAGTCAAGAGGCATATTATACCCCAAATCATGTCATGCAGAACCTCTCGTCAGGCTTGGTTGGAGTTAGAAAATCTCTATCAAAGCAAAAACCCTGCTAGGAAAGCAAATCTTAAGAGACAGTTAGCAAACACAAGGATGAAAGTTGGTGAGTCAGTTAAGTCACATAGACTTACGTGATCACTTACTTATTGTTGGAGTCAATATTTCAAATGAGGAGATGGTATACTAGATGCACATATATATCAATATAATTCAGAATTTTCTAGAACGGTATTGCTTCAAGTATAGCTATAAAAGAAGCCCTATACTCTACTCTGCTTCACTTGATAAAGTAGCTACTCTTGGTTGTTTCTAAAATAACCATGAGATTAGGAAACCGCCAACATAGAAACAATAACCACTTGTGCTTCTTCTTATGTCTTTGTCACCTTCCCAATCCGAATCTACAAAACCTTTTAGTAGAAGATGCAATGACTTTAGAAATATCATAGCATAATTCAAAGTTCCCTTCAAATATCTCAATATTCTTTTAGCTATTTCCCAATGAATTCTGCGTGGTTTTTAAATGAAACTTGATACTTGAGAAACTGCAAACTAAATATCTAGACGTGTATTATATAGATGGATCAAGCATCCACCTACTTGATTATATAGCATAGCATCAAAAGGTTTCGAGTCTTTTTCTACCTGTAATGACACGTTAACATCCATAAGTATCTGCATAGGTTTACAATCTGTCATTTCAAACCTTCCTAATAGTTCCTCAATATACTTTTGTTGTGTGACAAGTTACATAGATACAATCATTCCTAAATTTGAATTCAATGTCTAAGTAATAATGTAAAGTCTCCAGGTCATTAACATCAAATGTATGCTTAAGTTGTGACTTGAAGAGCCGAAGAATTGAATCCTTAGAAGTTAGGACCTATCATGATCATGTCATCAATATAGACAATGATGATAATCAAGATATTTATCTCTCATTTGATATAGAGGATAGGTGCAGCTTCAAAGTTTTCAAAACCAATAGATAGAAGGTACAAATGTATCTTTTCATACCATACTCTTGGGCATGCTTCAAACCATAACATGCTTTGGTAAGCTTGCATACCAAGTGATCTTTACTTGGTTCTTCAAAACCTTCTCATGCTTAATATAAACATCTTCAAGTAAATGATTATTAAGCAACGTTGTCTTGATATCTAACCGGTATACATTCCAACTAAAAATTGCAGCACGAGAAAGAATTGTCCTGACTATGGTCATTCTAGATATAAGTGCGAATGCTTCATCATAGTCAATACCCTTCGTCTGTGGGAATGACTTACTATAATAAGTTTCCAGCAAGTATGTACTTCCACAATCCTTATACATGTACTCCCACTTGAAATGAAAAATAATTTCAGCAACAAAAGGGCCTGTAAATGAAAAACCAATAGTATGGTTGCTGAAAATGACCTATGTGAATACAAGAAGCACAATAGAAAAGGTTCTCTGCAATGAAACTCTCTAAAAAACTCAAAATTTGCTTCAGCTTTGCTATGGGCTGAAGTAATCCTCCAAAAACAACAATTTTATCACGAAAAATGAAGGTTTTTCGTGATGAAATTTTCCCAAATGCAAGAAAATGCCTTCAATTTAGCATAGGCTGAAGTAAAAAAGCATTTCGAGCAACTTTGTCGTATTGGACCAGCTCAAAGCTCTAATATCAATTGAAAGAGACCTTAGAGAGCTACCCAGTGGTGCGCTTGTTTGCTCCAGAGTCCTAACATTAAGGGAGTGGGTTGTTGCATGAGGAGAGAGAAAGTAGAGAGAGAAACATACACAAAAATTTGGAGAAGAAAATGGAGAAGCTGAAGTTGAAGAAATCCAATCAAGTTATGAGAGTTTTGGGACCAAGTCTTATTGATAAGTGACTTTTAGGTCATTTGGGCACACGTTCAAACATGGCCAATGAACAAAAGTCATAAAAATAATGTAAATGCCTATAGCTCCTCAATTTGGGGTCCAAAAAATATAACAAAAATATGTCTGGAAAGTTCTTAGAGAGAGCTATAAGCTCGAAGTGTCAAAATATACAAAAGGAGAGTCCTTGGGGCCTTTATCCCCAACAAGATGTACAACTCTCAAATCATGTCAAGAACTTAGCTTCCAAAGATAAGGCCCAATACCTCATGGATATTCATCAAGAACTAAAGCAAGAGATCCATAGACCTCAAGAATAATATAAGTATTATGCAGATCAGCATCGTGTTCAGAATTAACCCTATCACGTTGGGGATAAAGTGTGGTTACTCATAAATAATTTGCACACTTCAACGCCCTGCGCAAATCTAGATCATCAAAGATTTGGTCCTTTCACCATCTTGGCCGAGATTAATCCACTCAACCACATCATTCTTCAAGCTCAAGTTATCGAGTACAATGAGAATACATCCAGTTTTCCATGTATCCATGTTGGAACCATATCAGATTTCGCCATTGAGGGAGAAGAGACCTAGTCCTTCACCACCTATCACGATTGATGATCATGAAGAAATCAAAGTTGAGCAGGTCCTAGATTTGAGAATATCCCATGAAGGCTGGAGTACCTTGTTCATTGGAAAGGGTATGACATCAGTAATCGTACTTCGGAACTTGCAGAAAACCTTCACAGAGCAACAATCAATGTTCGAGAATTTCATAAGAAGAATTCAATGAAGCCGAGAAAAGAGAACATGACCGCTCCTCGTGGAACTCATCACTTAAGAAGGTGTTGTCATGGACAAGGAAACCATCATGAACCTTAGATTCCATGTGAATTTCTGTATCTCATGATTGATAATATACCAAATCCGTAACTTAGCTCGATTTTGATATCCAAAAGTCCTGTTTCAAATTACTGACATCATTGATGGCATCATCGATGACATCATTGATGGCATCATCGATGACATCATTGATGGCATTATCGATGATATCATTGATGGCATCATCGATGACATTGGCATCATCAATGACATCATTGATGACATTGGCATCATCGATGACATTGGCATCATCGATGGCATCATCGATGACATCATCATCAACCACATCATTGACAACATCATCGATGATTTATGATATCATCGATGACAACATTGATGACAACATCAATTCTTAACCGCCCTTGATCACTACCCTTGAACACCTATATAAGAAGGGTTTGGCCACACACATCCTAAGACTTCCCAATGCAAGACTTGGGAGCTCAAGGAGTTAGGACTTCCCAAAGCGTCAAACCATAAAGAGCTTTAATAAACTTGCAGAATAAATGTTCTTTATCTTGTTCTTCAAAACTTTATGATTGTTGTATATAAACATCTTCATGAAGATCATCATTAATAAAAGTTGATATCTATTTAATATATTTTTTCAACCAAAAAATGCATCAAGAGAAAGAACAATCTTGACTATGGTCATTTTAGAAGTAGGAGCAAATATTTCATCATAGTCAATACCTTTCCTTTGTGCATAACCTTTGATAACTAACCTTGTTTTATATTTGTGTCAATCGTACTATCCTCCTTTCTTTTGATATTGAAGATCTGCTAGAAACTTACCTTTTGGTAATTTATAAAGCTTTCATGTTTGATTCTTATGAATAGAATCAATCTCCTCTTGCATTGTTTTTTTTTTTGAAATAGGTCTATGTATTGCATCTTTGATACTAGCATATTCATTTTCAATTGAAGTAAATGCAAGAATATTATGAATTTCAAAATTCGTAACATTCTTGTATGAATTTTTTTTACTTATTGTTGATATAGTTCGATAGTGATGTGTGTGGATTGTCAAGGAAATTTTTTCTCTTGTTAGGAGTTTTTTTCCCTTGGCTTTTATGTACATCTTTAATCCTACCATGTTATTTATATTTGTACATTCACTTGGTAAAACATTTTATTTTGTGTTGTTTCAAAGTTTCTTCTTCTTCCTTGTGCTATTTGTGTAGTTCCTTCTACTTCAAACTCCAATCATCGGTATCAAAGTAGATCATCACTTTATCGATGGCATCATCGCCACCCCTCCAATCAGAGTCTCAAAATTAGATGAAAATTGGCCTTGAAGTTTTGATTTGAGCTCATTTCAATCTTCGAACATACGATTGCAATGATTGTGCAAGTAATTTCATCCTTTTGTATCAAATATATATGCAAGCAAAGATGATTCGGTTCGCGAACCGGATGATTTCGCGAACCGGTCGAGCCCTAAGTCCTAACGACCGAAGCGTCTGGTTTAGGAGGAATGGGCATTTCTGCATGTGATAAAGTTCCTCCGGAGATTGCTCAAATCGTAATACGTGATCATGCCTTGGCACAAGAGGCCCGTGTTGCACGTCGTCGTGATTTGGCCTCGGCTGACATCGAGATGATGGAGGACATAGTTCCTTCTTCAGAGATGACGCAACCTGCAACTAGTGCTACTCGGAGTCGAACTTCATCACAAAGAGTCGGCACTATGGAAGAGGACTCCTCGACCCCTCCTACACAACGTGCTAAGCAAGGACTTAGTGCCTCATTTATATCCTCGGCCATACAAAAACAAAAACAAAAGGATGCAGAGATACAAATTGCGAGGTGTGTTATTGAATGCAATCTTGCATTTAATGTGGTACGTACCGAGGCATGGAGACGCATGGTGAAAGCCATTGCTCAGGTTGGTCCATGCGATGATTGGTATGGAATTGACTACAAGCGATTGCGTACTACCATGTTAGATGAGGAAAGGGATCGCATTGAGGTACAGTTAGAGCCTATCAAGACAGGTTGGATGATGTATGGGTGTTCCATCATTTCTAATGGATGGAGTGACACACGTCGACACCATATTACAAACATCCTGGTGTCATCTTGCCTAGGTACCTATTTCCTCCCTGCTGTGGATGCTAGTAAAGTGGGAGTTCGCATTACGGGTGAGTTTATCTTTCAGCATATCAAATCTGCCATTCTTGAGGTTGGAGCTGAAAATGTGGTACAAGTTATCACAGATAATGCATCCAACTGTAAGAGAATGGGGGAAATGATTGAAGATGAGTTCCCCAAAATAGTTTGGACACCTTGTGCTGCACACTGTGTAGATCTCCTATTAGAGGATATCGAGAAACTACCATGGATAGAGCCCATTGTGAATGATGCCAAACGCATTGTGAATTTTATACGTAAAAATCATTTGGCATTATCCGTATTTCGTTCTCATAGCACCATTGAGTTGATTCGGCCTGCAGATACTAGATTCGGTTACATATATTTGGTGTTATGTAGACTCCAAAAAGTCATAGATGCATTGCGTGTGACCATCATAGATCGCAGATGGACAAACGTACCACACTCTCAGACAGAGCATGTGCAAAGGAAAGTATTGGATGAGAGCTATTGGAAGGAAATTGATTCCATTGTTCCTACTTAGAAGCCCATTTATATCTTGCTTCGTATAGTGGACAAAGAGGGTTCTACACTTGGACTTGTCTACCATTTCTATATGCAGATGAGACAGGCTATCGTGCGAGGAAGGGAACTTTCAAAAGAGAGGTATAAATTTAAATTTTGAAATTTATGTATGTTTCTTTTATTTAATATATTTATATAAAAATTCAGATTTAACATTGATTTTACTTTGTAGGAAATCTGACATTTTACGACTAGTGGACTATCGTTGGTCTTTCCTATCTAGACCCATACATGGATTCTCGGCACTCTTTTATCCATATTTCAAGAGTCCGGCTTTATGGGAAGAAGGCCAACTACGACACATGAAGGATGAGTACATGCAGCGCATCATGTCCCCTGACGATCAGCTTCTCTTTGATAGAGATTTCACAGGCTATATGGGGAATGTGGGTATTGCTTATGCACGGAGTACATCTATGCGCAAAGAGGTGACTGCAGAGCCATTGGAGTGGTGGCTACATTATGGCTATGGTCACCCTTCAATGGCTCCACATGCTCTACGAGTTTTATCACAGGTATTTTTTTTGTATCGATAATTAAACATTCATTCAAATCTCATGAGTCATTAGTCATGACTCATAAATTATAATCTGTGTAGGATGCTTCCTCTAGTGCATGTGAACGCAATTGGAGCGCCTATTCTCTCATTCATACAAAGCTTAGGAATAGATTGACTCTACAACAATTAGAGAGGTTGGTCTTTTGTAAGGCCAACTTGAGATTGGTGCATGACCTCAAAACAAAAACAGATAGACCAAAACAGGTATTTTTTTATATACTTGAGTTTATGTCCTGACTCCTTCATTCTTTAAGTTTAACATTACAAATTGTAATTCAAATTTCTTTTTTATCACTTATGTAATGTATAGGTATCTCCTACCATCTTTGAGAGTTCGATGGAGACAGAGGACGAGATGACAGTTGTTCGAGACGAGAAGGAGGATATCTATCGCATGCTTCACCAGGAGCTAGAGAGTATTGATCACAGAGTGACACGTGCACGTGCTCGTCGATTGGGTATTCAGCCTCAGATAGACATTGCATCTACGTGTAGCTCGAGCACCAGTGTACAGTAGGAGGCGCAAAATGCACCCACGACGACTAGGAGAGCCAGTTCTTGAGGCAGATGACATTGACATAGCACCACATAGCATTGATTACACTCAAATTGTCGAGCCAGAGTACGATGAGGATGGGAATGTCATTGTCATTGGAGACATTCCATCAGAGTCATCATCATTGTCTTCTTCGGAGGGGATGGATGATGAGGAGCATGATGATTGATCCCATTATGTAGAGTCTATACTATATAGATTAGTCATTATGTGGAGTTTGACACTCGACAGTGGACTCAGGCATCATAGATCTCCTTTCTTCGTTATGTTTTTGTATCAGGATTTCACTTGAGACATTTCATGCTTCATGTATTATTCACGTACATTTTGGTTCATAGTTAATACATGTTATGTGGATGCTATGCTCATTGCTTTGTTTCTTGAGTTTCTGATTATTGTTATAACTTTAATTTTTGGAAGTAATGTTTGAAATGGATGCCGATATTATTCATAAAGTCTAAAAGATGGTTATGTTAAATTGTTGATGGTTATAACTTATGGACAATGGTATATGGTGTAGAAACTAGAGTTTAGAAATCTATTTGTGCTTGTATTATTTTGAAATAAATAAATATATATATATATATATATATAAAATTTAATACATGGACGAACCTTACCTCGAAGGTAAGGTTCTTCCATCGAACCGAATGCGTACCGAACCTTACGAACCTTACCACCTTGTATGCAAGTTTCAGTTTGCGAGTACAAGCATCTTGATCTTTGCTACATGTCTAGTAGAGTTTGACTAGGTATTTCTGTTCAAACTTCTTGATTGTCTCCTTAGATGAGCCTTCCTTGAATGATTTTTGCTTTGATAGAGACTCTCCAAATCAAACAAAGCTTGACATGAGGTTTTGCATGATCTAGTTTGAGGAATGATATGATGATTAATACCTATAGCAAGAAGTGAGAGTGCTTGAGCATATATAGAATTCCATCTAGATTGCTCTTCAAAAGGTTGAATGTGCTCCGCTTTGTGTCTGGATGATGAAACGATTTTTTCTTCTTTCTTGTATGTTTGTTGTACTGAAATAGCTTCTTGGAAGAAGAGCCACCATCCTCTGTAGTTTGTCTTGGCCTTGGATACTTTCCATTGACAATATTCCGCAAATCCTTGGAAATTCATTATCATGAAACTCCATGTTTTATTGACGTGGGGCAGCTCATATCTATAAAAAGACACATCACATGCACATAATTTATGATCTACACATACTCTAGTGTGCTCAACCTTGAAGTGTTGCTCGTGTGTTATTTTTGCTGTTTTGGAGAAATCTAGCTGCTGCCCACTTCTCCTTCACACACATTGTGTGTGCCTACCTGCTGATTTGTGTAAATTGCTGCATATTTTGTTCCTTCTTCAAGTCCTGCTGCTGTTCCCGGTTTTTCAGCCTACCACCTCAAGAGGAGAAGTCATTGTAGCTGCGTATATAATAGAAGAAGTATGACTCTGGTTTTGTAGCAGATTTTAACACTCTCTTAGAGCACAAAGGCCAAGTTCTCTATAATCAGTTTATTCTATCTCACAATACAACACAGTGGCACACCCTCTGCATTCTATAACTCTTAGGCACACTTCTCTAAAATTTTGTATCTACATCCTTTCAGTATTCAGCCTTTTATCCAAATTTGCATATACACACACACATTGTATAATTATTATTCCATCAACTTATATTTATTTAAGAGTAGCTATTTGGTTACTTTTTCCAAATCTTGTCTCCCATCTATCTTTTATTGTCTCTCATCCAAGGTGGTACGGAACGTCATAAACTTACACTTACACATACACAAACATATACACATACACATACACATACACATACACACACACACACACACACACACATATATATATATATATATATATATATATATATATATATATATATATATATATATATATATATATATATGTGTGTGTGTGTGTGTGTGTGTGTGTGTGTGTGTGTGTGGGGTATATGTATATATATATATATATATATGTGTGTGTGTGTGTGTGTGTGTGTGTGTGTGTGTGTGTGTGTGTGTGTGTGTATATATATATATATATATATATATATATATATATATATATATATATATATATATATATATATATATATATAGTATTTGTTTAGGATACAAGAAAGAATCCAGATTCAAAGATACATAAATGCATGTGCCATTATCCATACATGCATGTGCATTGTGTGTCATATGCATGTGTGTGCAATGTGTATCATTATTATATACGCTCTTATGTGTCATATTATATATATTTCATATGCAATGTGTGTCATATCATATACGTATGCATGTGTGTGGCATAGTGTGGTTAGCAATGGGATGGCAACGTCGTAGGCAACATGTTAGCAACGCGTTAGTAATGTGATGAAATTGCAAACCAGAAGTTGCAATAAAGTTGCGTACAATTCATTCTTTTAAATCAAATTTTTAGTATTTGTTTAGATTTTAGGTATCCTAAATGTATAAATCCTCTTATAAGTGCTTGAATATATTCAAAAACCACACATAAGCAATATATATCAACATTTAAACATATCATATATAGTTCGCGGGATACATCGCGTTCGCGAGCACTCATCCTTAAGATGAGCTCGGAGGAGGCACGGACAGCCTTTTTTAGACGTCAATCAGTACTACGTGGACTACCCGATGGCGCCCTTTACATGGACGAGGACCTCACGCGGATGCAGGTGGCACACCGATGCACTTGCATGCTATAGATACTCCAGGCACGACAAGAGGGGAGAAAGGCCTTTTACCGCAATGGTAAGGTCTTCATGCATGGACGCCCTATCAAATAGGGCCATGCGGCCTATGAGACATCACCACACAAGGAGACACCACTCAGAGGAGTGGTGTGGAACTGCAACGGGGCACTCTAGACGCGACCAGACAGACTCGAGGAGATCCTAGCATCACATGACTTTGCATGCATCACAGAGACACACGAGAGCCCTGAGAGGTCTACCACGCATTGCAAGTTTTCATTGGGAATATGCATTTCGGACCACGACAAGACAGAGTAAAGCACGAGGGTTGGGATGGGTGGCCATCGTATTTAGACAAGAGATACAGAGCTGGATCCGTATTATAGGAAGAGATGAGGAGGCACGACATATGTGGGTTCGCATGGAGATAGCAGAGGGGAGCTGGATTTACATTGATATATGCTACTTCCCTCCAGGCGGATCTCGATACGCAGGACAAGATCTTGGGGGACCTATCCGAGACAGAGACTCACCATACACAACACTTTCAGATGAGATACTACATTACAGCACACTAGGTGAAGTCTTCCTTATGGGGGACTTCAATGGACGCACTCAGTCACATCAGTGTGATGCATATGACATGGATCACCCACATCTCATTAGGGCCAGAGACCTAGAGGAGATGAGTACCAATAGAGTATCGGCAGATATGGGTCAGGACACCACAGGGTATGGTAGACATCTGCTTGAGCTAGGCAACCGACATCAGCTCGTTATATATAACGGGATGCATCGTTGGCCAGGTTCGGGCGGACTTACTTGCTTCCCTCACGAGGGAGGTGAGAGCAAAGTCGACTATATTTTGGGTACCACCTCTGGAGCTTCACTCATCACCTCACTTACTATTGGACGACGCACATTTGGTGCTGACCATACATTTATCACATTCACACTCTCATCTCCTATTCCATTAGACCCTCCCTCACCCACTGAGACACACATCATGATACACTTCACACACGAGCTCTCACACGTTTATGCACACCATTTACACACCCACCTACTCTCCCTCGATCCACTCTCACCCTTGGACACACTTACATCAGAGTTCACCACCATCCTACACGACTCAGCTCTCTGCAGTTTCCCACACCACACACATATACACCCTCCACGCACAAGTTCCATGCCCCAGAACCGCTGGTATGATGCAGATTGTCGCGAGCTACGGAAGCACCTATGCATTTTAGAGCATAGAGGGGATATTACACAGACACAAGCTCAACGTCGCATGCAGAGCCTTACTCGCCGCAAACTGAGAGATTGGGAGGAGAGACAATAGTGCGATATTTATCATTTACTCATGAGTCGCGAC
This sequence comes from Ceratopteris richardii, assembly GCA_020310875.1. Classification (NCBI taxonomy): domain Eukaryota; kingdom Viridiplantae; phylum Streptophyta; class Polypodiopsida; order Polypodiales; family Pteridaceae; genus Ceratopteris; species Ceratopteris richardii. The sequence goes on from CM035411.1 coordinate 176,040,369, forward strand.
AGTGTAGAGGCATGGCAACATTTGAGAGAGAGGAGACAGCAGACACCCATCCGAGACCCAAGCACTTGGCATAGCTATGCACGGAGCCTATATGAGATCCCAGACAAGCCCCCCATTCCCAAACCACACAGCTCACGTCCTACTATATCTGACTTCTTTACACCCACTATGGTGGGACGCGTTACTTCCCGTCTACAGCATGGCAAGGCCCATGACCATTTCAGTTTACAGGCTGAGCACCTAATCTACGGAGGCACGACCCTTGCACCGCTCATTGCTCACCTCTTCAACCGTGCACTGGTTGAAGGGTTCCCTGACTCATGGACTCAGCACACCATAGTGCCCATTCATAGGTCAGGAGATACTATGGATCCACCTACATACCGGATGATCATGATTGACCCTATATTGGCCAAGTTATATGGGGCGGTACTAGAGACAGAGTTGAGTACTCTCGCTGAGAGGAAGGGTATCAGGGCTCCAAGACAAGCCAGTTTCAGACGAGATTACTCTATCATTGACCGCATCTTCACTCTGAGATGCATGATCGACCAGGCAAGGGTGAGGAAGAGGAGATTATATTGTTGCTTTGTGGACTTCCGCAAAGCATTTGACACCGTTCCAAGGGGACGACTCTTCAGACGATTACTTGATATCGGAGCTCCAGAGGAGATGATATGGGGGGTCTACGCCTTATACGAGAGAGTATCTGGCAGAGTCAGATGTTCGGGGGGCTTATCTCATCCACTTGCTAGCACTATCGAGGTGAAGCAGGGATGCTCTCTTTCACCCACCCTCTTTGGTCTCTATATTGATGAGATAGTGGACTACATACAACAACAGGGGGGTGATGGCATTGACGTACGTGGGTCCACTGTCCATATTCTTTTATACGCTGATGATATTGTATTGGTTTCAGAGTCTGCAGAAGGTATGCAGCATCATCTACATGGCATAGATGACTTTTGCAGACACATAGGCTTATCTGCGAACCTTGGTAAAACCAAGGTCATGATCTTTCATACATCAGCATAGGTACGCAGACATAGTTTGTTGATTGCAACAGGTGGACCGATTGAGGTGGTCGGATCATATGTTTACTTGGGAGTGACATTTACAGGAACATCAAGGGTCTTCTCTATGTCTCAGGGAGCACGTGACAGCATCACACGTGGGTATGCAGCACTTGCCTTGATGGAGAGACAGTGCCACCAGGCATATTTTCAGGAGCCCCGCACAAAGGGGTGGCTCTTCGACACTTTGGTTATACTAGCACTCATGTATGGGGAAGCCACATGGTGACCAAGATTAGCCACATCAGTATGGACAGCATTAGAGAAGCGACGGATCCTCATGATTTCCAGACTTATCTGTAGCAAGCCTTCAGTACCACATGATATCATTAGAGCGGAGCTCGCTGCACCACCGATGCCTAGTCTGTATGCCTATTACACAGACTCCGGAGCATGGATACAAAGCGCATTGCTTATCGGGCTTTCCAAGCATCACGGGATATGGCATTAGCAGGTGACACATCCTCATGGTATGCACGGACACGAGACTGGCTGGCCCACCACAGCTTTGACATAGACAGGCTACCACCATTACAGTACAACTCATATGCACCCACCTACTCTCTCTCTCATCAGGAGAGGAATAGGGTCATTCGTCAAGAGATATGGCATACATACATACAGAGGACATCGGTGAGCCCTAGGGGTACATTGCCACCGAAAATGCTCTATTATCGTGAGCATTTTCTACATATATCGAACGAGGGCTTCATCGAGATTCCGAGATACATGCAGACATATCTACCCAAGCACCTTCGAGTCGTCATTGGGAAGCTCCGGGTTTCATCACATCAGCTCGAGATTGAGAGGGGTCGGTCCAGGGGAGTCCCACGTGAGGAGAGGTGGTGCCCAGTATGCGAGACAGAGGTAGAGAGTGAGGAGCATTTTGTTATCAGTTGCCAAGCATACTTAGACCTACGAGCGCAGTTCCAGATAGAGGAGTAGCTCCCGTTATGCATGACTATGGGAGACCAGCGACGCTTGGGACGCTTCCTCGCAAGAGCGGTCACTCAAGCCCACACATCAACCACGGGTGAGTATGCAGAAGACCATTACCCAGTTTTTTCAACGAGCTAAGCTACATCAGAGAGGTCCATCTATAGGGCTCACGCTCCACCAAGCAACAGCACAAAGAGCACGACGCCAACCACACATGGGCGGATATCATTGACCACCACTATATCAAGAGGATATCTCACGCATCAAGACAGCCTACGACCACATGATGGAGCATAAGCGTACCACCACCCCCTGGTTGTCTTCCTTCAGGAGGCACTCAGACCACCCCCAATGTACCACATACTACACCCACCTCCACCCATTCACCAATAGCTAAGGTGTTTTACTCACACTTTTACTCACATGTCCCCCATGCATTAGGTGGCCACTATCTGTAGAGTCAGAGCCACGTCTCCCCAACCTTTTCCAATCTTATACAGCTTTGTGTAGCGATATACTTTTTTATTTCATTTCATCCTCTACATAGGGTTACTACACTTGTACATGGTTTTTGTCTCATAGGCCAAGTTTGGCCTCCAAAAGACTTTAATATGACTTTCTTTCTTTCTTTCTTTCTTTATTTCTTCTCTCTCTCTCTCTCTCTCTCTCTCTCTCTCTCTCTCTCTCTCTCTCTCTCTCTCTCTCTCTCTCTCTCTCTGCCTTGGGAGAGATTACAGAGAGAGAGGCAAGTAGACAGATGAAGACACTGACCCGTCGAAAGCGACGGGCATTCCAGGAGGCACAGGAGCTTGAGCTATACCGTCTATTCATGAGCATGGATAGTGCGACAGCATGGCGCGCTCTCCGCGAGCCTTGTTCGACTACACCCATTGAGGACCCGCAGTTCTGGCGAGGTTATGTAGCGCGACTATATGATGTGCCTCGACAGCCACCCATCCCACATTCACTTGAGCCTCGACCCACACACTCCTCCTTCTTTACTACATCCATGGTGGAGAGGGCCATATGTCGCATGCAGCACAGGCGGGCTGCCGACCACACTCGTTTACAGAGCGAGCACCTAATCTACGCAGCCTCCACTATAGCCCTGTTGATTGCACATGTCTTCAACCGGGCTATAGGGGAGGGATTCCCACAGGAGTGGACACAGCATACTATCATGCCTATCCACAAATCTGGTGATGCTCTGGATCCGGGTACCTACAGGACTATCATGATTGGCCACACAATGGCCAAGTTATATGGAGCAATACTTGAGGCAGAGCTTAGCTCATATGCAAAGGCAGAGGGCCTCCCAGCACCAGGCCAAGGCCGGTTCAGACGAGCTTTTTCCACTATCGACCATATCTTCATCTTGCGTTGTCTCATTGATGGGGCAAAGGCAAGGAAGAAGAGGCTTTATTGTTGCTTTGTGGACTTCCGCAAGGCTTTTGATACAGTTCCACGTGAGAGGCTGTTCTAGCGCCTACTAAGCCTTCGGATCCCGACAGAGATGATATGGGCCATCTACTCTCTCTATGCGAAGGTGTTTGGTCGAGTCCGATGCCCTGGAGGTTTATCAGAGCCCATTGCTAGCACCATTGGTGTTAAGCAAGGTTGTCCCCTCTCCCGACACTTTTTGGGCTTTACATTGATGAGATCTCCGATTACATACTACGAGCAGGCGGAGAGGGGAGCGACCTCGGAGGTACTCCAGTTCACATTCTTTTATATGCCGATGATATTGTTTTGATTTCAGAGTCACATGAGGGGCTCCAATGCCACCTCAGAGCCTTGGATGATTTTTGCTCACATAGAGGATTGGTTGTGAACCTTGGCTCTTGGCAAGACCAAGGTCATGATCTTTCACACATCCAGTGCAGTGAGGAGTGCAGCCATCTTCACCATTGCAAGAGAGCACATCGAGGTTGTTACTTCATATGTCTACTTGGGAGTTACTTTCACCAGTCTACCAGGACCTTTCACCATGAGGAAGGAAGCTATTGACAGACTCACCCGAGGGTATGCAGCCCTAGTGATGCTAGAGTGGAGGTGTCACCAGGCACACTTCCAGGAACCCTGCACGAAGGGCTGGCTTTTCGACACACTAGTCACCCCCACCTTGATGTATTCAGCGACAGTATGGGCACCAGGCTTGACGGTTGATCAATGGGCACAGATTGAGAGGCCCCAGGTATGTATGATCTCACGTTTGTTCCGTAGCAAGCAGACCATACCACATGACATCATTCGAGCAGAGCTCTCAACACCACCCATGGTCCTCGAGCCACTGTTCCAAACAGTGAGTTTCATACAAAGGGTGAGGGAGTTACCGCGCGACAGACTCACTCGTAGAGCTTTTGAGGAAGCTATACAGTTATCTCATATTGGACATGATAGAGCCTGGTACTCACAGGTCACAACTTGGTTCGCGACACATGGGCTCAATATGGAGAGTTTGCCACCTTTTCAGTACGACTCAGACTCACCTTACTATCAACTCTCTCGCAGCGAGAGGAATCTGGAGGGGAGGATGTCAGACTACAGGGATCAGTTTCTCACCATTATGTCAGATGGGTTCATACAAAGACCACTCTATATGGACATCTATATGCCACAGAGTTCACGAGTAGCGATTGGACAACTCAGGGTCGCATCACACAGACTAGAGATCGAGAGTGGGAGACACAGTGGGGTCTCGAGAGCAGAGCGGATCTGCAAACTATGTACAAAGGAGGTGGAGAGTGAGGAGCATTTCGTATGTCGATGCACAGCATACACTCAGATTAGAGACAAATATGAGACTTTGTTCAGAGGGCAGCCGACCCTACGAGAGATTATGGACTCCCGAGATCAGAGACAGTTAGGACGTTTCTTGATAGAGATTCATAGGCATAGAGATGCACTCTTACCACTGAGACACACAGCTACACAGGTGGAGAGGAGACAGCTACAGCTCACTGATTTTTTCCAGAGGTCTAGAGTCCCCTCCCCACCTGATTCCGAGCGAGGAGTGACACTACAGCAGGCTAAGGTGAGTCGAGCTAGACGACGACCATGAGTCATAGCACTCAGAGGAGTTAGGCTATACCATCGCCAGATAGAGGAGATTCGAGCCCGACATCTCGAGGCGACTACACAAGGAGTAGCCATGATGAGAGCAGACCCTATAGCTTTCATACAGAAAGCTCTAGCACCGGCTCCACCTATGTATCACATCCTCCACCCCTCCATTACCACTGGATGGACCTAGTAGACAGATGCATCTTCATGATTGTATTGCCCTCAGCATATAGACATGCATATACCCCCAGGGACAGGGCTCCATCAGCCTTAGTATTTTACCACACATGTTGGAGACTAGATTATATTAGCTTTTTATGATCTTACTTTAGTTTTGTGACAGCCGGATGACATCTATATCATGTATCTTATGTTTTGTCTCATAGGCCGACTTTGGCCTGTCATAGACGTAAAAAAAACTTTCGCTCTCTCTCTCTCTCTCTCTCTCTCTCTCTCTCTCTCTCTCTCTCTCTCTCTCTCTCTCTCTCTCTCTCTCTCTCTCTCTCTCTCTCTCTCTCTCTCTCTCTCTCTCTCTCTCTCTCTCTCTCTCTCTCTCTCTCTCTCTCTCTCTCTCTCTCTCTCTCTCTCTCTCTCTCTCTCTCTCCCCCCCCCCCGACCCCCCCTCTCTCCCCCCTCCTCCCTCTCTCTCCCCCTCCCTCCCTCCCTCTCTCTCTCTCTCTCTCTCTCTCTCTCTCTCTCTCTCTCTCTCTCTCTCTCTCTCTCTCTCTCTCTCTCTCTCTCTCTCTCTCTCTCTCTCCACCACCTACGAGTCGTCATTGGGCAGCTCCGAGTTTCATCACATCACCTCGAGATTGAGAGGGGTCGGTCCAAGGGAGTCTCTCTCTATTACCGCGAGCATTTTCTACATATATAGGACGCAAGCTTTATCGAGATTCCGAGATACATGCAGACCTACCTTCCCCACCACCTACGAGTCGTCATTGGGCAGCTCCCGGTTTCATCACATCAGCTCGAGATTGAGAGGGGTCGGTCCAGGGGAGTCCCCCGTGAGGAGAGGTGGTGCCCAGTATGCCAGATAGAGGTAGAGAGTGAGCATTTTGCTATCAGATGTCCAACATACTTAGACCTACGAGCACAGTTCCAAATCGAGGAGTCATTCCAGCTGTGCATGACTATGGGAGACCACCGACGCTTGGGACGCTTTCTCACAGGAGCATACGAGAGGCGAGAGCGGTCACTACAGCCCATACATCAGCCACGGGTGAGTACCCAGCAGACCATTACCGAGTTCTTTCAGCGAGTTGAGCTACATCAGAGAGGTCCATCTATAGGGCTCACGCTCCACCAGGAAGCAGCACAGAGAGCACGGCGCCGACCACGGATGGGCGGATATCGTCGACCACGACTATATCAGGAGGATATCTCACGCATCAGGATTGCCTACGACCACATGATGGAGCATAGGCATGCCACCATCCCCTAGGTTGTATTCCTTCAGGAGGCACTCAGACCACCACCAATGTACCACATACTACACCCACCTCCACCCATCACCAGTAGCTAGGGCGTTTTACTCACATTTTGGATCCCCGCATGTATTAGGTGGCCACTGTCTGCAGAGTCAGAGCCACGTCTCCCAAGCCTTTTCCAACCCTATATAGCTTTGTGTAGCGATATACTTTCTATTTCATTTTATCTTCTACACAGGGTTACTACACTTGTACATGGTTTTTGTCTCACAGGCCAAGTTTGGCCTCCAGAAGACGTTAATATGACTTTCTTTTTTTCTTTCTTTCTTTCTTTCTCTCTCTCTCTCTCTCTCTCCCACCCCCTCTAGACTCTGTCGGCTGAGTGCTTTCAGTGCTATGGAATGAAATGAAAAAGGACCCTCCAGTGGGCCATTTTCATTTTGGAAGTCAATGTACATATGGTCCACATTCCAGCAATTCTACATTTTTTGGACTTAGCATTTTTGTACAGTTTGGGTAAAACTTTTTTAAGCTAGATAGATAGAGCTTGTCAAGAGCTATCTAGTGGTATGCTTCATTTCTTCATCAGAGGTCAGATTAGGGAGAAAAGTCAAACCTTAATTCAGCTCAAAATGGAGGATGATCATTTTCTAGAGGTCCAAACTTGAAAAGCTAGGTTATAATGTCAATTGACCAAAAGCACATTAAAATAGCGATCCAAAATAAAGCAAGGTCATAAAATTGCGATGGAGGTTTTTTAACTTACGAAAAGCTAAAAATTTGCGATCAAATTTTTAAAACCAACGATAGCTGTTTTTTGGGCCAATGTTCAGCTTTTTCGCTATTTTTTCGCTATTGCTTTATTTGGAGAACCTCAATTATATAAGGAGCACTTTGGCACACTATTTGGACAATCTCAAGCTAGAGTTTTGGAGTTCTGAAGCTTTGGAGGTGAAGGTTTGGTGAAGGAGAGGCTACTCTCTTGGAGCAAGAATTCTTCTACAAGTTGGAGGCAGCTATCTTTTGTAAGTTAACCTTAGTTTCTGTTTTTAGGGTTTTTGAACCCTAATTTCAGAATTAGCGTTTGCTGATTTTCAGATTTGTTGCACTTTCTTGTGAGGTTAGGTTCACTTCGTTGCTCATTCGCTTCACACACACTCAGATTATAACAGTATAATCTGAATTTTGTATCATCATCTTCTTGGCTATTCTTCCATTAGTGAGTGCACCACATCATATGGTTGAGTAGTACTCCCATGTTGTAATTCGGACATCTATTTTTTAGTGAGTAAGCATTTTGCTTACGTTCCCTATCCTTGTCTCAAAATTTCTTTCTTTCTATCTCTCACATATCATCTTGATTAATTTAAGTGTGTATGATCAAAGGTTTGATGGAAATGTAAGCTTCGAATCAAGGCGCAATTGTTATGCGTACGTGAGAACAGAGATGTCACACAGTTATGTCGACAAAGGATGAGAAGAAAGAGAGATAAGAACTCTCTCATCCATACATAAATGATAAGATAATCTAGAGAGAGTGCATGTCCTCTCGGGTATGCGCACAAATATGAGAGGAGTAATTTGTGCCTATTCATTAAGCGCTCGATAGCATCCATTTATACAAAAAATGTGATAGGCTTTTAGCCAATCAAATAAAAGATAAGGAAAGGATGAGATTTCCCTCTTGCTAAGAGGTGTTCACATGAAAATAAGTTCATCTCCAACAATCCCCCCTTTGAGCTTGATTTTGATGATTTTAGGGCTTAGTGCCATGGGTTTTAAGACTTTTACATTTTTAGGGCATCCTAAGTGGGTTTTAGGAGCTGGTGGCATATGGCACCATCTAGCATAGATTTTGGGTTATAATTTGGTTTTAGGACCACTAGGAGCTTTTCATGATTTTAAGGGCCTTTATAGACATAGGCCTATTACAATTGGGTTTTAGAAAGGGGGTTTTTACAATATATCATCATAGATGACAGAGTTGATCTCATCATGTTCTAATTCTTCTACAACATGAGCTTTACCTTTCTTATCCTTGGTGTTGTTGGTGTTGCCTCCTCCTTGATCTTCATGTTTGCTTTTGAAGAAGCACCTTGATGAAGGATGATTCGTCTTCTTGCAATATTTGCATGGTTCAAGGACTTTGTTCCTTTGCTTTGAGTATGTTGCATAGGCTCCATTTGTTGGCAAGTTTGTCTTCTTTTATTCCTCTTGAAGTGAGTTGATCGCGTCCTCTAAGCTAGGGATTGGAACTTTCTCCTTGAGGATGGTTTTGATATTTGAGTATTGCTCAGGAAGTGCTTTAATGAAGATAGCCACTTTATCATCCTCATCTATCTTTACATCACAATGTGCTAGTTGTGTACAAAGACTTTTAAGCCTATTAGCTAAAGATGCAATACTTTCACCATTTTCATGCATTAGGCTATACAATTGGATTTTCAATGACATTTTTGAATGTTTAGCCTTAGAGCCAAATAATCTCTCAAATGTGCACCAAGCTTCATAGGATGATTGGGCTTCATCTATGTGATGTATGTATTCATCATCTAATGAGGTGAGAATGATTCCTAAGGCTTGCTCATCTTTCGTTGCATATTGAGCATTTTGAGCTCTAGTTGTAATAATGTCATTGGTAGATAAAGGCTTTACAACATTCCACAAGCTCTTCTTCAGTAAATAGCCTCGAAGTTTTGTTTGCCAAGTATGAAATCCTACCCCTTTGAACTTATCAACCCCCTTGTTTTCACTCATCATAGGAGAGGTCTTAACTCTTGGAGACTCTCCAAGGTCAGTGTCTAACTCCTTACAACAATTTGATGGATTTATTGTGATGGAAAGGTCTTCCTTCTACCCAAAATAAAAAAAGGACAAGACATTCATATGCTTATGCAACTTCTTTCTTATCGTATGGTTTTGACGCTACAAGCATCAATGGCAAAAATAGAAATCTATTCGTAAAAATCAAGTGCAAGCTTGTAAACTATAACAGTTTGCGTGATCATGCAAAACCTTTTTAGTATATATATGCCAGTAGGTTATCATTATCTTCTCTTCATTCTCAACAAAAATATCCGCGGTAAAAACGATTTGATAAAACTTATACAACCCATAACAATATATGGTTGTAGTCATTCATTCACATATTTCAGTAAGCACACTATTAAGTAACAGCTTCAGGAGCACCCTATGTCCATCAGAAGATGATGTGCATGACCAACAATAAGGACAAAAGATCATGCTTCGGAAAGGCCGATGCAATGATTCATTGATATCTTCACTTCAGACCATAAGCAGAGCAGATATTCGAAAGTTGTTGAGTCTTCAAAGCCTTGCGTTTGTGCCTCCAGAGGTGTAAATTTATGTACATGCTTACCTGATGTAGACGAAGTTACTCCTTCATATGCTTAGGACATCGTGGATGGCTTTGAACCTCAAAAGATGTCATGTGACAACATGCACATCCTCCGGGAGATAAAGCATCTATTCATATTTGCGAAGTGAAGATATATGTCATACCTTAATGTGTCTCCCATTGCGCATCCATCTACGGCCCTACGCATCCTGGTAATGTATGCAATGGTCAATGGCAGTTGAGATGGTGGATGTTGTTGTATTTCCCGCTCGTCTTCACAATGTCAAAGGGGATCCTTTTAACAGACTTTGATTCAACTGCGAACAGGACTTCAGATACACCGGCAAGAGATGGCTAGCCACAAACTTGAAAGCGCAAGTAGAGGAGATTGTTGTCGTCGCCACTTCCAGACCTTCAAACCAGTGACGCACGCAGTTCACCACAGTGGGCTCACAGATGCAATGGCTAGAGAAGGCGAAACTTCTCCCGCTCTGATACCAGTTGATGGAAATGTAAGCTTCGAATCAAGGCGTAGTTGTTATGCGTACGTGAGAACAAGGATGTCACACAGTTATGTCGACAAAGGATGAGAAGAAAGAGAGAGAAGAACTCTCTCATCCATACATAAATGATAAGATAATCTAGAGAGAGTGCATGTCCTCTCGGGTATGCGCACGAATATGACAGGAGTAATTTGTGCCTATTCATTAAGCGCTCGATAGCATCCATTTATACAGAATGTGATAGGCTTTTAGCCAATCAAATAAAAGATAAGGAAAGAATGAGATTTCCCTCTTGCTAAGAGGTGTTCACATGAAAATAAGCTAATCTCCAACAAGGTTTTTAGTATTGGAACGATCCTGGGGCCCCAAATTCCAACACTTGGTATCACAGCATAATTGACATACACTTAGTTAAGACAAGTGAGTATAGAATTGAGATTGAGGACAAGTTAGATGGATCATCTAATTATCCCATGTGGAGTTTCATGATGATGAATTTGTTAGTGATAAAGGATTTATGGAGTATCATCAATGGATCCTTAACAAGACCAAGAGGAGAAGGCGAAGAAGAGGATACAACAACTTCAAGAGGTACTAGTGTTGCTATCACAGAACCAACTGAAGAAGAGGTAACCACTTCTACATCCAGAGTCACAGGTAGATCCTTACCCAGAGTTCCTCCTATTGAAGATCAGGCGAGATGGGATTCTAGAGATGCTTTAGCACTCTCATTCATAGCAATGAGCATCAAGAAGCATATTCTACCAAAGATCAGATCTTGCAAAAGTTCTAGACAAGCTTGGTTTAAGCTTGAGAATCTTTTTCAAAGCAAAAATCCTGTTAGGAAAGCTCACTTGAGGAGACAACTAGCAAATACAAGGATGAAGGCGTTTCAAACCCACATTCCGAGACTCGTTGACTTGAGAGATCAACTTCTAAATGTAGGAGTTGAGATATCTGATGAAGAAATGGTAAATAAACTGACTAATTCACTTCCTATCTCATATCGGTGTCTTTCATAACCACTCTTACCCTTACCACAAGAGATAGAGAGGTTACATTTGAAGAGTTAGAGTTCTTGTTATTTCAAGATGAAGATCAGTTAAAGGGAATGAAAGAGAATGAAGAAGCACTTTCATCTTCATCAAAGGGTAAAAAGAAGAAGAAGGATAAGAAGGAAAAGCAATCCAAGATGGAAACTAAGTCCTCTTTACCTTCTACTTCAGATTCTGTTTCTACTTCATCTACAGAGAAGTCTTCCAAGAAGAAGGAAGCATTATGTCACTATTGCAAGAAATCTGGACATTTCATAGCAGTTTGTCAAAAAGGATTGAAGCAGAAAAGAAAAAGGCGTCAGGTAATGTTGCAGAAGATGATAAAAAAGGGAAATCTCAAGGTGATTCTTATGCCGGTATCACCATTGAGGAAGTAGCTTTTGATCATGCAACTTTACAAGTTCTTTCAGCAAATCCTTGGATATTTGACTCAGGTGCTACAAAGCATATGACAAGTTGCAGAGATGTGTTTTCATCTCTTTCCTATTCTACAGGTAGAAGAGTTACTATTGCAGATGGCAATGATTTGGATGTTGTGGAACCCTTAAGTCAAGAGAAAGTCGTAATTTTCAGATTTTCGATGTTTTATATGTACCTGAAATGAAGAAGAATCCACTATCTATATCTGCATTTTTAGGTGATGGTTTCAAAGTTGTATTTGAGAGAAATCTTTGTAAGATCTTGTCACACAAAGAAGAAAAGTGTATTTTGTAAGGTGAGCATAGAGGAGGGATTTTTATTTTATCAAAAATCAGTCAGGAATATGCTGTCAAATCTTCGCCACCGGTGGAAGATATGAAGCTATGGCATGAGAGATTTGGACATACTAGTTTTGGAGCTCTCAGGAATATCAAAGACAGAGGTATGGTTGAGAGTTTACCCTCATTCGAGCTACCAAATGATTTAGATATATGTGAAAGTTGTCTTGAAGGTAAGATGCATAAACTACCTTTCAAGAAACATGGTCATATTACAGCTACCAAGAAATTGCAAATTATACATTCAGATATGAATGGACCTATGAGAGCACACTCTATTCAAGGTTTCAGGTATTTTGTTCTATTTATTGATGATTTTACAAGATACTCATGGATCTATGGTCTTAAGTTTAAGTCAGAAGTCTTTCCTATATTCAAGAAATTTGTAGCTATGGTTGAAAATGGAAGTCAGGTAACTATCCAGATTCTCAGAAGTGAGATAGAGGTGGAGAATACTTGTCAGATGAGTTCTAGACATTTCTTGAAGAGAAAGGTATTACTCGACAGCTTACTATTGCTTATACTCCTCAGCAGAATGGTGTTGCAAAAAAGGAAGAATAGAGTACTTGTTGAGATGATGCAGAGCATGATGGCATCCAAGAAGCTTTCACCAAAATTCTGGTTTGATGTAGTGCATAAAGCTAATCACATTTTGCACATGTCATCTACAAAAGCTTTAAAGGAATCACACCTTATGAAGCTTATTATGGTAGAAAACCTAATGTGAATTACTTTAGAGTATTCGGATCACTTTCTTATGTCCATGTTGAGAAAAAGGATCGAGGCAAACTAGATATAAAGGCAAAAAAAGCTGTTTTTATTGGATATCTTGTTGAAGCAAAGGATACAAGTTTTATGTTCCAGAAACAGGTGAAGTTATTCTTTCACGCAATGCTTATATTGCTGAAAATAAGATTTATGATAAAGAAGCAAAAATTCCAAAATTCATTAGTGAAAATGACTGGATTTTTTAGAAGGCATTTGGATGTACATGTTCAACCATATCAGGAGGGAGTTAAAATTCCTAGGATTCAAGAAAGGATTGAAGAAAGAGGAATTTCACAACCTTCTCTAGAGTCAGTTCCACATGAGACGTTAGTTCCAAAAATGGAAGAAAGAACTAGAGTTCCAGAAAGTCCTAGTACCTCAAAAGGACAAGTTCCACAACATGTGGAAGCTGAAGGGTCAAAAAGAGTTTCACCACTATTTAAGGATACACCTACTTGGTTATATCAGACATGGAAAGATAGTGGTATAAAGACTTTTACAGGAAGAATCAGGAGTCAGACTAAACAACAACAACAACAAAAAGATCATGTAAGTTTTGCTAAAAACTTTGAGATTCATAATATTTTGGCACTTACGACAGTTGAAGATGAACCTGCATGTATTAAAGATGCACTTAACATTCCTATTTGGAGAAAAGCTATGCAAGAAGAGATTGATTCTATTTATAAGAACCAAACTTGGCAGCTATGTGAGTTACCAGAGGGAAAGAGAAGAAATTGTTTTGTAAGTACTGTAAAGGGAATGATCATATCATAAAGAATTGTCCAAAACTCGCTGCTAAAGAGGCAAAGAAGAAAGAGGCTGGAATGGTTGTTGCAGAGGCCTCTACACCAAAAACAGAGTCTCCAAATCTTGTGCAAGAAGAAGAATGGGCGTTTGCTACTGTCTGCAGTTTTGACCCATCTTCTTATGATCAGTGCATGTCTGTAGTAGACTCAGATGTTTGGTATTTTGACAGTGGGGCAACCAAACATATTACCTCGCAGCGGAGTTTCTTCTCTTCACTTTGCTTCTTGCATTTTATATCGTTGGTTGTATAAGCTCATAGACTATGAAAGATCTGTAAGTGATTTGGCATGTGCAATAAATGATTCTCAGGCTACGTTACATGCAAAGCTTTGGCATGCACGCTTTGATCATCTTAATTTTGCTAGTTTGCTACGCCTGCAAAAATCTGAAATGGTGTCCTCTTTGGCCAAACTTGAGGCACCTGGAAAACATGTTTATGAAGGCTGTGTTTTGGGCAAAATGCAGCGTTCATCCTTTCCAAAAGATGCTTCAATTCGGGCTACTCAAAAATTGCAACTTGTACATAGTGATGTCTGTGGTCCTATGCAGATACCTTCTTTTGGAAATTACCTTTACTTCGTGACTTTCATCGATGATTTTTCCAGGCATGCATGGGTATATCCACTCAAAGCAAAGTCCGAAGTGTTCATGTGCTTTGAACAGTTTTTGGTTTTGGCTGAAAATCTGTCAGCATGTAAAATGGGCACCCTCCGTTCTGATCGAGGGGGGGAATATATGTCTTCTGATTTTAATGCATTTCTGGCTGAACGTGGGATAAAACACAAGTGTACAGTGCCGTATACACCTCAACAGAATGGAGTTGTTGAACGAAAGAACAGGTCACTCATGGAGATGGCGAGGTGCATGGTCAAGAGTCAAGCTTTACCACATAGTTTCTGGCTTGAGACTATCATGTGTGCAGCATATGTACTGAACAGGTGTCCCACTAAAGCGCTGCAGTCTATCACTCCATATGAGGCTTGGCATGACCGCAAGCCATCTGTTTCTCATCTACGTGTTTTGGTTGTTTGGCATATGATAGGGAAGTAAAATTTATTTTTGTTGGGTACAGTTCTGAAAGTAAAGGCTATCGTCTGTATCATCCAGAGACTAAACGCATTCTGATTAGCCTTGATGTTGTCTTTATGGAAGATGCTATTCAGCCATTGCTTTCATGTACTAAGGAGACATCTATTAGCTCCAAAGACATGTATGATACTTTGATGCCCCTTTTTACAGGTAGACAGTCTAGTGCTTGTCCTAATGAGGCAACTTCTCAACCTTTGCAGGTTTCATATGATGATGCAGATCATTCCATTTCTGATGCAGATTTACATGATGCACTTGTTGACGAGAGAGCTCATATTGAGCAGGCAAAAACTATGTCAAAATGGCTGGTGCAGACTTTGTGTGACAGCAAATTAGATGCACCTTTGTCATATCGTACTCGTTCAGGCTCTCATAGTGCCTCCTTTGCATCATATTGCTATGCTATTGCTTCGTCTAGTCTCTGTGATGAGAATGACTGTTTCTTTTGATAAAGCACAGAATTCAGAAAATTGGATAGCTTCTATGCAATCTGAATATGATGCTGTAATGAAGAATGGTACATGGTCTTTATGTGACTTGCCTCTTGGCAAGAAGGCCATTGGCACTAAGTGGGTATACAAGCTTAAGCGTAAACCCGATGGTACAGTTGACAGATATAAGGCTAGGCTTGTTGCAAAGGGTTATGCGCAAGAAAGAGGCATTGATTTTGATGAGACCTTTGCACCTACATGTCGTATGACTACTGTTGGCAGCATTTGTGCACTTGAAGCCCATCATGGTTGAAATGTACATCAGTTGGACATTAGACAGCATTTTGAATGATTTGCATGAAGAAGTGTATGTTTTTCAGCCCCGTGGCTTTGTGAAGATAGGGCATGAAAACCAGATGTGCAGGTTAAAGAAGGCGTTATATGGTTTAAAGCAAGCACCACGTGCTTGATACGAGAAGATACATGCCTATCTGGTTTCACATGGTTTTGAGAAAAGTCCAACTGAAAGCACCTTATATGTTAAGCGTGCTAATGATGTGCTTTTGATCATTGTTGTCTATGTTGACGACACGATGCTCACTGGTCCTATTGAAAAGCATATTGCTGATTTCAAGGCTGATTTTCATGCCTCATTTAAGATGTCTGATTTGGGGCATTTGCATCACTATTTGGGCATTCAGTTTATGCGAGTTGATGGTGGAATGGCTTTGTGTCAAATGAAATATATTGACACATTATTGCTGCGTTTTGGCCTTGAAGATTGTAAGCCTATTTCCACTCCTATGGAGACAGGTTTACGATTGAGTCTTCATGATGCTGGAGATGCATTTGATGTTGTTCTCTATCAGCAGGCTGTTGGATGCTTGATTTACTTATGCATTACTCGGCCAAATATTCAGTTTGTTGTCTCACAAATGAGAAGGTTTATGCATTGCCCAGGAGTCACGCATTGGAAGGCGGTTAAGCGCATCTTTCGCTACTTGAGTGCTACTCAGCTACTTGGGTTGTTTTATCCCAAGGGGGGATCACTACCGCCAAATTTGCATGCTTTTTCTTACTCAGATTCGGCTGGTTGCTATGACACTCGTGTGTCCACCAGTGATTTTTGCTTCATGCTTGGTAGCTCATGTATATCTTGGTTGAGCAAGATGAAGCCTACTGTGGCCACTTCCAGTTGAGGCTGAGTATAGGGAAGCTTTCATAGCTACTGTTCAGTGTGTGGCTTAGATGCCTTATGGCTGATTTGGGTGTTGGTCAGTCTTCTGCCACCACCATCTCCACTGACTAAAGTCAGAGCGCATTGGCAGTTGCGAGGAACCCTGTGTTCCATGCTCGCACTAAGCACATTGAGGTGCATTATCACTATGTCACGGAGAGGTTCTCTGCTGGGGAGATCAGCTTGACATATGTGCCCACGCAGGAGAACATTGCATACCTTTTCACGAAGGCTCTGCCTAGGGAGAAGTTTGAAGCTTTTCGCAAAGCTTTGGGCTTACTTCCTTTTGTGGAGTGACTTCCACATAGCTTGGCACTTCCTTATACATGAGTGCGAGCTACTTGTTCACCCATCACTCCCAGGGGGGATTTGTTGATATATTTAGGTAGTGATGTGTGTGAACACTCTAGGACCGCCGAGGCACTTTTTTCCCTCTTTAGGAGGTTTTTTTCCCGGGCTTGTATCATAGTTGCATCGCAACGCGTTGCGAACGGTCTGCAACTTCGCCACCGCAACTTCGCAACGTTGCTACGTTCGCAACGCGTTGCGTTGCATTCATTTTCTTTTTAATCCAAAAAATACCAAAAATCATATTTTTCTTAGAAGGGATAGAAAATTATCTATAATCTTATTCCAAATCTTCAAAAAATGTGCAGAACTAGGAAGACACTAAAAGCTTTAGAGGAGCACAGATTCGTTTATATATGATTTTCGGCCTTATCATCTTGAAATAGATTAATATTTTGGAAATCATAGGCGACGTTGCTTTCCACCATGGTATTTACTATTCTGGTGGCACTTGTGACTTCATATTTGTCATTTGCCACTTACGATTTATACCATGGCTCATATGATTTGTCATTGTGATTCTCTCTCTCTCTCTCTCTCTCTCTCTCTCTCTCTCTCTCTCTCTCTCTCTCTCTCTCTCTCTCTCTCTCTCTCTCTCTCTCTCTCTCTCTCTCTCTTTCTTTTTGTATGTGTGTGTGTATGTGTGTGTGTATGTATGTATGTATGTATGTATGTATGTATGTATCTATATATATATATATATATATATATATATATATATATATATATATATATATATATATATACATACATACATACATACAATTATATGGTATATATAGTTATATCCCCTCTTATTATATATCATGGGACCCAAAATACCTAAAAAATATATATATAAGTTTTTAAAAATAAATAACTTTATCGCAACGCCTAGGTCCAAACGTTGCCCTCGTTGCTAACCCGTTGCTAACGCGTTGCCGTTGCCGTTGCTAAAACGTTGTTTTCCACTATGGCTTGTATATATGCCTATTGCTCTAATGGGCTACTTATCTTTGTACATTCTCTGGTAATACATTCAGTATTGTGTGTTTGTGCTCCAAGCTTCTTCTTCTTCCTTGTGTTGTTGGTGTGCTTCTGCAGACATCTATCTCCAATAATCACAAGTCCCAGAGATGAAGATTAGCAGATGTTCAAAGAACAATTGAAGCAAACATTTGATGTAAATGATTTAGGAATCTTGCATTATTATCTTGAGTGTATCTATTTGACACGGCAGAAGTACATTGAAAAATTTTTAGAGAGGTTTCAGATGAGTGATTCTAAACCTATGCAAACACCTATGGATCAGAACGCGTCTTTACAGATGGTAGCAGATGCAGAATCATTTGATGCTACTTTATATAGTCAAGCAGTTTGATGCTTGATATATCTTTGTAATACACGTCCTGATATACAGTTTGCAGTTTCTCAAGTATCAAGGTTCCTGCAGAATCCGACAGTGTTACATTGGAAAGCAATAAAGCGGATCTTCCGATATTTGAAGGGAACTTCAAATTATGCTATAGTATTTTCGAAATCTACACATTTGTTACTAAAAGGATTTTCAAATTCTGATTAGGAAGGTGATAGAGACACAAGAAGTACTAGTGGATTTTGTTTCTATCTTTGAGATTGTCTTATCTCATGGCTTTCAAAGAGACAACCCACTATTGTAACTTCATCGTGTGAAGCTGAATATCGTGAAGCATTTACATCTACTCTAGAGTCAGTTTGGTTGCATAAAATTTTCAGTTATTTAGATATGAGAATACATGAACCCATTCAGATATTTTCAGATAGCCAGAGCGCAATAGCTATAGCAAAGAATCCAGTGCATCATGCAAGGACAAAGCATATAGAGGTACACTACCACTATATTCGAGAGAAGATAGCAAAGAAGCACATTGAGCTGGTTTATGTTTCTACTGAGAATGTTGCAGATATATTTACCAAAGCATTGACTAGAGATAATCATGAGAAGATATGCATGTTACTGAAGCTTGTACCAATATGACATTGAAGGAGGGATTGTTGGAAGTCAATGTACATATGGTCCACATTCCAGCAATTCTACATTTTTTGGACTTAGCATTTTTGTACAGTTTGGGTGAAACTTTTTTAAGCTAGATAGATAGAGCTTGTCAAGAGCTATCTAGTGGTATGCTTCATTTCTTCATTAGAGGTAAGAACACGAAGAAAAGTCAAACCCTAATTCAGCTCAAAACGGAGGATGATCATTTTCTAGAGGTCCAAACTTGAAAAGCTAGGTTATAATGTCAATTGACCAAAAGCACATTAAAATAGCAATTCCAAAATAAAGCAAGGCCATAAATTTGTGAGCGAGGTTTTTTAACTTGCGAAAAGTTAAAAATTTGTGATCAATTTTTTAAAACCAACGATAGCTGTTTTTTTGGCCAACATTCAGCTTTTTCGCTATTTTTTCGTTATTGCTTTATTTGGAGAACCTCAACTATGTAAGGAGCACTTTGGCACACTATTTGGACAATCTCAAGCTAGAGTTTTGGAGTTTTGAAGCTTTGGAGGTGAAGGTTTGGTGAAGGAGAGGCTACTCTCTTGGAGCAAGAAGTCTTCTTCAAGTTGGAGGCAGCTATCTTTTGTAAGTTAACCTTAGTTTCTGTTTTTAGGGTTTTTGAACCCTCATTTCAGAATTAGCATTTGCTAATTTTCAGATTTGTTTCGCTTTCTCGTGAGGTTAGTTCACTTCATTGCTCATTCGCTTCACACACACTCAGATTATAACAGTATAATCCAATTGCGTTTGGAACGCGTTTCGATCCAACTACGCTCTCATCTATCTTATTTGGTTCAAGGTCTTTATGTGTGCAAGGTTCTAATTGTTGGAAAGCTCGTGCATTTGTACATTGGGCTTATCTCACTTCCAACATTTGGGTATTAGAGTTTATTTGGCCTGACATAACTTATTCCAAAGATGAATGATTATAGAGATGGATTGAAACAAGAAGACAAACTGGATGGAATGTCTAACTATCCTATGTGAAGTTTCATGATGATGAACTTGTTAGCATCTAAAGACTTGTGGAATATTGTCAATAGTAATCATCCAAGACCAAGACAAACAATGGAGGATGTTGCATCTTTTTCCAAAAAGTTTGGTGCTCCAATCTCTATTCAAGGGCCAATGGAAGAGGAAGAAGAGGAAGAACTCTCATCAATGATCATACACAATCAAAGATACTATCAACTTATTACCTATTGAGGACAATCTAAAGATGCACAATCACTCTCTCTTATAGCTATAAAGCGGAACATTATTCCTCAAATTAGGTCATGTAAAACCTCTTGTCAAACCTAGTTGGAGTTGGAGACTCTCTATCAAAGTAGACATCTTGCTAGGAAAGTTCATCTCATCTCAGCACTACGTTAGCCAACACATGCACAAAGGTTGGTGAGTCAGTTCAATGACACATTCCCAAGCTTAAAAACATTCGTGATGAACTTCTCAATGTTGGAGTTAACATTTCTCCTCAAGAGATGCTAAACACACACATCAATTCACTTCCATCTACATATCATTCTTTTGTCACTTCCTTTTCTCTCTACAAGAGAAACCACATTTGAAAATTTGCAATTCTTGTCACTTCAAGATAAAGATCAACCGAAGAATCCTTGTATCTTTGATTCAGGTGTTATTAAACATATGATCGGTTGCAATAAAGAATTTTCAACACTTTCTAATTCTACATGTAGAAGAGTACCATTGCAAATGGACATGATTTAGATGTTGTTGGTAGGGAGAAGACGCACTTAAATCAAGAGCAAGTAGTAATTTCACTATTTCTAATGTTTTGTAGTAATGCAAGTAAAGAAGAATTGGTTCTCTATCTCAACATTTATTATGTATTGTTAAGAAGGATGCATGTCAAATCCTTATACCTAATGAAGAGCATTATCTATTACAATGTGAAAATAGAAGTAGCACGTTTGTATTATCAACAATCAAGCTAGGTCAACTACATCTCCAAAGGAAAGTATGAAATTATGGAACCCAAGATTTGGCCACGTCAACTATATAGCTCTTAAGCATATGAAGGACAAAGGTATGGTTGGAAGCTTTCCAATTTTTGCTTTTCCAGATGATACAGATTCATAATGGAATACGTGTTCAAGTGGTTTGGACAAGGATCAATACTTTGTATCAATTGATTCCCCTCCTATCAATTTGTTTGGAAGATAGGATCCTTCAATGACAGAGCTAAATCAATGAAGACCCCATGGCCATGCTCTATAAGATGGATCATTGCACTTGGGGAAATTCCCTTATAAATCTCATATGTTAAAGCACATTTTCAAGGGGGGGAATTTTTTTCAAGGAGGGAATAACATTATGAAGTAACTTGAAAAGGCCAAAGATCAAGTTAAGAGTACAGGCTAAGAGGTTCGCATAGAGGTTAAGTCCTTAATGGTTAAGTATTAGGAAGTCAAAGAAGAGGTTATGGGTTCAAACCCTATGGATAGAATGGAAGCATATTTTGCCAAAGACCTAGAGCCTTCTAGAAGGATCAATTCGAGTTAACTTGGGTTAAATTGGGTTAACTTGGGTTAACTTGAGTTAACTTGAGTTGACTTGAGTTAACGTGAGTTAATTTAAGTCAAGCAAACTAAACACATGGCAAACTTACCACTAGTGAACTCTAGAGGACTAGGACATATGATAGTGAATGCAAGCACTTATCCATGTAGACTCAAGTCCTATATCAAGGCCATATTAAAGGGTTGAGTTAACTTGAGTTCCGTCTAGCAAACTAGAAACATGGCAAACTTACCACTAGTGAACTCTAGAGAACACGGACATATGATAGTGAATGCAAGCACTTACCCATGTAGACTCAAGTCCTAGATCAAGGCTATATTAAAGGTTGGTTGGGAGGTAGAAAGCACCTCTTCCTGGTTTTAGAGCCCTAGTTGTGTAGCACGAGAGATGGACATGATCAAATTTATTAACGACCTTGCAAAATTGTCTCGAGAGATTAAACCAAAATTTTAAAAGTTCATGACAATGATTATTCATTATTGAAATGAACAATGTAGAAGATACCTTTAAAAATAGTTCCAAGTAAGAATGTTGAAAGAGCTTCTACTTCATGGATTGATCCAGCTATTAAGATGTGCAAAATTTACAATGCCTTGAATGAAAGATAAAACTAAGGGTGTCAAAACACATCCGATGCTGAGCTAGAAACTCTCAAGCAAAGGATGAACATACACAAAAAAAAGCCATTGACGGTTCTTAGGACAAAAACTCTAATGTCTGAACATTCCGATCCAGCTATCTAGAATATTAAAGAGAATAAGACAAATATATAACGTAAAGATGCGAAAACAACTAGCACTGGAAGCAAATTCTTTCCACTAAATTAGTGAAATCGTTGAGGTATCTACGAGCTGTTGGAAAAAAAACAGACTAACCAGTTTAAGGTATCATATGCTAACTATGATAGGGGAGATAGATATGCACTCAAAGGAAGAAAGATCAAATTCCTAAAAAATTTAGAATGTATGTCCCACTATGCAGCAGGATGAACAGCAATGGCACATAATGTTCGCCGCTCTAATAAAAGATACGACTGCTTACACAGGAAAAAGACACAGAAAAAGACACTTCAATCTCTAGTTAAACACAAAGAAAAGATTCAGCAAACATAGGCATGTCAAGCAAGAATTTGAACCTGAGATGTTTGTCTCGAAGAAGAGGAAGAACTCAAACGAGGAGCGAAGCGAGAGCACGCACGCTGAAGCGCGTGTAAACGGACAGAGAGAGGTGAGGTTCTACGACATACGCGAAAGCAACCTATGCTCTGTAGATAGCAACTGGATACCCTAGCCAGGATCACCAACGCTGCTTTTTGCATCAACCAGCTCATTTCGCCGTTCGTCGAAGGTAAAGGCAGAAGTCAGGAGTCTACCGGGCTCATTCATAGTCTTACGCTGGATTCAAACAGACCCGGCGGAATTTAGAGTTGTTTGTAACAAATGGTGCTGGCGCACTCTTTGAACAGTATA
Organism: Ceratopteris richardii; assembly: GCA_020310875.1. Lineage (NCBI taxonomy): Eukaryota > Viridiplantae > Streptophyta > Polypodiopsida > Polypodiales > Pteridaceae > Ceratopteris > Ceratopteris richardii. The sequence continues at coordinate 176,063,255 of CM035411.1, forward strand.
TATAACATAGAATTGTACATACATATCGCAACTGAATGTTAAAAAATGAATAAATTAACCATTTTCTAGATGATGTGGAGCATGGTACACTCAAGGGGTGAGGGGAAGAAGCCAGAACATACTTTTTGCTTTTGTACCATGACGTGGAGAGAGAAACAGTGTGTGCCTCCGCCCTCTCTGAACAGCACTTGACATATGTAAAGAATTCATTGGATTATGATGCTCTTCAATCTGTACCACTGCCCATTGGTGAGCTAAGCCTTAAAAGTTTACCGATCGTTTGTCTTTTCTTTTGTTTCTTATGTCAACAACATGCAAAATCAATATTGCAAGATGCTTTTTAGCTAGGCATTCAACTCTTAGTTGTGTTGGATTCAGAGGATCCCATGGATGTTATGCCCTTCATTGTTGTATTTTCAATTTCAACGTATCATGAAGTAGATCATTGATCAAACTTTTTTTAAAACTTAAAAAATCAAAAAATCAAAAACATAATAAAGTAAGAGAAAAATAAAAATATCAAAAAGACATCCTCATTTCTTTGTGGAGGGTAAAGATAGGCTCACTACTATAGATCTCTTATCATTTTAAGGCTTATGGACCACTAAGGGTAGAAGATCTAAAGGTTTTTTTTTTATTGGTCATATTCTTATGTGTTGCAATTCATTATGATACTTTCTAATGGCATTCAAAGTGGTGCAAAGTGTCATGGACACAAAGGAAACCATCTTGAACCTTAGATTCTATGTGACTTTCTATATCTCATGATTGGTTCAGAATTTGGAAAAACTAATGCTTCCATCACATCCAGAAATGTGCCAAAACCCTAAGATTGATTGTATATTTGCTTGATTCTGACATTCACAGAGAGTCTTGCATTGGCAAGATCAAGGATGTATGTGGTCAAGCCCTCCTTATATAGGTGTTCAAGGGCGGTGTTCAAGGGCTGTTGCAAATTGATCATGTCATTAATGATGTCAACAATGAGAACATGATCTTTGAATGTCAGAATCAAGCAAATAGACAGTCAATCTTAGGGTTTTGCACATTCTGAACACGATGAAAGTTTTACTAAATTATGAAGCAATCATGAGATATAGAAAGTAACATGGAATCTAAGGTTCAGGATGGATTCCTTTGTGTCCATGACACAAAGCACCTGATATCCTAGCCTACAAGTTCCATTCTTGATATCCTATGTAGGTTGATTTTATAAATAATAATCTTATCACATTTTAAAGATGTTTCTAAGGTATTTCTATATGTTTGATGTTATACCTTATCGAATATTGGAATGTTAAATGGATTTTAATGCCTTGAGGTTTTTAATGTGTTTTGTGTTTTGATTTAGCATGTGAAGATCCATGAGGGTGTAAACATGCATGGATTTATTCAAATACTTTTGGAGATATTTAGAATAATATTTTTAGAAAATAGTTATTTTTAGAAGATAGTGTTTTTAGTTATTTGATAAGATTGCTTTAAAAATAGAAAATTGTGATTTTTGTAAATAAAGCAAAAACACACTTTTGAAGCGCCACCCTCATGTATCTTCTATTCAGGACATAATAAGAAATACCGATAAATACACATGCTGTGATAGACTCCTCCATCAAAGTATGTGGGGGGAGATTGTACCCAATCTGGTGTCGTCTCTTGTCTCTTTCTATTTTCTGAGTACTTATTGTGTGATTTCGTTTCTGTATTATCCTCTATGCTCGTGCATCTACGCGATCTAAAGGGCAATAGTGGTATCAGAGCCAAGGAGTGTTCTTCCTTCTGCATTTTTCTTGTGCTTCTGCATTTTTGGCATGATTTCATCGTCATCTTAGGGGGAGCTTATTTTTTTCTTGGCCATGATCTCATCGCTATCTTGGCGGGAGGAGCAAATGGGGAGCCATCATTGACCATCGCCTGGAGCAAAAGGAAGCGGAAAATTGGAGCCAGAAGACCCCCCTCAAAGTGCGCTAACAAATACACTCACGATGTCCAAGCCAGTCTTCTCCATGTGCATTGACCCGAGTTTAGATGTGTCACGTGTGTACGTGTGCATCCCGTGATCTGACGGGAAGTTGAGGCAAAACACACCTTAGGAAAGCATATGATGCTCTCTTGGAATAAACCCTTCACGTGCGAAAAAATCTTGTTGCCCAAGATTCTATCCGTTGCTCGCACGAAGAGGATAGAGAGTACGGATTAGTTTTTCGCTTTTTCTCTTTGCGTTGAAAGATCATCTTCATGTTGGTTGCATGGCTTTTCAGCCGCCGAAGAGGACAGAGACTATTCTCTGTAGCTTGAAGGGAAGAGTTTGCATATATATAGTCTTTTCGTTGCAAGCAAATACATAAGGATTTTTACTGCTACTAAACAAAACTCCATGTTTATTCTCTTCTCACACAGCTGACGATCCAACTTCACTTTTGTTTTCATAGCCATAGCTAAGAGCTTGGTTATTTAGCCACTTTAACCCATTTCTCTCCACTTTATTGGCCCTATCTTCTCCACTTTATTGGCCCTACGTTGAGCATCCTATATCCAAATTCTGAGATTTTTTTTGTTGTGGATAGCTCTTTCAAAGCTCTTTTCATAGAGTAGCCAGAAGCCATACTTTGGCTTTAATTCTCATCATCTTCAGAATTTTGAAGTTTGCCATACTTTTCAGCAAACCTCTTTCAATCATCGTTTTGAAGACTTGCACACACTTGCAAGTTATTATTTGAACCCCCAGACAAGTCTCTTGTCAATTTATATGCATGGTTGCTCTCTTTTTGCATCATATTGCATATAGGACATGCAAGTTTTGCATAGTACCTAGAGTATATGCATAGTTTAGACATGGTTTGTCTTGTACAGTGCATGTATTCTTCTTACAAGGACAGGTAGGTATTTTCTTGCAAGTTTGCGAGGAGAAAAATATAAAATTGGCAGGGTGTGTGATCCCCTTTCGGTCTCTTTGTAAAGAAGATTGTGCTTGTTAGCACCAATATCATGAAAATTGCTTGCCATAATTTTTTTTATTTTCAAAATTATGTTGTTATGCTACCAAAATTTTTAGAAAAATTAGTATGCATATGCATTCAAGCATATAGAACATACTAACAGTTTTGTATTTCTTCATGTTCCATTGAACAAAGGCTTATAGTTTGTTTCTAACTGCTACTAATCATTCATGGTTAGTAAATAGACTACTACTAATCATTCATGATTTTTCAAAAAGAAGCTCTGCTTATCATTCACATTCACATTCACATTAAATTCCAGTTTTTGAGTTCCATGCATGTGTTTTTACATGGAACATGCTTATGATTGTTTAGTGATGGGATATGTGAGTGGCCTCTATTTTATTCTTATCAATCGAGGTCAATCGCTTGTCAATTGGTATATATATACACACACATGCATACATATACACTTGCATGCACACATTCATATGTCCCATACACATGCACATAGATACATACACATCACACACATGCATGCACACATGTATACACACGTGCATACACACATGCACATACATAGATACACATCACACACACATGCATATATCACACACATTCACATACATATATACACATCACACACATGCATACACACACATGCATACATACAGACATGGATACACACATGCATACACACGCATGTATATGTCACACACATGCACATACACACACGTGCATACACACACATACATGAACATACATACACATCACACACACATTGACACACATGCATACACTACAAGAATAATGGGGTTGTACCGATGCCCCCAATTGAAAAAAAAAGTAGGGACCATGGATTATGTGATGCTCCTGTTAGAAAGTGTCACATGAGCAACACCCCAAAAGAAGAATAAAAAGAATAAACCCAGAGCGTCGCATAAACAATGTCAAGCACCGTTTATATGACACTCATAATGACCATTGCCAATAGCATCAAAGCCTAGCGACTCTTGTAGCGATGGTGGCAAACTGGCTACAATGCTTTAGCATCGCATAAGCGACACACTAGGAATTGAAAAAAAAAATTTTCTCCCAACACATTTGTGTCGGTATGAAGTGAAAGTGAGCGAAGAAGCGTGAAGAACCGAGAGAGTGAAGCAGCGAGAGAGCAAAGGTACACACACATGTGCATACATACTCACATGCATTCCTACACACACATGCATATGTATACATACATACACATAAGCACATACACACACATGCATATGCATACATACATAGACACATGCATACACACACATGCACATACATATACACATATGCATACACACATAAACACACAGATACACACATATACATGCATAAACATACACACATATGTGTACACACACATAGACATACACATATAGATACTTACACATATACATACACACACATACACTCACATGCATACATACACACACATGCATACACATGCATATGCATACATACATAGACACATGCATACACACACATGCACATACATACACACATATTCATACAAACATATTCATACACACACATATGCACATATACACACACAAACACACTATACAAACACATGCATAGACACACATACACATACAAACACACACACACATACATACACAGATATATGCATACACACACATGTGCATACCTACTCACATGCATTCATACACACATCCATATGTATACATACATACATACATACGTGCATATGTATACATACATAAACACAAGCACATACACACATATGCATACACACATACACATACAAATACTTACACACACACACATATATATATATACACACATAGACACACACATACACTCACATGCATACATACAGTTACATGCATACATGCACATACACATACACATATAGATACTTACACATACATACACACATATACACATATAGATACTTACACATACATACAGACACATACACATACACATGTAGATACTTACACATACATACACACACATATACATATACACATACACATACAGATACTTACACATACATACACACACATAGA
>CM035411.1:176073262-176158262 GCA_020310875.1 Ceratopteris richardii
TTCCTTCGTAACCAAGTTTTCTATCTATAAGGTTCGTATCTTTTGGGCTAGAATGTGATAATTGCTTGAAAGAAACAACGATGCTAGAATCCTCTGTTTTATGTAAATAATCCTTCATTTTGATTCTAATATGCTCTCCAAAAGCCCACATATTAGTGAACATTCAATCCTTGAATAAAAAATAAATTATTAAAGAGAAACTAATATACATATATGTGAACAAATAGAATATTATTAAAATAAGATTACCTTTCTTTCACAATCTATCATTAACTCCCTCTACTCATTTGAGATTTGTTCATTATTTGCATTGGCTCATTGCATACAAGTATATAGCCAATCCGTGAAAGAATACATATTTATATTCTCATTACTATCAAGATTATGTTTATATCTTTTGTTTCTCCGTTTTTTACTTCGAAGATTTTTAAGTTCCTATTCATAATCGCTAACGAATGCTTGCATGCATTCACTATTATATGCTATAAAAGTAGAACCATCACTTTTTTCTTGCAATGTAAATTGAAATAGAACTCCCTTATCTGATAATACCTCATCTATTATTTTTGAACAAGACTCGTTGGTCCATGCACGTGAAGTTTCTTCATGAACTCTTTCAAGGTATTCACTAACATAGTACATGCACTCCTCAAGCATCCACCCCTTTGCCATAGATCCTTTTGGTTTTTCTCTTTGTCACACATAACCTTTTACTATTTGAATCAATCACTCGACCCAAAGTATCATCGAGTGTTTACAACACCTGCAATCTCTATTTCATCCACAAGATGAACTAATAAATGAACTTGAATATCAAAAAATGATGTTGGAAACTCTTTCTCCATCAAACATAGTAGCTATCTGCATTCATGTTTCTTTTGTGGGATCGAGTCTTTGTCAATCTCTTTTTATGTAATCCACCTATTATTATCATAAATTAAATTATAAAGAAATTAATTCGTAAATAAAAGATATCAAATAGTATTATATATTAGATATAAAAGTATGATAATTACCTTATAAGCAATCCAAGATGATAGATCACATCCCATGATCTTTTCATTGTACATCCATTGATAACCAGAGGTAAAATGTGCTTCAAAAATTTATGCCTATCATGTGTCTTTAACCCAAATAAGCTCCTATCATCCATAGTAAACATGTTTCAGAAAGATGCTCCATATCCTATAGGTTTTCGAATCAATTGAATTCTATTGTTGATAATTTGCATCTCTTTTGTTACAAGTATCCAAGGAGCAGGTGTATGAGTTGTTTCCTATTGATTTCTATAAAAAATTGGCCATAAATTTGGTTTTTAGTTTTGTTCCTTTAAATAATTTCTTGATGCTATTGTGTCTTTTAATCCAAGAAGATGTTTCCATAATGAATAAACAATATTCTTGAATATATACATAGGATCAAGAAGATGAAAGATCTTTAACTTTTTCCAATACTCCAAAGAATACCATATCGACATATTCTCGACTAGCACCAATTTTCCTTTACCTCTAATCTTCACATTCTCATTATCTTCATCATCATTGAAGATTTCGGATTGTGGATCTATGAGAGGCCCATTTGTCCATTTTTGATACCAATCCATAAGTCTCATTGGTTTTGGAAAGTGACCTATTTCAATCTTTCCATTAAAATGTATTGCTTCTCTTTTGCATCTTAATGGATGATCGTTAGAAAAGAACCATCAATGTCGAAGATACATAACTTTATTGAGATTCTTACTATAAACTGATCTTAGCCAATCATCACAATAAGGACAAGCATTATATCCCTTAGTAGATATTCTTGCATCATGAAAACCATAAAAATATAATTAGATTAACTCACATAAAATTGTATACATATTAAATAACAAAAATACATCATTACCTGAATAGACACCATATCTTAGAAAATCGTGTATAGTCCAAGCCACAATTCTACGAACCATAATGTGTCTTTGATTAATGCTTTTTGATACAACAATGAAATTATTTTATCATCAATGAGAGGAGAAAGATATATATTCATGTCTTTAATTTGTCTTTTTCCTCGGATTAAAAGTAAAAGCATTAAATGTTCTTTTTTAATGCTAAGGTATGGTGGGAGATTGTAGTTGATGACTACCATTGACCATGTTGACCAGTTACTAGATTTCATCGAAAATGGATTAACCCCCTCTATTGCAACTCCTAACTTTAGATTGTGTGGCTCTTATGCAAAATTAGGCCATCTAGAATCAATATGTTGAAAAGCTATACTATCTTCTAGAATTCTCATCACTCCATTAGTACTTTTATGATCAAATCCCCATGTCAAAAGATTTGATAATTCAAGGATTTGAAACATATATTTAATTCGTGGAACCAATGGAAAATGCTTTTTTTGGGATTTTACCCTCTTCGTTCTTATATCGAGGAGATTGACATCTTGGACATGTCAAAGAATCTACATATTCACCTCTATACAAAAGACAATCGTGAGGACATGCATGTATACACTGATAGTCTATACCAAGATTGTTGATTATCTTCTTCATTTCATCATGTGATGTAGGAAGAATATTCTTGCTTGGTAAAAAAAAATTCAAATAGTAACTTGTGCTTGGTAAAAAAAATTCAAATAGTAACCTATAAATTCATCGAAAAAACTTCCTCCATGTATATGTTTTAGACATTCTTCTCGAAGATATTTCTCATTTTTAGAAATATCAATGCTTTTGTTGTCATTTTGATACCAATCCTCAATAAAATATTTCATGCCATCATCTTCATAATTATCGCAAAAATCTTGTACTTTATCTTCTTTTGAATATAGGTCTTTCAATCTTGCATATTTGACAGGATCACTTTTGTGTAGCTTCCTCATGGAAGCTTCTGATATGAGGTCTTATTGGCAACTCTGAATGGTGTGGTGGAAGATTGTCAATATCATACATTGGAATCTACACATATGAATAAAAATCATTAGTATTCCATAAATGAATGAAAAGTAAACTTTAAACATAAATTTAAATATGTAAGTTAATTTGAAAAGAGTTTCAATCAATTAGAGTTTTCAATGCAACATAGGATAGGTGGATAGAAAGTTTTCATCGTTCTCTAGCTAAAAGGTGCTCTTGGAGGTCTACACCATCCATAATTCACGAATGTTTCATCACGAGCATGTAATGAAGTAATAGCATTGGCAAGTATGTATCTTGCTACATCTCTTCTCATGTATGGTGATTCATGACTATTTTCACACTCCTCAAATGTGCAATTAGTCATTGAACTATTATATCCTCGACTACTATTTATTAAACATTCTATATTTCCATGTGTGTAAGGTCTTCCATCAATATATAATCTTTCATTTCCTACATGTGTAATCCCTCTACTACCAAGAGAAGCTGCATTCAAGCATAATCCATAAGTATTCGTGTTTTGAACATAATGTGTAAGTCGATGCCAATCTCCTCATCCATATATAGGACCACAAAATGAAATAAGAGGGAGTTCAGAGTTCAGAGGCACATACAAATCCTCTACAATAAAGAGACCATGACTAGCACGAGTAATGGTGGAGAGAGCAATCATATAATGATTACCCCAAAATTTAAAAACCTCTCCATCTAAAGGAAGTGGTCCTCTATTCCATCCTCCATATCTTCTTCTATCATATCTTTGTACTAGAGGATGATCACGAGTTGGCAATGGATAATCTTCAGTTGTTTCAGTCTGTAAACCAAGAAGTAGAGGATTTTGAGAAACCTCTGCTTGTAATTGATGAATGGAAAGTCCGTGAGGTGTACGAGGTACATTATCATTATTAGTAGGAGAAGAATCATCATCATCATTGAGAAAATATTCCTATATATTAAGTATAATTTGATTTTGTATATGATTTTCAAATAAAATAATGACATTAATTTATAGAATCAATACATACCCAAGCATTATGCATGCTCAAAACTACCATACTCTGCCTCATGTTCAATACATTCCAATTGTGGTCTTTGATACGTGCCATAGAAGAAATTACACCAACATATAATATGCTTTTGATAATAAAAATCATCATAATTCCTATCAGAGGACACATGTGAAGTCGTTGCATGGGTAGGAGGTGGTGGAGTACCCTCTGATTGATCCAAATCTAATTATATTACAACAATAAAAAAAATATATATCAATCATGTATGTATCTGTCAAATATTAGAATTAAAATTTTGATATACTTATAATAAGTAGTCCTTGCACGAATAGGAGATGGTGGTGGAGTTCGTTCTGATTGATTAGAATCTGATTATGTAGCAAATAAAGGCACTAGATATTAATAATTTGATTATTTATATACATACACATTCACATGTACAAATTTACACATACACACATATTCACATATACACATACACATTCTGACATATAAATACACATACAAAACTATAAATGTATGACGTATGTGTATGCATGTATATGTGGGTGTATGTGTATGTGTGCATATATTTATTATGTATGTGTGTGTATCTATATGTGTGGATATGTGTATGTGTGTATATGTATGAATGTTTATAAATGTATGCACTTATCATGTATGTGTTTGTATGCATGTAGTATGTGTAAGTGTATGTATGTATGTGTAAGTGCACATATGTATGTATATATGTGTGTATGCGTGTGTCTAGGAGTATGTGTATTTGTGTGTATGTGCATATGTGTGCATGTATTTAGTATGTATGTGTGTGTATGTATATGTGTGGGTATGTGTATGTGTGTATGTATGTATGTGTATGTATATGTGTATGTGTGTGTATGTATGTGTGGGTATGTATGTATGTGTAAGTGTATGTATATGTGTATGTGTATGCATGTATGTGTAAGCGTATGTATGTATGTGTAAGTGTATGTATATGCATATGTATATGCATGTATGTGTGTGTGTGGGTATGTGTATGTGTGTGTATGTATGTATGTGTAAGTGCAATATGTATGTATGTTTAATTGCAATATGTATGTATGTGTAAGTGCAGTATGTATGTATGTGTAAGTGCAGTATGTATGTATGTGTAAGTGTATGTGTATTTTTGTGTATGTGTATGTGTGCATGTATTTAGTATGTATGTGTGTGTATGTATATGTGTGGGTATGTGTATGTGTGCGTATGTATGTGTAAGTGTATGTATTTATGTGTAAGTGTATGTATATGTGTATGTGTATGCATGTATGTGTGTGTGAATATGTGTATGTGTGTGTATGTATGTATAAGTGTATGTATGTATGTGTAAGTGTATGTATATGTGTATGTGTATTTGTGTGTATGTGTATGTGTGCATGTATTTAGAATGTATGTGTGTGTATGTACGCATGTGTAAGTGTATGTATATATGTGTGTGTAAGTGTATGTATATGTGTATGTGTATGCATGTATGTGTGTGTATGTATGGGTATGTGCATGTATGTATGTATGTATAAGTGTATGCATATGTATATGCATATACGTGTGTGTATGTATGTATGTGTAAGTGTATGTATGTGTAAGTGTAAGTATTTAGTATGTGTGTGTATGTATATGTGTGGGTATGTGTATGTATGTGTAAGTGTAAGTATGTATGTGTGTTTGTGTATGCATGTTTATAAATTTAACGTTTTTTTTAATATTCTAATCCCTTTTTTTGTTTGAGATTAAAATAACAGGAGATATTGTATGGTATAAAAAAATAAGAGAAGACCTAACATACCACCTGAGATGTGGCAATTTTTTTGCAGACAATTATGTCTTCAATAATCATTTCCTCATAAAAAAGTATACAAATTAATAGTTTATATTATTGTGACTTATAATTCTCATATGTTTTAGAAATATTTTACATTTAATATATGTATTTCTGTTTCATTAAATAAATGTAGGGCTGCAAAGAAGAGAGTTGAGTCAGGTCATACATCGCACTTAGGCCAAATGGGCCATCATGGTTTTGTAGCTACATTTGTAAGTATATGCATTATTGAAACTATATTTTTAATTTTAGTTAAAACACTAATCATTAATCTTTTTTATTTGTTTCAATGCAATGAAAGGATTATGGTCGATATCCTACAAAAAAGGAAATCGATTTTGCTACACATTGTGGATATCGACGTCTAAAGAGTACATGCGAGATCATCCAAATGCTTTTGTGAGTATTATTAAATTTCATATAATTATTTTATTTTTATTGATGTTTTATATGTTTTATTTATTTATGTTTGTTATATGTAACATGGGAGTATTATGGAGAAGCAGATATGGATGAGAGGGAGAGATAGACACAAATGGGACGATCTTGATCGTCACAGAGTGCTCATACCTCTACCCATGATGCCACTACAGATACATTAGACATGCGGATGATCATGATGATGAGGATGATCATGATGATGAGGATGATCATGATGGTGAGGAATTACATGATGATGTGGATGATCATGATTAGGATGACTGATATGTTACATTGGATATATATTTTACATTGATATACATATTTTTTTAATATATATTTTCTCATTCCAATTATGTTTTGAATTGTATCTATGGTACTAATTAATAAAATTTCATACAAACATGTAGACACACACATACATACATACATACATAGATACATACATACATACATACATACATACATACATACATACATACATACAATACATACATACATACATACACACATACATACATACATACATACATGCATACATACATACATGCATGCATACACACATGCATACACATGTATATATTACACACATGCACATACATACACATCACACACACATGCATATATCACACACACATGCATATATCACACACACATACACATGCATACATACACATCACTTGCATATATCACACACACACATACATAGATATGTACACATCACACACATGCATATATTACACACTACACATACATACAAACACATCACACACACATAGACACACATGCATACATGCTGCATACACACAAATATTCATAGATATACATACACACACATGCACACATTCATATATCCCATACACATGCACATACTTAGATACACATCACACACACACACATGCACATACATCCATACACATCACACACACATGCACATACATCCATACACATCACACACACATGCATACATGCATGCATACATACACATGCATATATCATGCACACATTCACACATGTACATGCACATCACACAATCACATGCATACATACACATGGATTCACACATGCATGCATACACACACGTAAATGGGCACATACACACATATATCAAACATAGATGTAGATACATGCATACACATTACACACACATGCATACATACACACATATGTGCAAACATACATATACCACACACATGCATACATATACACATGCATACATATACACATGGATGCATATGCACATGCATGCACACACATATGCATATGTCCCACACACGTGTACATACATACATACATACACATCATACACATGCATACACACATGTATACATACACGTGCATATGAACATACACACATAAAAACACATCACACACACATGCATACATACACACATGTATACACACATACATGCATACATACATGCATGCAACACACATATGTATATATCGCAGACATGCACATAGATACACATCACACACACATGCATACATACACACATGTATACACATGCATATATCACACACATATACATATACATACATACACACCACACACACACACACATAGACACACATGCATACATGTTGATATATTTCGACAGTGATGTATGTGAACACACTAGGACCGTCAAGACACTTTTTTTCCCTCTTTAGGAGGTTTTTCCTCTGGCTTGTATATACACCTATAACCCTAATGAGTCACTTATCTTTGTATATTCACTTGGTAATACATTTAGTATTGTGTGTTGTGCTCCAAGCTTCTTCTTCTTTGTTGTGTTGTTTGCATGCTCTTGTAGACCTCAAACTCCAACAATTGGTATCAAAGTAGGTCACCACTTCATCTAGGGCATTGTTGATATCCCTCGGATCACAATCTCAAAATCACACAAAATTTGGTGAGCATACTCAAGGTGATTAGGAGTTCAAAACATCTTCGCTCTATGGTGTTGAAATTTGGATGTGAGCTCATTTCAGCCTCCGAAAGCATTATCATAGTGTCTATGCAAGCAGACAATTTCGTCCTTTTGTGCCAAACATATATACATATTTCTATTCGCCAGTACAAGTGCGTCAAAGTCTACTGGGGGTTTAGTAGAGCTCGACATAGTAGCTTTGTTGAAATTTTTGAGATACAATAATTTTTTTGCATCAAGGTATTTTAATCAGTGGCCATGGCTGAAAGCAATGATGTATTCCATATGTTGCTTGTTGAGGACAAGTTGGATGGTACTAACTACCCATTATGGGCATATATGATGTGTCATGTATTGGTCGCAAAAGGACTATGGAATATTGTGCAGGGTGTTGAAAAACGACCTACTACGCCTACAAATACAATTATTGAAGGTGATGTAGATGGCATTGAAGATGATGATCTTCAAATTCCTGTTCGTGTTGCGGTTCCAACTGCACCTACTATAGAGAAATTTCACTGGAATGGTAGATATGCTCATGCACATGCATTGATAGATTTGTCTATCAAATGTGCCATTATCCCTCATATTTGCTCCTGCAAAATAGTAAAGGATACTTGGATACACTTACCACTTTGTACCAAGCAAGAAATGAGGCTCATGTTTCTTACCTCCGAAAACAGTTGAAGAGTGAGCATATGAATGAAAGAGATTCTATGGACAATTTTTTGACAAAGATAAAAAATTTGAAGGAACAATTGATTTTGCCAGATGAAGTCTTGCGAGATAGCTCGCTTGTGCAAATCGTTCTTAATGGTCTTCCAGATTCATATCAGAGTTTTGCTTCTACTCTTCAGTTGATGATGAAAGGCAATCCAAATGCCTTAACATTTGAGGAGTTGAGTCTTTCAGATCAAGCTTTCTTAGCTAGTCAAAAGGGCAATGGCAAATGGAGCTCATCTACTAGTAAGCAAAAATATGCTAATTCTACACAGTAAACAAAGGGAAGACAAAGCTCGAGAAGGAAATATAAAAGCAAAATTAGTTCTGTAAATATTGTAAAAGAAATGATCATGTCATAAAGAGTTGTCCAAATCTGGCTACAAAAGAGGCAAAGAAGAAAGAGGCTTGAATGGTTGTTGTAGAGGCCTCTACACCTAAAAACAGAGTCTCGTAATCTTGTCTAGAATGAAGAATGGGCATTTACAACTGTTTGTAGCTATGAACCATCTTCTCATGAGTAGTGTATGTGTTGTATAATTATGGATCAACCAAGAACATTTTGAGGGTCCAATACCATGTGGAGAATCCTTGAAGTTTATTTGGAAACCCTTGGAGTGTCTCCAAGAGTATGGTTTGAACCCTTGAACTATTTGGATTTATTTACTCCCAATTGAAGGGTTTTCGCCCTTAGGATTGATATTTCCTAAGGGTATGGTATTTAACCCTTAGGGAGGCCTCTCAAGCCTTGAGAATTGTATTTACAAGCTTGGGAGAAATCCTTTAAGAATCCATGTGAGAGCCATGTGATTTCATGTGATTTCCAAGGTTAGAAGGGCTTGGATTAGCATCCATTTGGAGGGGATACTTGGCAAGATCTCCTCACATTTACCCCCTTGGCCTTGAGGTATATATATGGGTGGAGTTGGTTGGGTGGATAGAAACATCTCTCACCCTATTGTGGGCTAGTCTAGGAAGTTCATTAGTTAGATTATTCCTTAGGACATGTTGTGGTGTGGAAACCGCAACATTGATAATCAGAGCAACATTAGATCTTTGGGTGGCTAGCTACCACGCAAACATCTATGCCTTCCTCTTTTGGCTACTGCACAAACATCTGTGGCTTCTTATTATTGCAAAAGTGAGGATGAATTTCCCCCTTATCCATGGGAATAGCCTCTATGTTTACGAATGCACCCTTAGTGGCTTTTAGATATTTCTGTCCGTGCACTAGGTTTCCACCCACGAACTCGTGAGGAACTACCTCTCCTTTCATTTACACATAGAAAGGAAAGCTCATCAACTTATAGAGCTTTCTAGAGTGTTATATGTTGAATGTGGGATAATATGCAAATGCATACGCCATTCTCTCTCCAAAAGATAACCTAAAGAACACCTAATGCATGCTCTCATACTTGGTAGTAGTGCTTCTTTTTAGTTCGATGAGTAGATTCACACTCGACTGGTTATTTGTAGTCTTACTTTGAAATGCAATATTTCATATGCAATAAACTAAGTCACTTGAGCTCATTTTTCTTTATCATACATTCCACAAATGATCATGTCCACATAGGTGATGGCCACAACAATTTGATCATTCCACATGAAGCCAACTACTCATGAAGTAGAGGGTGTTTGCTTTTGTTTCTTCTTGAATATGAAAGCATAATCACTTATATGTGCCTTACACAGAAATGCATAGAATCTTAAGCAAATGTAGGATTCTTTCCCTTATACATTGAGATTATGAGATCCCTAAAACTCTCTTCCTTCAATATTTATGGAGGATTGAAGAGTATTATTCCTATTCTATTTCAAGAAAGTATTCATTCATTAGAGTGTGATAGATACAATTCTAATGGCATCATGGAGTATGAAAATGGACATGGATGGAAAATGATGGAGAACATCAAGTTTAGAGGAGATATCCTATGACAAGGTACGAAGGATGAAGGATGGCTCTACTCGAATATCAACGGAAGGATGAAGCTTGATTTAGAAGCTATGTATCATTGAATTTATGTTTGGTTTCAATATTTCTTTGCCACATCTTCCATTATTTTGGTAGTAATCCATCATTGAATCATTAGTGAAAGCTTTAATTTCGATATTTCCTAGGAGAACATAAAATGTTAATGAAAGATTACACATTGAAAAGAAATTAGGCGCTTGCATGCATTATTGCAAGGAAGAGAAAGAATGTATGTGCATCCCCTTTTGATGAGGGATGAATTCAATGCACAAGTTGTACATCTCAAGTGTAATCTTTATTGGAAACACTTTAAATTCTTGAGAATAAAGTACATGTTTGTGCACAAAAGGAAGGAACACAAGAGCATGAAATGCATGAATGCTAAGGATGATTCAAGCTATGGAGTGTTGGAATCATTTATATCGCGTTCATGTTTTCTCTTTCATTGTCTGAAGTTGTGAAACTAATTAAGTGAACATACCTTTGAGTAGAGAGTTTCCTTCTATAGGGGAGCAAGACATTTGGTAAGAGATGAAGTTAAAATACTCGCAAAATCATAGTAACTAGATTTTGCAATATAAGAACTTGTTAATTCCTTCTCAAAGTGATACTAAGGTATCAATACTTAAATGTAAAATTTACATTAAGTGTGTCTTGCTTAGCAATGAAATAAGCACAAAGATAATTTGGATAGATTCCGTTGCCATACCCATGGTAAGGAAGTACTATATTCACTTAATAGTTAGAACCTGAATCATCCTTACTTTAATGACCTACAAAGTCTTTTGAGGACAGAGTCTCTCATTATGAAATAATTCCACTTTCATGTATACATAAGAGAACCTAGCATACCCAATGCTAACTCTAAGTATACCAAATAATTAGAGATGGTTCCAAAACAAGCCTTTAAATGAGATGTCTTACATACATGGAACCAATGACATAAGTGATTTCTTTGAAAAATTTCTAGGTCACATTCTAAAATTACTTTAGAGAACCTATAATACTACTAATCTAAGTAGTTAATTAGAAAAGGTTCAAACAAAGTTTTCGGTGAGACATCCTAATAAGATGCCACCCAAAATGGTTTTGAAAGTCTCACAGTGTAAAACTCTGAGTTGATGACATCAAAGGCATTGATGCAAAGCAATTATAAGCAATTGAACTTATAAAGTTCAAATAGTGTACATTCACAAAAAAAAATGGTGTACACAACTTAAAGACATCAGGAAACATAGACAACCCCCTTCTCTTCAAAGAACTTCAATAAGTCTTCATTCATTCAACTCAAGAAGAAAGTTAAGTAAGGTCTTCTTCACTAGATGGAATTGTTCCTAATGGAAGTAACTTAAAGCTCTCTAGGTACAATGATGAAATGGAAATATTTTTCTTATTTCATAGTACCTTCAAATCTCTACTGCTTTGATAAGCCTTGAAAATTAAATCCACCTCTTCTAACATAGATATACATGAACTTGCATTACTCGGAAGCATGAGAATTCAAGAGTACTATGAAAGAAGTTCATGACTATGTTAGGAGAGGTGGTCATCGATCTACCTCTAGAAGATGCTTTAAGAAATACCAAAACTAGAATCCCTTTTTAATACATCTTCTAGAAAGTTTCAAGGTTTCCTCACAAGCATAAGAGTGATTGAATATTCCAACGATTGGAGTCATAATAGTGGCTCTATAATTGTGAATGAAGCCATATTTTTTATCATTTTTGAGGACAAAAACTCTTCAAAGGGGGGGAAAGTACCAAATCACATCAAATTTGATGCAACTGATTGGATGAAGTATAGAATCTTGGAGATACATTACAAATAGAAGAATATCTTTTAAGATATAAGACATTTGGAAAAGTTGTTGAGAAGATAACCTCATGTCACACTAAAAGTAAATATGGGAAACCTGCAAATGGTAGAAATGATTTGGAGAAGATAGGTTGCAACCACCATGTGATAGAGCATGCTAAAACCTAAACTTCTTTAAGATAAGTGAAAGTGCAAATAGAAATTAGAGAGTAGGAAGTCTACGACCATGACAAAGGGTACTTAAATCCGTGGAAGGTGAAATCGATATTCACCTGTCCCTAAAATCCAAACGCATTAGAAGATATTTAGACTTAATCAGTAATGAGATTACTTGAAAACCCTAGTAGCTATTTGAAAGCTTCAGATAAAGAAGGAATCTAATAAGAAAGAATAATCTCTTGTTGCTACAAGTTAGTTGCGCAATAAATAACTAGATCTTGAATATGATTCAAGATACTTTGAATTTCTTGATGGATGTTTATTCCATCAATGAGTTTTCAAGCTTCAATATAATCTTGGGATAATTAAGATCTTAGAGTAATCATATGTTGGAAACCCTAGAAACCTAAGCAAGATGAAAACATAGAGGCAATCCCTTGACTTCAAAAGGAATTGAGTACATGGTACTCTATAGTTAGATTAAGCTTTTGGACTTATATATTACAACCATGAGATGATGGGTATCTTTTAGTCTTGGGCTCTTGACATGAAGGGAGATTCAATTCCAATAGGGAATTGAAACTTCAAAGATAAAAATGAGTACATGGTGTTCAAAGAGTATGACTAGGACTTAAAGTACGAGTTAACTTGAAAATTTAAAGATCATGAAGTTGAAAGCACCTTCTAAAGTTTTTCATAAAGATTTTCAATAAGACTTGTATATTTATGAGACTTCCAAGAAAGGACTTTATAGTTCTCTACAATAAATGCTATATACATTTATGAAGAGAGAACTTGGAAAGATCCTTTTAAGCAAGGAAATTTCAACTAAGTCAATCTAGGACTAAGCACTTAGTTGAGAGTACAACTAAGTGAATCAATAACTTGAATCAAATTTATGCATTTTTGTATAAAGGAATTTAGGAAGTAGTGAAAGAGATTTGACTTAGTGATCAACATAGATGAAATTAGACTAAGTTAGTCCAAAGCACCTTGTTGATAGTACAACGAGGTAATCCATCTCCTAAATTAAGAGATCTATACTAGGCTTGGTATTCTAGTATATAGGAGTCTTAAGAGATTAACTTAGTAACTAAGATATTTGAAGCATCATGGTTTGAGAGTAAAGTTCAACATCATCAAAACTCGATGGTTCGAGACACAAATGTTTTACATCACTAGAGTTTGAGAGATGGATGATGGTTTAACCTTACCCAAAGGATCTTTTTGAGAATTTAGATTTAATCTCATAAAGATAGAAACAATGCTTCAAACCATTAGCTAGAGAGACTGCTTAAAGTTTTGAGTCTCATTTGATTGACTCAAAGCATTTTCGTGTCTTAGAAGTTGAATCGGTTACATAGAGTTTTGGTTCTTCCTTCTTGCTTTTTTAGACCTTTGATTTGATTTGGAAGGAATCTTCAAAGTCATTCCTAGATCACGTTTAGCTGGGTGGAATGGATAACTGAACTAAACATCAAAAGGTGGATGTTTTGTGTAGAACCCCTTGAATTTTAGAAGACACTTGAATTTAAGAGAACTAATTCATCCATTGATTATTATAAATGGACGAAGAATCTAAATTTCTCTAAAACATTTGAAAAGAGTTAGAAACTACTTATAGTTCTAATAGCTCCAAAGAAGTCAAGTCTTTGAAGAAGTAGCGTTCAATAAATCAATTTAAAGAGGGTTGTTTAAAAGAAACGAATCACTTCTTACACTCTAACTTGGAGTCTAAAGCCCAACAGTGCATGATAGTCCTATATTTGGGAAAAGAGACTAGTAGTTGTTGGTTAAAAAGTAGAACATAATCGACAAGGCGCATCCAATGCTAGTATTTTCAGCTTAATCTGACAAGCATACTTTAAGTTATGAGCAAAACATAGAATGGTGAGAAACACCAACTCTTGCACCATAGCTCACCAAGCTTCACACACACTACAATGGTGAAATGAGTAGGGGACGAGGTAAACAACACATCTAGGCACACATTTCATGCATCACACACACATACGAGCTCATGGAGAAGACAATACACAAACAAGAAGAAGCAAATTGGAAATCTCAGCTTGTTAGCTCTTCACAATGGCATAAGTTTTTACAAAAGAGTCACAAAGTGACTTATATACATGTGCCCCAAAAATGGTCCTTTCACGACTGAAACTTTTCCTATAAATCCCTAAGTTCCTACTATTGTACAAGACTAATGTTACATTCTTCAGGGATCATGCATCTAGCACACTCTTCTAGACCATTTACATGGATTTTTGAAGGTTTTACCATGGGACTTTGAAAAACAAAAATGGGCCAATTATGAGAATTTTGGGCCCCCCTGTTTTCACTTCTTTCTCTTTCCTTCTTCCTTGTCTCTTTATCTTCAGTCCTCTGCAACACTCTCCCCCTCATAGTCTCTATTGTCCCTTGATAGGATTTGCACGAGTCATATTGGCACATGGTTACACACTAGGGTTGCTACATTAATTAGGTTGCCACACATGCAACCAATGGCTAGTAAGGTATCACATTTTGTGACCCTTTTTTGCTTTTCAACCTCTTGTTGTTGCTTCAAAAGGTCCCGGTCTTTATTTATTTGTTCACACTCTTCGCGACCTTGGTGCATTCTTCTAGTGTGCATCCTTTCTTTCCTTGTGCCTTCTTTAGCCTAATGTGTGCCCTTGCGGGGCTTTGGGCAAAGAATAAACTTCTATATTGAACTGTTCTGTTTTTTAATTTTCTTCTTCTTCTTCTCTTGCTGGTCTCTCCCCCCACATATCCCTCCTCATGAACTTTGTCATCCCTGACATGCTTTCATTAGTGACATGAGTAGGTTTGGTAAACTCTTTGTTCGGTTTCATTTAGCAGATTAGCTTCACGTATCGGAAGCTCTTTCCATTGAGGTGTTTTCACTCCATCATGGGGAGCTTGTCTATAGTTGGCAAAAAAACTTAATTCATATGCTACTAAGCAAGAATTTAAGTTTGATGAAATTTTCAAAAATATTTTTGAATCTATTTCAAAAAATCAGGTGAAAAATGCTTCTTCAAATGCTTGTAGGTATGAACTTCTTAAAAACATTAAGCATGATTAGAAGGCCATGATGGTGAGGTGGCTTTGTGGAACCAAAAGATTAAAAACCAAAGCATCAATACCTCCGGTTGCAATCTCAGAATCACACAAATTTTGGTGAGCATACTCAGCATATTTTTGAGCTTGTTTTGGCCTCCAAACACACTATTGTAGTGCTTCTATAGGCTATTTTGTCTTTTTGTGCCAAAGGTATATACCAGTTTTGGTTTGCTAATGTAAGCGTCTTGAAGTCTGCTACAGGTTTAGTAGAATTCATTTGGGAAGTTCTGTTCAAATTTTTGATATATAGTCAATTTTTTGCATCAAGGTATTTTAGTCACCCGCCATGGCTGAAAGTAGTGATGTATTTCGTATGTCGGCTATTGAGGATAAGTTGGATGGTACCAACTACCTGTTATGGGCTTATATGATGTGATATGTATTGGTTGCAAAAGGACTATGGAACATTGTGCAAGGTGTTGAAAAATGTCCTATCACACCTGCAACTATTACAACTGCAGGTACTCAAGCTGATGTAGAAGGTGTCGAAGATGATGATATTCTGCAAATTCTTGTTCGTGTTGGGGTTTTTGCTGCACCTACTACAGAGCAAATTCATTGGGATGGCAGAGATGCCCAAACACATCCATTGATAGCTTTTTCTAACAAAGGTGCCATTATTTCTCACATACGCCCTTTTAAAACAGCTAAGGATGCTTGGGATGCACTTACCATATTGTACCAAGCTAGGAATGAGGCTCGTGTTGCTTATCTCCAAAAATATTTGGAGAGTGAGCATATGAATGAAGGTGATTCTATGGACAATTTTCTAACAAAGATCAAAGAATTGAAGGAACAATTGATTTTTGCTGATGAGGTTATACTAGATAGCTCACTTGTGCATACCGTTTTGAATGGTCTTCCTGATTCATATCAAAGTTTTGCTTCTACTCTTCATATGATGATGAAAGGCAATCCAAATGCCTTGTCATTTGAGGAGTTAGTCTCTGTTATGTTGTAGGAAGATAAGTCTACGCAAAACAAGTCCATTATGTGTGTTGCAGATCAAGCTTTCCTGGCTAGTTAGAAGGGCAAAGGAAAATGGAGCTCTTCAATTAGTAACCAAAAATCTACTAATTCTGTACAATGGAAGAGGGAAGACAAAGATGAAAACAAATATAAAAAGGAGAAATTGTTTTGCAAGTACTATAAAGGAAATGATCATATCATAAAGAACTGTCCAAAACTGGCTGCTAAAGAGGCAAAGAAGAAAGAGGCTAGAATGGTTGTTGCAGAGGCCTCTACACCAAAAATAGAGTCTGCTAATCTTGTGCAAGAAGAAGAATGGGCGTTTACTAATATTTTCAGTTTTGACCCATCTTCTCATGAGCAGTGCATGTCTACAGTAGACTCAGATGTTTGGTACTTTGATAGTGGGATGACCAAACATATCACCTTGCAGTGGAGTTTCTTCACTTCACTCGAGCCTACCCCTACAGGGAATACTATCTCATGCACCAAAAACTCCTCTTATCCTATCATGGGCATTAGTAAGATCATTTTGACTAGTGTTGATGGTAGTTCTTTCACTTTGTTAGATGCTTTATTTGTGCCAACTATCAAGAAGAATCTATTATCAGTTTCAACTTTAGCCAAGATTGGCTTGGTTGTAAAATTTGTTGATGACAAGTGTAGCGTTCATGATCTGTCAAATGGCAATGTGATTATTGCTTCTGGCATTTTATGTTGTAGGCTGTATAAGCTCATAGACTATGAAAGATCTGTGAATGATTCAACATGTGCAGTACACGATTCTCAGGCTATGTTAGATGCAAAGCTTTGGCATGCACACTTTGGTCATCTAAATTTTGCTACTTTTCTATGCATGTAGAAATTTGAAATGGAGTCCTCCTTGCCCAAAATTGAGGCACCCGATAAACATGTATGTGAAGGCTGTATTTTGGGCAAAATGCAGCGCTCCTCGTTTCCAAAACATGGTTCAGTTCGGGCTACTAAAAAATTGTAGCTTGTTCATAGTGATGTCTGTGGTCCTATGCAGACACCCTCTTTTGGAAATTATCTTTACTTCGTGACTTTCATTGATGATTATTCTAGGCATGCATGGGTATACCCATCGAAAGCAAAACCTGAAGTGTTCATGTGCTTCAAATAGTTTCTGGTTTGGCTGAAAATCTATCAGCATGTAAAATGGGCACCCTCCATTCTGATCGAGGGTTGGAATATATGTCTTTTGACTTTAATGCATTTTTGGTTGAACATGGGATAAAACATTAGTGTACAATGCCATATACACCTCAACAAAATGGAGTTGTTGAATGGAAGAATAGGTCACTCATGGAGATGGCGAGGTGTATGGTCAAGAGTCAGGCGTTACCACATAGTTTTTGGCTTGAGGCTGTCATGTGTGCAAATATGTACTTAACAGGTATCCCACTAAAGCACTGTATTCTATCACTCCATATGAGGCTTCGCATGGTCGCAAGCCATCTGTTGCTCATCTACGTGTTTTTGGTTGTCTAACATATGCATTATTCCCTGAACAACATCGCAAAGAATTGGATGATAAAGCAATAAAATGTATTTTTGTTGGGTATAGTTCTGAAAGTAAAGGCTATCGTGTGTATCATCCACAAACTAAATGCATTATGGTTAGTCGTGATATTGTTTTTGTGGAAGATGTTATTCAACCACTACTTTCATGTACTAAGGAGACATATGTTAGCTCTGAAGATATGTATGATACTTTGCTACCTCTTTTTATAGGTGGACAGTCTAGTGCTGGTCCTAATGAGGCAACTTCTCAGCCTTTGCAGGTTTCATGTGATGATGAAGATCATCCCATTTCTGATGTTGATTTACATGATGCACTTGTTGATGAGAGAGCTTATATTGAGGAGGCAAAAACTATGCCAAAATGGTTGGTGCAGACTTTGCATGATAACAAATTAGATGCACCTCTTTCATATGGTACTCATTCAGGCTCTCATAGTGCCTCTTTTGCATCAGATTGCTATGCTATGGCTGCATCTAGTCTTTGTGATGAGAATGAGCCTGTTTCATTTGATGAAGCACAAAATTCAAAAAATTGGATGGGTGCTATGCAATCTGAATATGATGCTATAATAAAGAATGGTACTTGGTCTTTATGTGATTGGCCTTCTGGCAAGAAGGCCATTGGTACTAAGTGGCTATACAAGCTAAAGCTTAAGCCTGATGGTACAGTTGAAAGGTATAGGGCTAGGCTTGTTGCAAAGGGTTATGCGTAGGAAAAAGGCATTGATTTTGATGAAACCTTTGCTCCTACTTGTCGTATGACTATTGTTCGTACATCTGTGCACTTGCAATTCATCATGGTTGCAATGTACATCAATTGGACATTAAAACAACATTTCCGAATGGTGACTAGCATGAACAAGTGAATGTTTTTCAGCCCTGTGGCTTTGTGCAGAAAAGGCATGAAATCTAGGTGTGCAGGTTAAAGAAGGCATTATATGGTTTAAAGCAAGCACCACATGCTTGGTATGAAAAGATACATGCATATCTGATTGCACAGGGTTTTGAGAATAGTCCAACTAAAAGCACCTTGTATGTCAAGCATGCTAATTATGTACTTCTGATCATTGGTGTATGTTGATGACATGCTGCTCACCAGTCCTCATGAGAAGCATATTGCTGATTTCAAGGCTGATTTACATGCCATTTGAGATGTCTAATTTGGGGCATTTGCATCATTATTTGGGCATTCAATTTATGCATGTTGATGGTGGAATGGCTTTGTGTCAAACAAAATATATTGACACATTATTGTAGCACTTTGGCCTTGAAGACTTTAAACCTATTGCCACTCCTATGGACACAGGTTTACAATTGAGTCTTCATGATGCTTGAGATGCATTTGATGTTGTTCTCTATCAGCAGACTGTTGGATGCTTGATTTACTTATGCATTATGTGGTCAGATATTCAGTTTGCTGTCTCACAGATAAGCAGGTTTATGCATTGCCCAGGAGTCAAGCATTGGTAGGTGAGTAAGCGCATCTTTCGCTACTAGAGTGGTACTCAGCTACTTGGGTTTTTTCATCCCAAGTGGGATCACTACTGCCATATTTGCATGCGTTTTTTTGGGTCTGATTGGGCTAGTTGCTATGACACTCATGTGTCCACTAGTGGCTTTTGCTTCATGCTTGCTAGCTCATGTATATCTTGGTTGAGCAAGAAGCAACCTATTGTGGCCACTTCAGTTGTGAGGCTAAGTATAGGGAAACTTTCACAGTGATTGTTGAGTGTGTGTGGCTTATACGCCTTGTGGCTAATTTGGGTGTTGGTCAATCTTCTGCTACCACCATCTTCACTAATAGTTAGAGTGCATTGGCACTTGCGAGGAACCTTGTGTTCCATGCTCGCACTAAGCACATTGAGGTGCATTATCATTATGTCGGGGGAGGTTCTCTACTGGGCAGATTAGCTTGGCATATGTGCCCACACAAGAGAACATTGCAAACCTTTGCACAAAGGCTCTGCCTAGGGAGAAGTTTGAAGCTTTCTGCAAAGCTTTGGGCTTACTTCCTTTTGTGGAGTGATTTCCACATAGCTTGGAACTTCCTTATACATGAGTGCAAACTCCTTGTTCACCGCATCACTCCGAGGGGGGATTTGTTGATATATTCAAGTAGTGATGTGTGTGAAATACTAGGACCGCCTGGGTATTTTTTTCCCTTTCTAGGAGGTTTTTTTGCCCACCTTTTATATATGCCTATTTCCCTAATGGACTAATTATCTTTGTACATTCTAGTGGTAATACATTCAGTATTGTGTGTTGTGCTCCAAGCTTCTTCTTCTTCCTTGTGTTGTTCGTGTGCTTTCGCAGACGTCTAACTCCAACAGGTTCAACAAAATTGAATTAACCAACTCTTTATTCTTGCTTTGTAATGCATCGGCTTCATCCATATATACTTTAATTTGCATTTCGAGAAGCTTACATCTATTTGTTAGGCATAATTTTTTTGCTTCAAAGACTTCATATTTCTTCTTGATTTCCATACCCTCTTGTAGCTAGTTCTCTTGTTCCTTCATTACTTTAGCTAGTTGGCTTTGCGTGTCATCATTTTCTTGTTTTAACTTACCAATCTCTTTATGTGCCTCGATGGACTCTTCTTCCTTTTTATTGAGTGCCAATTGTGTCTTCATGAGTTGTTCAGAGAGTTGTTCACTTAATGCTTTGAGCTAGACTTTTTCTACATTTGCTTGTTCATATTCTTTATCTACCTCTATGAGGTGTTGTTGTGTGTCCATGGCCATCTGTATCATGTGTTTGAGTACGTGCTTTAATTGGGCCACATCCACATTGAGCCATGTTTGTGGTATGACAAGTTCCTCTCCTATTAGAACATAGTTACCTTTATTAATATGTAAGGTCTCATTGAATGGCTGTCTGATTTGGAGTTGTATCTTTGGCTCAACCTCTTTACCTTCTACAACTTTGGAACAACCTCCATAAATCACGTCCATGGGGGACAACTCCTCTATTATCCTTATTTTCTTGTTCAACTTCTCTTTTTGGGTGTACCGTAATTTTTTGCCCTTCTTTTGTAATCTCCTTGAATTGTAATCTCATGTTTTCATTAATCCAAATCATATAAGTATATTAAGATCCCCATTCATGGTAGATTGTTCTCTATTCGCATGGGATTCTGAAGATGAACTCGAATTAGTTAATCCCAGCTCCTTATATTGTTCCATTTGGAACAATCTTTTACTCGTTTGATTCTTTTTCTTTACATCACTCATTTGGTGATAGTGATGACCTTGTAATGTGAGGTTCACATACCCTTCCATATATATGTGCGTAGTTTGTAGGGATTCTTTTAATTCTTCTTCTATGATGGTGGCACCAAAGTTGACGTTGGAATTATGTGCACAGTTTTTGATGACGGAGTGATATCTACCACTATCTCTTCTTGCATTCTCTTGTGCCTCTCATGATAACTTTGAGCTTGTCCTAGCTTCTTCTACTATCATTACACCACATTTCTTCTTTGGGACAGTGGTTGATTTCACATATTTGGCCATTTCGACTGTTGATGACATCTCTCTCAAGTGGTCACGAATATTCAATGGGTGATATATCAATATGGTCAGAGCTATGCTTCCATTCAAAAATTTTGTTTCCCCATTGTTTCTTTGCCTTGAACAACTGCTCTTGCACATATGGAGTCAAATTTATCAGATTGCCAACTTGCTTCACCACATGGGAGAGTAACTGTACCATTATCTTTTGTGGTGCGGTATATCTATGCATATTAGGAAAACAAAAGTGTTGATGCACAAGCCTCATTGCTTGTTCTATATCTACTCTATTGATATCCAAGAACATACACTTCTTTGCTTCATGGATTTCATCCTTTAGATCTATAATTCCATCCTTTATCCATCCAAAAGCTTCCTTTATCAGCTCATGGGTAAATTGGATTGTTTGTCAGTCTCCTTGTAGATCCATGACTTTGGCTTCTAGCATAGATGAAATATCTAGAGAAAGATGCAGGGTATTCATTATTTGCATGCACCATTCAAAATTTGGTTTGTAGATTGGAAGCTATAAGTATCCTTCAATACCCTCTTTTGTCAATGTATCTATCTATCTTTCTTGGTAACTCATGTAATACTTTGAATTCTTGAGTCATCACTAGAAATTGGTGATCCCGCTCCATGATTCTGATGGTGATAAAAAACAATGATCACCTGTTGGTTGATCCTCTCTGAACCAATGACCTCTTGCACTTGAAATAGAATTTGTAATTAATCCAATGCATAAAGAAATATACTTCATCCTTGTGTGCACAAATAATCGTTATTCCTCCTTTTATCTGTTCCCCTCTCACATGTTTGAGTAGAGCATGATACCTGAAGATATTTTTTTTTCATTTTTTTTCTATATATGAAAAAAAACATAAGAGTTAGTCATAGTTGAAACGATCGTTAGTATATATTAGTAAAATTTCTAGACTACAATTGTACAATTTAGGTCTTATTCCTTGGAAAGAAATGTGCACCACTAAACCAATTGAAGAAGCTATGTGCCGAATGCGAGGCCTTGTAGTATGGTCCTATAGTGCATACTCTAGGTGCATTCAGCTTAGAATAAGTGCAAGTATGATGTTGCATGTTTGGTTGGCATGTTCCTTGATGGTCGTTTGGTCTCCACACTAGGTGCATGCTCTGATCTTTCCTTGGTTCTGATATTGCATCCTTGGCTTTAATTTTCCATATATATTTGCCTTGCTCATGGAGCTTCCTTTGCTTTGTTGGTCCTCTTCATCTTTTGTCTTGATAGGATGCTTTGGTGAAATTGATATGGGTGTGACTTACTTTGTCTTGGGTCTTTACTTCCTCCTTTGCTCTCTCCATTGTATTCCTTGGGATCCACACTTGATTTTGTGATCTTTGAGCATCCACTAATCATTTGGGTATCCACACATGTAGTATCTTTGATCCATCTTGTTGTAAGCTTTGATCTTTGCTAGCTTCTTGCCTCTTAGGATTTTGTTTGGTTCTAGATCCCCCTTGCATTTGTATTGTTGAAGTTGATCCTTGTGAATCCACACTCATTTTATGCCTTTGCCATAGTACTTTTGAGCTGGTCTTGAGGAGGGATAAGTGGTTAATTCATCATAGTTCTCTTTAGAATGAATGAGCTAACAAAGTTGCTTAGGATTAGTCCCTTGAAAAGAAGGGATGGTTTGATCACATAAAATAGAACAAGGTATTTTGTTGATTTTGTGTTTAGGCAGAAGAGTAGAATTGGTGGATGATGGTTTTGATGGAGATTCCTCTACATGTTCACTTTGATATGTAACCTTAGGGTTTTCATGCATGTGATTTTAGTGGTTTCTCATCTAGCAGAGAGAAAACCTCTCTATGTCCTATTTTTGATGATATGTATCCTTGAGCTAGGTGGATCGTAACTTTAATAAAAAAATCCAATCTTGACCCAAGGTTTGAGTCTTTGTAGTCTAATAACCTTTGCTGCATGGCGTTGTTCCCTAAGTGTAAGGACATGGCTACTTCTCCTAGACATTCAATGATATTACCAGACATATGATCCGGGGTAGGAATGAGTTGTGCCTTTAGATTCTTAGCTAAGGAAGCATGTATATTGCTTAGAGCTACTCTCATGTCAATTAATCAAGCCACTAATTGGTAATCTTCCTTACCAATCCCTAGGTTTAAGTATGGTTGTTGTATTGGACTCCCTAGGGTTTTTACCTGGTTGGTGTGGTAATTTTCCATGGGTATAAGCTCTTCTCCTTGCAAATACCTTTCATCACATTCTCATATCCATTCCTTTCATTTTTGTATCTGCTCCAAGGCTTCTAATCTCTCTTCTTCTTGTATTCTTTCTTCTTCTTTCTTTTTATTTTGTGCTCCTAAGAGTTTCACTAACATTTGTTCTGTCAATGGCTCCATATACTTTTTGGCCCTACAACCACTTATGTAGTTGGGTAAGATGTCTCCATCGAGAGTGGCTAGGTTAATGGCTCCACTTGTGGAGATTCAATTTATAAACAATGGTCCATATCCTCTTTGGTGTAGTTTTTTTGCATGTTGTTTTAGTGTATAAACCAATACTAAATCTCCCACTCTAAGACCTTTATCCTTGATATGAGTGTGGTAATAAGCCTTTTGCCTTCTCTTTGTAGCATAGATGCCAGCTACAACTTGTAATGTAATCTCGTGCAAATTCTCTATCTGGTTCAATTGGTTTAGTAGTTCATGTCTAGTCCACTCATACTTCTCGACTACTTCTAAAGTAGGAACCAAGAAATCAATTGGTAGTATTGCATTTTGTCCATAGAATAGATTAAAAGGTGTTGTTCCAATAGCTATTTTATAAGTTACTTGCCTATTGCATGATGCAATTGCTTGTTGACTATTTTGGTTAGAATAGTACATAACACCTTATTTGAACTCTGTTGATATATTTAGGTAGTGATGTGTGTGAACACTCTAGGACCGCCGGGGCACTTTTTTCCCTCTTTAGGAGGTTTTTTTCCCCCGGCTTGTATATACGCCTATTGCCCTAATGGGCTACTTATCTTTGTACATTCTCTAGTAATACATTCAGTCTTGTGTGTTGTGCTCCAAGCTTCTTCTTCTTCCTTGTGCTGTTCGCGTGCTTCCGCAGACGTCTATCTCCAACAATTGGTATCAGAGCAGGTCGTCGCTTCTTCTAGGGCGCCGTCGACACTCCTCCGTTTGCAGCCTCAAATTCGCACGAAATTTGGTGAGCATACTCGTGTTTCCGAGATCAAAACATCTTCGCTTTGTGGTGCCAAAATCGCGATCTGAGCTCGTTTCGGCCTCCGAACGCACTATCGCAGCGCTTGTGTAGGCTATTTCGTCCTTTTGTGCCAAAGGTATATACTAGTTTCTGTTCGCCAGTTTAAGCGTCTCAAAGTCTGCTACAGGTCTAGCAGAACTCGTCTGGGCAGTTCTTTTCAACTTTTTGAGATACAGTCAATTTTGTGCATCAAGGTATTTTAGTCACCGGCCATGGCTGAAAGCAGTGATGTATTCCGTATGTTGGCTGTTGAGGATAAGTTGGATGGTACCAACTACCCATTATGGGCTTATATGATGCGACATGTATTGGTTGCAAAAGGATTGTGGAACATTGTGCAGGGTGTTGAAAGATGTCCTGTTACACCTGTAACAACAGGTACTGCAAATACAGGTGTTGAAGCTGATGAAGATGGTGTCGAAGATGATATTCCACAGATTCCTGTTCGTGCTGCTGTTTCTGTTGCACCTACTGCAGAGCAGATTTGTTGGGATGGCAGAGATGCCCAGGCACATGCATTGATAGCCTTGTCTGTCAAACGTGCCATTATTCCTCACATTCGCTCTTGAAGAACAGCAAAGGATGCTTGGGATACACTTACCACTTTGTACCAGGCTAGGAATGAGGCTCGTGTTGCTTACCTCCGAAAACAGTTGGAGAGTGAGCACATGAATGAAGGTGATTCTATGGACAGTTTTCTTACAAAGATCAAAGACTTGAAGGAACAATTGATTTCTATTGATGAGGTTATACCAGATAGCTCACTTGTGCAGACCGTTCTGAATGGTCTTCCTGATTCATATCAGAGTTTTGCCTCTACTCTTCAGTTGATGATGAAAGGCAATCCGAATGCCTTGTCATTTGAGGAATTAGTCTCTGTTCTGTTGCAGGAAGATCAGTCCAGGCAGAACAGGTCCATTATGCGTGTTGCAGATCAAGCTTTCCTGGCTAGTCAGAAGGGCAAAGGAGAATGGAGCTCTTCTACTAGTAAGCAGAAATCTGCAAATGTTGCACAATCGAAGAACCAGGATAAAGATGAAAAGAAATCAGGAAAGCAAAAATTGTTCAGCAAGTACTGTAAAAGAAATGATCATATTATAAAGAACTGTCCAAAACTGGCTGCTAAAGAGGCAAAGAAGAAAGAGGCTGGAATGGTTGTTGTAGAGGCCTCTACACCAAAAACAGAGTCTGCAAATCTTGTGCAGGAAGAAGAATGGGCGTTTACTATTGTCTGCAGTTTTGACCCATCTTCTCATGATCAGTGCATGTCTACAGTAGACTCAGATGTTTGGTACTTTGACAGTGGGGCGACCAAACATATTACCTCGCAGCGCAGTTTCTTCTCTTCACTCGAGCCTGCCCCTATAGGGAATACTGTCACATGCGCCAATAACTCCTCTTATCCTGTTATGGGAGTTGGTAAGATCATTCTGACTACTGCTGATGGTAGTTCTTTCACTTTGTCAGATGCTTTATTTGTGCCAGGGATCAAAAAGAACCTGTTATCAGTTTTTGCATTAGCCAAGATTGGCTTGGTTGTGAAATTCGTTGATGACAGGTGTACAGTCCATGATCTCTCAAATGGCGATGTGATTATTGCTTCTGGCATTTTATGTCGTGGGCTGTATAAGCTCATAGACTATGAAAGATCTGTGAATGATTTGGCATGTGCAGTTCATGATTCTCAGGCTATGTCAGATGCAAAGCTTTGGCATGCACGATTTGGTCATCTGAATTTTGCTAGTTTGTTACGCCTGCAGAAATCTGAAATGGTGTCCTCTTTGCCCAAACTTGAGGCACCTGGAAAACATGTTTGTGAAGGCTGTATTTTGGGCAAAATGCAGCGTTCTTCCTTTCCAAAAGATGGTTCAGTTCGGGCTACGCAGAAATTGCAGCTTGTACATAGTGATGTCTGTGGTCCTATGCAGACACCCTCTTTTGGAAATTACCTTTACTTCGTGACTTTCATTGATGATTTTTCCAAGCATGCATGGGTATATCCACTCAAATCAAAGTCCGAAGTGTTCATGTGCTTTGAACAGTTTTTGGTTTTGGCTGAAAATCTGTGAGGAGGTAAAATGGGCACCCTCCGTTCTGATCGAGGGGGGGAATATATGTCTTCAGATTTTAATGCATTTCTGGCTGAACGTGGGATAAAACACCAGTGTACAGTGCCGTATACACCTCAACAGAATGGAGTTGCTAAACGAAAGAATAGGTCACTCATGGAGATGGCGAGGTGCATGGTCAAAAGTCAGGCTTTACCACATAGTTTCTGGCTTGAGGCTGTCATGTGTGCAGCATATGTACTGAACAGGTGTCCCACTAAAGCATTGCAGTCTATCACTCCATATGAGGCTTGGCATGACCGCAAGCCATCTATTGCTCATCTACGTGTTTTTGGTTGTTTGGCATATGCATTAGTGCCTGAACAACATCGCAGAAAATTGGATGATAAGGCAGTAAAATGTATTTTTGTTGGGTACAGTTCTGAAAGTAAAGGCTATCGTCTGTATCATCCACATACTAAACACATTCTGGTTAGCCGTGATGATGTCTTTGTGGAAGATGCTATTCAGCCATTGCTTTCATGTACTAAGGAGACATCTGTTAGCTCCAAAGACATGTATGATACTTTAATGCCTCTTTTTACAGGTGGACAGGCTAGTGCTAGTCCTAATGAGGCAACTTCTCAACCTTTGCAAGTTTCATATGATGATGCAGATAATTCCATTTCTGATGCAGATTTACATGATGCACTTGTTGATGAGAGAGCTGATATTGAGCAGGCAAAAACTATGCCAAAATGGCTGGTGCAGACTTTGCGTGATAGCAAATTAGATGCACCTTTGTCATATCGTACTCGTTCAGGCTCTCATAGTGCCTCCTTTGGATCAGATTGCTATGCTATGGCTGCATCTAGTCTCTGTGATGAGAATGAGCCTGTTTCTTTTGATGAAGCACAAAATTCAGAAAATTGGATGGCTGCTATGCAATCTGAATATGATGCTATAATGAAGAATGGTACATGGTCTTTATGTGACTTGCCTCCTGGCAAAAAGGCCATTGGCACTAAGTGGGTATACAAGCTGAAGTGTAAACATGATGGTACAGTTGACAGGTATAAGGCTAGGCTTGTTGCAAAGGGTTATGCGCAGGAAAGAGGCATTGATTTTGATGAGACCTTTGCACCTACATGCCGTATGACTACTGTTCGCAGCATTTGTGCACTTGCAGCCCATCATGGTTGGAATGTACATCAGTTGGACATTAAAATAGCATTTCTGAATGGTGACTTGCATGAAGAAGTGTATGTTTTTCAGCCCCGTGGTTTTGTGCAGAAAGGGCATGAAAACCAGGTTTGCAGGTTAAAGAAGGCATTATATGGTTTAAAGCAAGCACCACGTGCTTGGTATGAGAAGATACATGCCTATCTGATTGCACATGGTTTTGAGAATAGTCCAACTGAAAGCACCTTATATGTTAAGCGTGCTAATGATGTGCTTCTGATCATTGTTGTCTATGTTGATGACATGCTGCTCACTGGTCCTATTGAGACACATATTGCTGATTTTAAGGGTGATTTGCATGCCTCATTTGAGATGTCTGATTTGGGGCATTTGCATCACTATTTGGGCATTCAGTTTATGCATGTTGATGGTGGAATGGCTTTGTGTCAAATGAAATATATAGACACATTATTGCAACGTTTTGGCCTTGAAGTCTGTAAGCCTATTGCCACTCCTATGGAGACAGGTTTACGATTGAGTCTTCATGATGCTGGAGATGCATTTGATGCTGTTCTCTATCAGCAGGCTGTTGGATGCTTGATTTACTTATGCATTACTCGGCCAGATATTCAGTTTGCTGTCTCACAGATGAGCAGGTTTATGCATTGCCCAGGAGTCACGCATTGGAAAGCGGTTAAGCGCATCTTTTGCTACTTGAGTGGTACTCAGCTACTTGGGTTGTTTTACCCCAAGGGGGGATCACTACCGCCATATTTGCATGCTTTTTTTACTCAAATTGGGCTGGTTGCTATGACACTCGTGTGTCCACCAGTGGTTTTTGCTTCATGCTTGGTAGCTCATGTATATCTTGGTTGAGCAAGAAGCAGCCTACTGTGGCCACTTCCAGTTGTGAGGCTCAGTATAGGGCAGCTTTCACAGCTACTGTTGAGTGTGTGTGGCTCAGACGCCTTATGGCTGATTTGGGTGTTGGCCAGTCTTCTGCCACCACCATCTTCACTGACAGTCAGAGCGCATTGGCAGTTGCGAGGAACCCTGTGTTCCATGCTCGCACTAAGCACATTGAGGTGCATTATCACTATGTCAGGGAGAGGTTCTCTGCTGGGGAGATCAGCTTGGCATATGTGCCCATGCAGGAGAACATTGCAGACCTTTTCACGAAGGCTCTGCCTAGGGAGAAGTTTGAAGCTTTCCGCAAAGCTTTGGGCTTACTTCCTTTTGTGGAGTGATTTCCACATAGCTTGGCACTTCCTTATACATGAGTGCCAGCTCCTTGTTCACCGCATCACTCCCAGGGGGGATTTGTTGATATATTTAGGTAGTGATGTGTGTGAACACTCTAGGACCGCCGGGGCACTTTTTTCCCTCTTTAGGAGGTTTTTTTCCCCCGGCTTGTATATACGCCTATTGCCCTAATGGGCTACTTATCTTTGTACATTCTCTAGTAATACATTCAGTCTTGTGTGTTGTGCTCCAAGCTTCTTCTTCTTCCTTGTGCTGTTCGCGTGCTTCCGCAGACGTCTATCTCCAACAAACTCTCGGCTTGTCCATTAGCGTATGGGTGATAGGGTGCTGATTTTTTATGAATCACTAGAAATTCATTCATGAGTGACTCAATGACTTTATTAATGGAAGTGCATACCTCTATCACTTACAATCTCAATTGGTAGTCCAAATCTAGTGAATATATTTTTTCGAATAAAAACTTAGCGATAGTGTGAGCATTATTTTTCCTAGTGGCTTTTACTTCTACCCATTTTGTTGAATAGTCAGTAGCCACTATAATGTATTTGGCATGTGATCCTTTTGTTGAGGGACTGATTGGTCCAATAAAGTCAGTTCCCCATCTTGAGAATGCTCTTGCACTAACCATAGGCCTTAAAGGCATGTCATCTCATCGTATTGGGTACTTGGTATGTTGGCATGCACCACAGCTTCGTACATATGTTTCTGCATCCATGTGTAGGGTAGGCCACCATAAGCCTAGAAAAAGAATCATTTTTATAGTCTTGACTACTGAAAAATGACCTCCTACTGCATGTGCCATTTCAAGTATAGGAAGGTATTCCCCTTCATGCACACATAAGCATAATTGTTCATCCTTCCCTCGTTTGAACAATTATTTTCTCACAATTACATAGTCCTTGCTTTGTTCTTCCAGAGCTCACTTCCTAGCTAGGATTTCTCCTTTGGGATAAGTATGTGATTCTGGTTTACTCCATTCATGGGCAATCATGGAATAACATAAATATGAATGTTCATCAGGTGTATTCTCCTGACACACTTGGTAGTTACTTATGTGTTCATGCACATATTTTTGCATGTCTAACCAATATACATTTAATCTTTTCAGTTCCTGGTTTCTTCCACTATTACCCTTATGTGTTCTCCACTTGTTTTCATGAGCTTGTTTGAGTAAACCATTTCACCCCTCATCTTCCACACATCTTAGAAGTATTCCATTGGAGTCTTTGAAGTGTAAGCTACCTACCACAATGTGGAGGTTTCTTGTCTGCTAGAACTCCTTACTATGGGTTGTATTGATCTTATGATGTGGTCCATGCACGAGTATGGGTATTAGTTTTTTTCCCATTTGGGACATACTTCCAGATTGAATAAATAAGTGTTTGGTAGCTCATCAACCATGCCTCTGGGTGGTTCTCCATGCATCATCCTAGACAAATGATTGGCTCTTACATGTGTGTTTCCCTTCTTGACTATTACTTCAAAATCAAACTCCATCAATAATAGAAACCATCTTACTAGCCTTTATTGAAAAAGTACAATAGGGCTTGGTGATCAATAAAGAACTTAAATTTTTTGGCTAGCAAGTAATGCCTAAATTGTTTGACATCATAGACCATTCCTAAGCCTTCTCATTTGGTAGTAGTGTAATTGCATTCTACTTGATTCAACTATCTACTAGCATAGACTATTGGCAGGTTGTGCTAAGATACATCCTATGGCAAATTTGGATGCATCCACATGAATATGGAACGTTTTGTTCCGATTGGGCACTTTTAATATGGGTGTTGAATTCAATCTCTAGTTCAACTCATTGAAAGCCTTCTCACACTCCTCTGTCCAAGTGACTTGAGTTAAAAACATATATAATGGCTTAGCAATTATGGTGTACATGTGGATAAATCGACGATAGTATCCACAACGACGCATAAAGGCTTGTACTTCCTTAGCATTCTTGGGTCTCGACAATTCTAAGATAACCTTGATTTTATCTTTGTCACTTGAAATTCCATTTTTGGACACTATATGTCCCAAGATCTTTCCTTGTCTTACCATGAATACAAATTTTTCTAGATTCAGACAAACTCTATATTGTCTATATTTATCAAATATTTTTCTTAGTTCAAGTATGTGGGCAATATGTTGAGATGAGTATGTACAAAGGTTGTCGACATAGAATTCCATGCTTTTCCTTAGAGATTCCTTGAACACATGACATATTAATATTTGGAAACTAGTTGGGGTGTTTGTTAAGCCAAATGGCATAACCCTAAAAGCATACACTCCCCATTCAATGCCAGAAGTCTGACCAACACCCAAATTAGCCATAAGGCGTCTGAGCCACACACACTCAACAGTAGATGTGAAACCTTCCCTATACTCAGCCTCACAAATGGAAGTGGCCACAGTAGGTTGCTTCTTGCTCAACCACGATATACATGAGCTATCAAGCATGAAGCAAAAGCCACTAGTGGACACACGAGTGTCATAGCAACCAACCCAGTTTGAGTCAGAAAAAACATGCAAATCTGGCGGTAGTGATCCCCCCTTGGGATAAAACAACAAAAGTAGCCGAGTGCCACTCAAGTAACGAAAGATGCGCTTAATCGCCTGCCAATGCTTGACACTTGGGCAATGCATAAACCTACTCATCTGTGAGACAACAAACTAAATATCTGGCCTAGTAATGCATAAGTAGATCAGGCATCCAACAACCTGCTGATAGAGGACACCATCAAATGCATCTCCAACATCATGAAGACTCAATCATAAACTTGTCTCCATAGGAGTGGCAATAGGTTTACAGACTTCAAGGCCAAAATGCTGCAATAATGTGTCAATATATTTCATTTGACACAAAGCCATTCCACCATCAACTTGCATAAACTGAATGCCCAAATAGTGATGCAAATGCCCCAAATCAGACATCTCAAATGAGGCATGCAAATCAGCCTTAAAATTAGCAATATGCTTCTCAATAGGACCAGTGAGCAGCATGTCGTCAACATAGACAACAATGATCAGAAGCACATCATTAGCACACTTAACATATAAGGTGCTTCAGTTGGACTATTCTCAAAACCATGTGCAATCAGATAGGCATGTATCTTCTCATACTAAGCACGTGGTGCTTCCTTTAAACCATATAATGCCTTCTTTAACTTGCACACCTAGTTTTCATGCCCTTTCTGCACAAGGCCACGAGGCTGAAAAACATACACTTCATCATGCAAGTCACCAGTCAAAAATGTTGTTTTAATGTCCAACTGATGTACATTCCAACCATGATGGGCTGCAAGTGCACAAATGCTCCGAACAGTAGTCATACGACATGTAGGTGCAAAGCTCTCATCAAAATCAATGCCTCTTTCCTACGCATAACCCTTTGCAACAAGCCTAGCCTTATACCTGTCAATTGTACCATCAAGTTTACACTTTAGCTTGTATACCCACTTAGTGCCAATGGCCTTCTTGCCAGGAGGCAAGTCACATAAAGACCAAGTACCATTCTTCATTATTGCATCATATTCAGATTGCATAGCAGCCATCCAATTTTCTAAATTTTGTGCTTCATCAAACGAAACAGGCTCATTCTCATCACAGAGACTAGATGCAGCCATATCATAGCAATTTGATGCAAAAGAGGCACTATGAGAGCCTGATCGAGTACGATATGATAGAGGTGCATCTACTTTGCTGTCACACAAGGTCTGCACCAACCATTTTGGCTCAATATCATCTCTCTCATCAATAAGTGCATCATGTACATCTGCATAAGAAATGGAATTATCTGCATCGTCACATGAAACCTGTAAAGGCTGAGAAGTTGCCTCATTAGGATCAATACTAGACTATCCACTTGTAAAAAGAGGCAACAAAGTATCATACATGTCTTTGGAGCTAATAGATGTCTCCTTAGTACATGAAAGCAATGGCTGAATAGCATCTTCCACAAAAACAACATCACAACTAAGCAGAATGCGTTTAGTCTGTGGATGATACACATGATATCCTTTACTTTTAGAACTATACCCAACAAAAATACATTTTTTTGCTTTATCATCCAATTTTCTGCGATGTTGTTCAAACTGCAGCGCCTTAGTGGGACACATGTTCAGTACATATGCTACACATATGACAACCTAAAGCCAGAAACTATGTGGTAAAGCGTGACTATTGACCATACACCTCGCCATCTCCATGAGTGACCTGTTCTTTTGTTCAGCAACTCCATTCTGTTGAGGTGTATACGACACTGTACACTGGTGTTTTATCCCACATTCAACCAGAAATGTATTAAAATCTGAGACATATACTCCGCCCCTCAATCAGAACGAAGGGTACCCATTTTACATGTTGACAGATTTTCAGCCAAAACCAAAAACTGTTTGAAGCACATGAACACTTCTTTGCGTTCAATGGATATACCCATGCATGCCTCGAAAAATCATCGATGAAAGTCACGAAGTAAAGATAATTACCAAAAGAAGGTGTCTGCACAGGACCACAGACATCACTATGTACAAGCTGCAGTTTCTGAGTAGCCCGAACTGAACCATCTTTTGGAAAGGATGAATGCTGCATTTTGTCCAAAATACAACCTTCACAAACATGTTTTCCAGGTGCCTCAAGTTTGGGCAAACAGGACACCATTTCAGATTTCTGCAGGCGTAGCAAACTAGCAAAATTCAGATGACCAAAGCATGCATGCCAAAGCTTTGCATCTGACATAGCCTGAGAATCATTTACTACACATGCCAAATCATTTATAGATCTTTCATAGTCTATGAGATTATACATCCCACGACATAAAATGCCAGAACCAATAATCACATCGCCATTTGACAGATCATGAACTGTACACCTGTCATCAACAAATTTCACAACCAAGCTAATCTTGGCTAATGCAAAAACTAATAACATGTTCTTCTTGATCCTTGGCACAAATAAAGCATCTGACAAAGTGAAAGAACTACCATCAATAGTAGTCAAAATGATTTTACCAACTCCCATAACAGGATAAGAGATGTTGTTGGCGCATGTAACAATACTCCTTGTAGGGGTAGGCTCGAGTGAAAAGAAGAAATTGTGCTACGAGGTAATATGTTTGGTTGCCCCACTATCAAAATACCAAACATCTGAGTCTACTGGAGACATGCACTGCTCATGAGAAGATGGGTCAAAACTGCAGACAGTAGTAAACGCCCATTCTTCTTCCTGCACAAGATTAGGAGACTCTGTTTTTGGTGTAGAGGCCTCTGCAACAACCATTCCAGCCTCTTTCTTCTTTGCCTCTTTAGCAGCCAGTTTTGGATAGTTCTTTATGATATGATCATTCCCTTTACAGTACTTACAAAATAATTTTTGCTTTTCTGATTTCTTCTCATCTTTATCTTCCTTCTTCGAATATGCAGAATTAGTAGATTTCTGCTTACTAGTTGAAGAGCTCCATTTTCCTTTGCCCTTCTGACTAGCCAGGAAAGCTTGATCTGCAACTCGCATAATGGACCTGTTTTGCCTGGACTGATCTTCCTGCAACAGAATAGAGGCTAAATCCTCAAATGATAATGCATTTGGATTGCCTTTCATCATCAACTGAAGAGTAGAAGCAAAACTCTGATATGAATCAGGAAGACCATTCAGAATGGTCTGCACAAGTGAGCTATCTGGTATAGCCTCATCAGTAGAAAACAATTGTTCCTTCAAGTCTTTGATCTTTGTTAAGAAACTGTCCATAGAATCACGTTCATTCATGTGCTCACTCTCCAACTGTTTTCAGAGGTAAGCAACATGAGCCTCATTCCTAGCTTGGTACAATGTGGCAAGTGTATCCCAAGCATCCTTAGCTATTTTGTAAGAGCGAATGTGAGGAATAATGGCACGTTTGACAGACAAAGCTATCAATGCATGTGCCTGGGCATCTCTGCCATCCCAACAAATCTACTCTATAGTAGGTGCAACAAAAACCATATCACGAATAGGAATATGGAGAATATGATCATCTTCGACACCTGCATCAGCTTCAGTACCTACAGTTGTAATAGTCGCAAGTGTGATAGGACGTTTTTTGACACCCTGCACAATGTTCCATAGTCCTTTTGCAACCAACACATGTCACATCATATAAGCCCATAACGGGTAGTTGGTACCATCCAACTTATCCTCAAAAGCCAACATACGAAATACATCACTGCTTTCAGCCATGGCCGGTGACTAAAATACCTTGATGCAAAAAATTGACTGTATCTCAAAAAGTTGAACACAACTGCCTAGACGAATTCTGCTAGACCTGTAGCAGACTTTGAGATGCTTATACTGGCGAATGCTCAGATCGCGATTTCGACACCACATAGTGAAGCTATTTAGATCTAGAAAACACGCTGAGTATGCTCACCAAAATTCATGCGATTCTGAGACTACAACCGAAGGAGTGTCGATGGCACCCTAGATGAAGCGATGACCTGCTCTGGTACCAATTGTTGGAGTTAGACGTCTGCAGAAGCATGCGAACAACACAAGGAAGAAGAAGAAGCTTGGAGCACAACACACAATACTGAATGTATTACTAGAGAATGTACAAAGATAAGTAGCCCATTAGGGCAATAGGCGTATATACAAGCTGGGGGGAAAAAACCTCCTAAAGAGGGAAAAAAGTGCGCCGACAATCCTACAGTGTTCACACACATCACTACCTAAATATATCAACAATAATCATCATAATTCATATCGAACAATACATGTGAAATCATGGCATGGGTAGGAGGTGGTGGAGTATCCTCTGATTGATCAGAGTCTAATTATAACATAACAATAAAAAAAAGTACATCAAAGTATATCATTCATGTATGTATCTATCAAATATTAAAATTAAAGTTTCAATGTACTTACAATAATTAGTGCTTGCATGGGTAGGAGATGGTGGTGGAGTTCCCTCTGATAGATCAAAATTTGAGTGTGTAAAAAAAAAGGTATTAGATATTAATAGGTTGATTACATTTATATAAATTAAAAAGATCAAATAGATAGATATTGAGAAAGAGAGATACATAGATAAACAAATAGATCGATAAATAGATAGATACAAAGAGGGAGAGATACACATATTCACACTACATATGTACACAAAGATACACACATTCACATAGACATATATTCATACATACACATTCACACGTACACATTTACACATACATACATACATATTCACATATACATAGATACATGTTCATACATATATATACACACACAATCATGCAAATATACATTCACACATACACATACATACATTTGCATATGGACACTACGTGCATGCATACATACACATTCACATGCATGTCTATAAATTTAAATTTTTATTGTATACTGATCTAATTGTTTTTTTGTATGTGTGGATGCATCTATTTGTGTGTGAATGTGTGTGTATGTGTGTGTATATGTGTGCATGTGTGTGTATGTGCATGCATGTGTATGTATGTGTATGTGTATGTGTGTGTATGTGTGTGTGTATGTGCATGTATGTGTGTGTAACTATGTGTATGTGTATTTGTATGTATGTGTGTGTGGCTTGAAAATCCTATGTATGTGTATGTATGTGTGTGTATGTGTGTGTTTGTATTTGTATGTATGTGTGTGTATTTGTGTGTGTGTATGTGCTATGTATGTGTGTGTATGTGTATGTGTGTGTATGTATGTGTGGATGTGTGTGTATGCATGTCTATAAATTTAATGTTTTATTGTATATTGATCCATTTTTTTTTCATTTGAAATTTAAAATACAGGAAATATTGCATGATAGAAACAAATAAGAGAAGGATTGACATACCACATGAGATGTGGCAATAATTTTGCAAAAAGCTACATCTATGAGAAACATTTCCTCATCAAAATGTATGTAAAATAGTTAATATTAATACGAATTGTAATTCTTATATATTTTGTAGATATTTACTTCATTAAATAAACATAGGCTATTGTAGAAATAGGCTATACATTTTGTTTAGGTCATGTAGGGAGTGATGGTTTTGATGTTACATTTCTAAGTATGTGTATTATTGAAATTTTATTTTTTATTTTATTTAAAACACTAATAATTAGCTTTATTCATTTTTTCAATGTAGTGTAAGGACTATGGTAATAATCTTATGAAAGAAGAAATAGAGTATGGTAGTTATTTCGGATTTCATGCTTTGAGTGAGAACATAGCAAATCATCCAAATGATTTTGGGAGTATTATTAAAGTTGATATAGTTTATTTTACTTTGATTGAAGTTTTTTTTTTTAATTCATGTTTATTATACGTAATACAAGAGTATTATGGAGAGGAGGATATTGAAGAGGTGGACAGAGAGACATAAGAGGGACGATATTGATCATCATAGGCTACAAACCCCTCTATCCATGCCTCTTCTGATACATCACATGAGAGTGATGATCATGATACAAATGATTCTACTGATGATTGATATTATATACATTTGATGTATTGTATATATTGATACACACATATACATATCTATCTATCTATCTATCTATCTATCCATCTATCTGTCTTTCTATCCATCCATCCATCTATCTATCGATCTATCGATCTATCGATCTATCTATATTCTCATATCAGCTATGTTTTTAATTTTATCTATGGTGTTAGTTCATAATTTTTATAATTTTAGAGTATGTATATATGTATCTATACATGTATGTGTGTATGTATGTAGGCATTTATGTATGAAGGTAGGTATTTATGTATGCTTGTGTATGTATATAGGTATGTGTATTTATGTGTCAATATATGTATATTTGTGTACATATGTGCATGCATGTGCATGTAGATATGTTTGTGCATGTGTATGTGTATGTGTATAAATATGTGTGTGT
Source organism: Ceratopteris richardii (assembly GCA_020310875.1). Classification (NCBI taxonomy): domain Eukaryota; kingdom Viridiplantae; phylum Streptophyta; class Polypodiopsida; order Polypodiales; family Pteridaceae; genus Ceratopteris; species Ceratopteris richardii. Next base: position 176,111,804 of record CM035411.1, read on the forward strand.
ATGTGTATGCATGTGTATATGTGTATAAATATGTGTGTGTATATGTGTATCTGTGTGTATATATGTGTGCATATGTATATGTGGGTGTGGATGTGTGTGTGTGTGCTTGTGTGTTTGTCTATTTGTGTGCATGTGTGTGTATGTATGTGCATGTGTATATGTGTGTGTATGTATGTGTGTATGTGTTGTTGGAAGCAATATCATATAAGTACAATTTCTATTGGTTTTATTCAAGTAATACTGATGTTGAGTCGGCGATGTGGATAAGCGAATGCTCTCTCATCATATTTATCAGGGTTCGATCCCCGACTCTAGCAGCAGCGTACAACGTGGAAGATATGTATTAATCATGCCTTTGCTTTATTTCAAAGATGGCAATAGACGGACAAGCGTTTCTCGATTGCGAAGACGAAGAAGACGTATCGCGATAGATATTGGAAGAAACGATTACGATTAGTTTTATTGTTTGCTTTTGCTTATGCTTTTCAAGGGACAAACTACTATATAAGAAGTGCTTGGGTCACTTGTAATTTATCCTTCACCTAGTTTCAACACCAAGCTTTGGAGAGCTTTGGTACCTCAATAGAGGTGAGCACATGGGGCAGCCATGGTGCTATCTTGGAGCATGTTGAGGAGCGGCTATGGAGTTCTTCTTGGAGAAGAAGAGTGTGCTCACACTCTTGCTTATGGAGAGGATATTGGCAGCTTGATGGTGTGGATCAGCCATCTACATGGTGTATCTGAAGATTTTCTTCCACATGAAGATTTTGGGTTACTTCAAAGACATTGGATGGTGGTTAACATAAGATTTGCATCTTATGTTAAGAATTCAAGTACATATTCTCTTTATGCACACAGGTACTACTTGGAGTTTATGGAGGCAGTAACATCCATATCAGGAGGAGTCCTATTCCGCATAAGGTACAAGAGACTTAGTACGTATATGCTTTATGCATATTTGGATGAGGTGTTAGAGAAGATATGTTCATATGAGTTTGAGGATTTCTGGCAGCAAACTTGTTAGCATTCTTTGCTACTTTTGTAAGTATGTGATCTTTTCACACACGTGTCTAACTTAGGTTCTTCCATAGCCTAAGGATAGATGAGGGTTTGTTGATTATCAGTTTTAGACTGATCCTTCCTCTTTCGGTCACTCATATTCACTCTTCTACAACCTATCGGGTCACACATCTCATGTATATTCAGATTTCTGTCCATACATCTGAATATGTTTGTTACATTTGTACATTCACTCATCCATCTATTTCTGTTCACAAAGAGTGGTTGAGAGTTTTGCTCCCACATTGTATATTGAACATTGGTATATATGATAGTGTGAATAAGCAATGGCTTATGTAACACTTTACACATGTTGTCTAATCTTTCTCTATCTTTATCTCATCATTTGTATGATTAAATGTGGTATGTTCATATTTTGTCAATATTGGAAGATTGCTGGAATTAATGTTGTTGATCCTGGGTCTATGGAACTTGGACCTGTGGTATTAGTTATGGGCCTACTAAATTTCCAACATTTGGTATCAGAGCTTTAGGGTTTTGATATCCGAATTCAATCAGGCTCTCAGATTCCTAGGTTCCCAGACTTCTAGGCTTACAACATATGATTTAAGGGCATCTTCTAATATTTGACATTTGATGTACACACTTAATCTAGATGAGTAAAGATTTGAGAATTAGACAATTCATTCACATGTGTATTCATTAGTGTGCAATATGAAGTTGATGACATGTTAGCAACCGAATACTTTTAGAAGAGTATGAAAATACTTTACAAAAGTATTGTTTGAAGACCAAGACTTGATGAAGAGGAGGCTACTTCAAATTCAAAGAAGAACAATGGTTTAGAGAAGATGAAGGAATCAAATCAACATCAAATCAAAGGTATTAGTTTCTACTATTAGATTATCATTTGCAGGTCGTGTCTTAGAAGAGCAGTTATGAAGAGATTTGAAGGATTCAAGGAGTGGCTTTAAACACTTTCATTATTTGAAAGTTAAAGCATTAGCTACATCAAAACAAGTATCTAGAGGTTTTTCTAGAGAGTTTTGAGAGATCTCTTTCATGGCAAGAAAGTTCATCTAAGAAGACAAATGTGGATAGTATCAGTTTTGTTTTCAATCAATCTTGTGTTATAAGTTGGTTGAAAGTTTTTTGCTCACATTTTATATCTAGAGAGGTAACTCTAGAAAGGTAATTCATCATTCAGACAAAAGGTTGATGAATTCAGTCATATCAGTTATTTGAAGCAGAATTTTGATTCATAGATATGAGGAGATGGTAAAAACATGATTCTATATTCACTTCCATTTGTATACCATGTTTGTTTTGTCTCTTACTCTTAGCATTAGAGGAAGAGAAAAAGTTCATTTGAAGAAGTCAAGAGTGCTTGCTCCTTCAAGATGACGAGAACAAAATGTATGGAAGAAAAGTTTTAAGATGTTGACATCATCATTAAGTGGAAGAAAGATGAAGAAGAAAAAAGTACAACATTTCCAAAAGAAAAGTAAGACTTCCTTTTCTCTCATATTTTCCATATACTTTTCCTATTTTATGCTCTACATCCAAAAACAAGTCTACAAGAACATCTTGTGTGAAGATAGTTTAAAGAAGAAGCAGTTTCTTGTTTTGCGTTATACTTGGTCATGATTTAGTAGGTTTTGATAAAGAATTGCATTGAGAGAACTAAAATCAACAGATTTTGAAGGTAGCTTATATGTTTTGACTCATATGTGTATGAGTTATAAGTTGAAGATTTTGAGTAGGTAGCTTATATGTTCCCTCAAAGAATTCTTGGAGTGTCAATACAGAGCTACTTGGTATATGACAAGTTGTAGAGAAGTATATTTCTTCTTTATCTAACTCTTGAGGTAAAAGAGTTTTTTGTAGTAGACGTTGAAGACTTGGGTTGAGATTTTGTGTTTGGAAAAGTTACCTCATATTCAGTATTTTCAGAAACTTCAAAAAATTCAAATTTTTTGATGTACTAGTCAGTTGGAGAATCTACTTTCTATGATTGTCTTGATTTTTGGATACATTCTTGTATTCAAAAAGGTGTTCCATAAAATCCTATTACTTGATTGAGAACTAGAGTGAGGCAAAAGAAAATCAAGTAGGTACTATCACATTTCACAATGGGAAGAATATGAAAAGATGAAGTATCAACTTGCAACTTTTGGAGTACTCAAGGTGAGAGTTTGTCCACTTATATTTCAAGTAAGAATTGCATATTCTTGAGAAAGATTTGTTTGAAGAAAAGTTTTACAACTTTGTGAGAAGCATGGACACTTATAGACATTTAGGTAACAAATTAAACATTCAATCATGAAGGTTTGATGAGAGCATATTCTACACATGTATTTTGTTGGAGAGATCATTGATCTTGGATGATCTTGAATGATCTTGAATGATCATGAAAGATCTTGAGTATTTATGAGTCAGTTGTCTATCCTTTGTTTGAGAAGGTTCTTAACATTGGAGAAAGTAAGTCAAAGATTCAGGTTCTATCAGATTTGTATTGCAAAGAGATAGAAGAAGATACTTGTTATGTTGCAGAAAGGTTATGAATCCTAAAATGCTTTTAGCAAGGTTTTTATGATAGATCAGCTAACCTTATTCTAGATTTTGGGAAGCTGAAGAGTTACAGTGGAAGCTATTAGCAACTGCGTAGTGCTAGTAAAAAGGGTTCAGGGATTTTGTTTCAAATACAGGTATTGATCACTAAAGATCAGATTTATGAAAAAGGACGTCCAAGATTTCATAAAGTCTAATATAATTTGAAGAATACTCGACATTAATGTTAAATCATCCAAGGGGGTGATGAAACATGAAGACTTATTTTCAGCCATATGTAAAAGAATGCAGAATCATACCTACAGGTATTCCTATTTCAGGTATTCCTATATTTCCTTTGTGAGGTTCTCTTTACGTTCCAGCTTTGAAAGCAGAAGGAAGAAGGAGAATGTCTGGAGAAAGTTCCTGTTAGGATGTTCTGTTTTAGGAGAAGGTTCTAGAGTTCTATTAAAGAGAAGCTTGATATTTTAGAGAGGTATGTTTGATAAGTGCACACATTTATGTTTATACCAGATTCTGAAGGTAAGAGGTATGAAGGATTTACACATTGGAAAAGGATGAAGACATGATGACATCATAGATATGATATTTTTGATGAGACTCATGAGTTGAGTTGACTTGAGTTGACTTGATTTGACTTGAGTTGACTTGAGTTGAAGTAAAGTAAGGAATGAACCAGCAATGTTCATAATACACTAAGTTGTTAGTTATCAGTCACACATTTTAGGATTCAGTTCTTGATTTTGTTTAGTGTATCTACATGACACAGTAGAAGTACGTTGAGAAAACTTTTTGGAAGGTAAATGCAAATATGTGGATCCTAGTGTATGTTTTCAGGTTTAAGAAGACAGGAGATAGCAGGCTCAGAGTCAATACTTGCTACATTTGTTGTCAAGCAGTGATTGCTTGATGTGTGCACTATTGGATATCTAGATTGTATATTTTCTCAAGTATTATGGTTCATATTCAGCAAGTTCAGGTTTCTTGAAGGAAAGTCAAGTTCAGTTTTAAAGAAGATTTTTTGAAGAAAAGATTTGAAGGTCAATTTGGGGAGTACAAGTTTCAAGCTTCTGATAGTTTGTAGCTTATGACAAGTTGCATATCCAGTCCAGTTTGTACCAATATGAAATTGCAGGGGGGATTGTTGGAAGCAATATCGTATAAGTACAATTTCTATTGGTTTTGCTGAGGTAATACAACATCAGTAGCCACAACATTAGCACTCTCTACAAGCAAATTGGGTTGGTACTATGGATAAGTGAAAGCACTCTCACCCTATCTATCTGGGTTTGATCCCCGACTCTAGTAGTGGCGCACAACGTGGAAGATATGTTTTAATCATGCTTTTGCTTTATTTCAAAGATGGCAACGGACGAACAAGCGTTTCCCGCTTGCGAAGATGATGAAGACGGATCACGATAGATATTGGAAGAAACAATTATGATTAGCTTTATTGTTTGCTTTTGGTTACGCTTTTCAAGGGACAAACTACTATATAAGGAAGTGCTTGGTGTAGATATGCACATTTGTTCACTGTTCCATCATATGCACATAGAATGCGTGATGGAAGAGCAATGTGCTTTTTTTTTAATCACTATAACAAGTGTTGATAAGCGATGATAAAACATTGTTTAAATGACTACTAAAGCGATGAGACAACAACACAATAAGTGTCGCATAAGCAATGACTATCGGCATCACATAAACGACACAAATAAAAAGCATTGCATATGTGATATTTTAAAAATGACGACATTCACATCGCTTTAACTGCTAATAAGAGCATCATATAACTGACGATTTGCACACGATGCTATACACAATGAAGAAAACAATCAACTAATGAAAAAATTGTGTCACATTAGTATTTGCTACAGAGGGTGACTTCTTGTAGTGTACCTACACCTAGAGTGACTAGAAACTTAAAGAATATCATTCATATAATGCATCTATGATCAATACAAACACGAAAGGCAATGTATATAGATGTGACCACTTAGTAGATGTATTAGACAATATATCCTAAATCACAACTTGTTAAGGGGGTAATGATCTATCAATATAATAGTTTTGTATCTACTATTTCACCTCCAGAGTGCATTGATAAAGCCAATAACACATATCTTGTTGAAACTGAGACAAAGATATCAAGATTAGAAAACCATAATCTTTCAAGAACATGTTCTAAACCTTTGATTGAAAGCATGCAAGGAGGTCCAAGGATAGTTGATGGAGAGAAATTGAGGAAGAAAAGCAAGGAACAATTGAAGGGGTGGTGTGAATCCACCTATATAAGGTATGAATATAGTAGTATGGAATCCAAAAAAGTATGGCAAGTCTAAGTTGCAACAAGCTGTACCTCAACTGAGAGTAATATCAAGGAACCACCTTGAGGATTGCACAATTTTTATAAGAGATCTAAACATGTGACCTCAAGTGCATGAAGAATCACTATGATAGAACTATTGATCATTATACCATGTAGCTTGATTTATCCAAGTCTTTATAGATGAAGAAATTTTAAATTTCTTCACTCAATACAAGCTTTTGGCTTAACCTTACTAATGGAAACTCTAGCTTGGTTCCAACCATTGACCATAGAGGCATTCATGGACTTAGATAAATTGATGAAAGAAGTCAAATGATAATATTCCAAGTGAAGAGTGAAGCATGAGTCTTCGTCACTAATTTATAGTTTCAAACAATTTAATCATGAACAAGTTAGAATAGCTAGTAGGATATACAAATAGTATGTGGATAGGTTTCGTCTTTAGATATGACCATCTTTAGAAACTAGTTTCTATGTTCCTAAATTGACTTAAAAATGGGTAGTTGAAATAATCAGTCTAAATTCATATGCTAGATACATTGAATGAGTGCATTAAGGGATGCACCAAGAAGACGATCTAACTACAAAATTGAAGGTCCCCATGTCAAATGTGAGATGCAAAGCCTCTTCATCCTTTAGCTACTCCAAGACATCTATAGATGAGATAATTAATCTAGTAGCTAGAAACATGAGCACATAACAAGCTAGAGAATAAATAAACCATCCAACCCCTCATAGAATTCAACCTATTAAGAGGTATTCACATTGTAATTGGGAATCATCCAACACACGTGTAATAGGGGACTTAACAAACCTTTCATGGAAACCAAAAACAAGACCCATGCAGTTCTCTACTATCAAGCAAAAATTTATTAATCATTCTATGACTAGATGCTAATATAATAGACCACCACCAATGTAGCCATACCCATTTAATCCCTTGCATCAAAGACCCATGAGAGAGCCCTATTATGATCAATCTAGGTGAATGTTCGATCCACATCACTGTAAAGTAGTACTCTTCAAATATGTAGAGGATACTCTAGAGAAGGTGATTGTGCCAATAAAACCATCCCCACCAATAGAGAAAACTAATGAAGGATCTTATATAGAGGAATACTATGAAACTACCTAAGAGTTATATGGTATCAAGAACCAATAAGACCTCAAAGTATGTTGGTGAATTAGGTGACTGGAAAAGTTTGAATGTATTGTACATGGCAAGAACACCAACTTTCAATCTAGAGGTGAGTATTGTACATTTAGTGGACATCACTTCATCAGATGTTACCCTCATCCAATAAGAACATTTCCATAGATACCTATGGGATTCTATGAAGATAATATTTAGGGGTTGCCCTCTATGTTGATATATTTTGGTAGTGATGTGTGAACACACTTAGGACCATCAAGGCACTTTTTTCCCTTTCTAGAAGGTTTTTTTCCCTAGCATATATACACCTATAACCTTGATGATTTGTTGGGGGGATTCTTTTGCAGAAAGGGACTTGAGTATTTGTAGGAGAAGGAAGAAGAAGAAGAAGAAGAAGAAGAAGTGAAACACAAGCAACATAAGCTTCTGTATATTGATTACAAATAGAAAATACAATGATGATCTAGAACATGACCAATTGTTCTCTATGCAAAGTGCTTAATCCCAAAGAGTGCACACACACACAAGGTTACAAGATACCCAAAGTTCCTTATGTTACCAACCTTCTGTGCATCCTACTGTAGACTATTTTCTCTCTTTCCTCCTCTAACTCCAAGAATGCCCATGCTTGTTGTACATTGCTTCTGATTGATAATGCATCTTGGTGCTCACTTTGATGTCCCAAGAATGACTAAAAATGTGTACAACCAACAAGTCCCTATTTTGTCCTGTAGTGACTTTAGGAGAAAAAGAAAATTTTGAATAGGGGGGCCATACATACACTTTTGTGTACCACTCCCTCTTCATATGACTTCACTTTTGACCTTCACTTCTTCAAAATGTGTCATTCGGGAGGGTTCACCTGAACCTTCCAAACACTTTAAAACCCTTGAAAACCTTACAAAAAGACAATGTGCAACCCGCATTCAACTTTCTACAAAACCATAACCATTGTGAATAAATTGTTTGTGCACTACTTGTGCACCTTGTTTGCAGCCACTTGTGCACCACCTGTGCACCTCTTTGCACTTTTGCACCACCTGTGCATCACTTGCAAAGCCATCACTTTGACCTCTGATAAGTTCTATAGTTGAACACTTTGACATTGACCAACTTGACTTTGAACACTTTGACTTTGAACATCTTGACTTTGACCACTTTGACTTTGAATAGCTCAATAATTGCCCACCACCTAATGGGATCTTTGTCTCGAAGAGAAGGAACACAAGAAACCGCTTGGAGGGGGAAAGGAAGAATACCACAAAATAAAAAATAAATGGACGTAGAGACTGAATAAAATGATATACACAACCAAAATATATCTCATACATGAACAATCATACAAAGTAAAGTATGTGCCCAGAGCCACAATCTAATATACTTGAACAAGGTAATAAAGTAGATGCTCATACAAATATCAACTATAAAGGAACACATAAATCTAACTACTGAAAGAAATTACAGAAAGGTGCAGATGAGTACTCAGCACCCAAAATGATCTAATATCCTAGTGCATGAATGAATCTAAGGGCATATAGAGCTGGGGAGGTGGATGTGAAGCAAGGGATGGGGAAGAAGCATCAAGAGGGGTCTCTCTGACTGGTGGAGGGGTATGATCTAGGAAAGATGGAGGGATGACCGATGCCTCCTCAAGCAGAACCATGAACCTACCCAGAGGCCATCGAATATGGTCCCTCTCACATCAAACGAGGTGAAAAGCATGGCTTCAAAGACCAGTGATGAGCACTACCAAAAATCCAAAAGGGTGCAAGTTGTTGAATCTATCTCCTCATGGAAACGATTGCACTCCTACTTATCACAACGTGCAATGAAGAATATATTGCTTGCCACTGTGCAACAACTGATGAACGTATATGATCACTGGAAGAGGGTTGCTGTTGTAGAGACCAAATCTAGGGAGTGATGTGTAGCATCTGCCCTATCAATCAAAACAAGGCTAGCATGTTGAAGGAGACCAAAGAAAGGAGGATCATTGGATAGACTGTCGAAGATGTGTGGTGGAGGGACAAAATGATGGGGTGCATGAATAAGTGAGTGGCATGATGAAGATGGAGGAGGGGAGTGGCATGGTTGGGAAATGAACATGGACTTGATGGAGATAGGTGGGAAAGCGACTGATGGAGTGAGAATTGGCGGTGGAAGGTGTGTGGGCAAAGGCTGGTCTATAGGGGAGGGGGTGGCGAGGCAAGGGTCTAGAAAAGAATCCAACAATCGGGCTCGTACTCGATGAGTAGGTGGAGACAATGGGTGTCATCCCCTAGCTAGTGGATGAAGGATGTTGAAATGGGGGGTCCAACAATTAGTGAAAACTGAGGGAATGGGAGGACTCTGGTGGTGGGGGCGCATGGGGGATGGAGGGCAAAGGGATAAGGAGCTATTGCTCAGGCAAGTGGTATAGCCATGCTAAAATGGGTGTAGAATAAACCGAGAAGGAGCAGGTGCCTTGAGCAATGGCGGCGATGTAACGCTATGACCTAAGTGTGAAGGAGCCAAACATCAATGATGTGTACGTGTAGGGGCATCTATGGATGAAATAATATAGAGGGTCAACTATGCGAATATCATATAATGGCTAAGTAGAGGAAGGGATGCAAAAAAGGAAATGGAAAATGAAGGAGTGAAGCAAGGTTAGGAGGTGTGGCGAGGGAACTGCTTCACTACCAAACATATGCTAGCAGTAAGCGATAGTCTCTTCACAAGACAATCTTGAATATAAGAAAGGTGGAGCTCAATAGGTAACCTCACCCGAACCAATATTGGTGGTAATGAGAGAGGTGGTGAGGGAACCAAATGGTTAGTGGGAAGATGAGCAAAGGGTTGCATGAACATCAGTGCCATTGGGGTTTGACCAAAGGATGGAGGACAAACACCACATACCAGCCTGGCAAAGGCTATCCTCAAGAAGGAGATCTATAAGGGCAACATGTGCTAGGACCAAACGTAGGCAGAGGAATAGGAATGAGGACGGATCTCTATGGCCAACTATGGATGTAGAAGGAGGGTGTGAGGCTATTGAAAATGTATGGTTGTCGATGCTATGCATCGGATGACCGTTATAACCCCCAGAGTGTGTCTGGGCTGTGGATATGGTATGTAGTCCAGGGAGGGCACACTAGGGCTATACATGGAAGACCCTAATAAGGACGGACATAGAAAGGTAGTAGTGACTAGAGGAATATCAAGTGGATGCATCCAGACACATGGAGGGTGAGGGTGGGTGGTATGGGGACTCGAAATGAGATGGGGGAGAGCCGTAGGGTGGATGGGGAGAGGATCATGTGGTATAGGTGCTCGTACCTACAAAGTGGAAGGAGTTAGGTCCAAAGTTGAGGGGTGGAAGCTCTAAATACTCCTCCGTGATGAGAGACAAAGCTCGTGGGATATTGAAGAAGGCGATGGCACTCAAATGGAATCTAAGAAGATCTTTGCAATGCAAATGTTGAAAGAAAATATACGGACTATCCATTAATACCACATCAATCATCGGAACAAGTGAAGAGAAATCTAGGTTGGAGAGCTTCCTTTTACTTGACCAAACTTCTGCAAAATAGATCACGAAGGCAATCCGACTTGAAAATATGATTTAGGAGGTTTGAGAATCCTAGAAATGGCTCAAAAAACACCAAAATCGGATGTCGAGAAAGCACAAAACCCAATCAGAGAAAGTATGATAAAAGAAAGAAAAAAAAAAAAGAACTTTCCAACCATAGGATAAAAAATATCCTATGGTTTGGGGGGGAAAGAATTACCTTGGAAAAGTTGTCAGCCGGCATGCTAGGAGGGCTTTTCAAGCCTCTTTATATAGAAAATAATTAAAAAAACAAGTGGAGGGGGGTGGGGGGCAAAAAAAAAGAGAGAGAGGAGCAAGGGGAGAGAGGGAAGGGAGAGGTTAGAGAGAGAAGAGAGAAAGGATAGAGAGAGGATAGAGTGAGAAGAAATAGAGGGTAGAGAAATAATAAAGAGAGAGTAGAGATACACAGAGAGACAGGATGAGGGTTAGAGAGAGTTTTTTTTTGAAGACACACACACACACACACACACATATATATATATATATATATATACATACTTATATATACTCTCCCTTATATATATATATATATATATATATATATATATATATATATATATATATATATATATATATATATATATATAATGCATTGCCGTTTATCATGAACCGACCGATGAAATATCTTATAATATACATGAAAAAGCTAGAGAAAAAGTTTTGCATTTGATGAAAATAAAATTGAGCGAAAAAAAATGTTACAAAAAGGTTATCTATAACCTAGATAGATCTTGCATAGCCAGGTGATCCAGAGAACTTTATTTTTGTTGATGATAAGCCTTGAGCCTTGATATGTTGACCAATGGTAGTACCTCTCCTTCCACGTTCTCTAATTCCACTACACCCCATTTAAGCACTGTTTTGAGGAAGCCAATGTCCCCGTACTTGTGCTTGGAGTTGAGGTTTATGTAAAAGGACCAACATGCCTGTTTGTAAGTTGTCAGTCCATAGATTCCAATCATGAGCCTCTTTCCTCTTCATTTGAGTCTCTCACAATTGTTTTGCAGCTTGTAAGTAAATCTCTTCCACTTTGTTCAGTGCTTCAAGTCTAGTAGAGACACCAAATCTTTCTTTCCCTGCATAGATGCTGTTCTAAGTGAACCATGTAGAAATTCAAAGGGTTCAATGGGTATTACCCCATATACGAACTAGAATGGGGATTATCCTATTGATTCCTTGCAAGCCAACCTATGTGCCCATAGGATACCTGATAAGCCATGCCCCAAGTGGTGGGTTGTAACATACACTCCTTCCTTAACATAGCAATCAATACCTTATTAGTTGATTTTGCCTATCCATTAACTCTTGGATAGTCGGCACAGGAAGTCCTATGTAAAACATTGTATCTATTAAAAAATTCATACAGAACCTTGTTCACAAAATGAGTTCCTTGATCTGTGCAAATTTCAAGAGGACACCCAGATCTACAAATAATGTTAGTGTAAAGGAAATCTGCAATTGTTTGTGCTGTGCGATCAGGAGAAGCAATAGCCTCAGCCCACTTTGTTGCATAGTCAGTGGCAATCAATATAGATACTTCTCTTTTTTTGGGAATGATGTAGGGTTGATGGGCCCTACAAAATCTAGCCCCCACTTCTCAAATGGTTGACATGATGTGAAAACCACCAAAGGATTGTTGCTGGTATATTTAGGTAGTGATGTGTGTGAACACATTAGGACCATCAGGGCACGTTTTTCCCTCTTTAGGAGGTTTTTTCCCTCGGCTTGTATATATGCCTATTGCCCTAATGGTCATGTATCTTTGTACATTCTGGTGGTAATACATTCAGTCTTGTGTGTTGTGCTCCAAGCTTCTTCTTCTTCCTAGTGCTGTTTGCATGCTTTTGTAGACCTTAAACTCCAAAAATTGGTATCAGAGAAGGTCACCACTTCATCTACAACGTCCTCAACACCTCTCTAGTCACAATCTCAGAATCATACAAAATTTGGTGAGCATACTCAAGGTTATTAGCAGATCAAAACAACTTTGTTGTTTGGTGTCAAAATCACAATCTGAGCTCATTTCAGCCTCCGAATGCACTATCATAGTGCTTATGCAGGCTATTTTGTCTTTTTGTGCCAAAGATATATATAGGTTTCACTTTGCCAGTATAAGCCTCTCAAAGTCTGCTACAGATCTAATAGAACCTGATAGGGTAGTTCTGTTCAACTTTTTGAGATACAATCAATTTTCTACATCAGGGTATTTTAGTCAGTGGCCATTGTTGGGGATGTAAGGCTCATGTGACCTTACCTCTATATTCATATATATACATCATTTATAGAGCATTGCCTCAAGAGATATCATTATGTGGGTTTTGAGGCTCCCACACATGTGTGCGCGTCTCTCCTCTCCTTCCATCTCCTCCTCTCTCGTCTTATTCTGTACACCAAATCCCTTCATTGATATCAAAGCATGTTGAAGGCTAGTGTGCAAGAAGCTTCAATGGAAGCTTAGGTCACAAAAGGTGAAAGTGTAGGTCGGCATCTCTGAACAACAGTTCAGTATTTCGGCCATAACTTGAGCTAGGAAGCTCAAGCTGATGCGTTTTAAAGTTTCATGTGTAATTGACATAGAGGGCTACAACTTTGCAAAAGAGTGCAGAACCTGGTTCAGAGTTTTAGCTTGTTGAAAATTCAAAAAACATAGACTGATGTAGTAGATGAATTTACAATCACTTGAATAGAAGGTCAATGTTTTTGACTATAAGTTAAGTTTTACAAATCAAAATGAGACAATTCAACTTGCTATACATAGCTTGGAATAGCCTCTACAACTTTGAAGAAGAACACAGATCCAAATCTGGAGTGCAAGGTCACTGAAACTGCAAAATATAGAGCAACAATGTTGTAGGTGAAAGTGAAATTCATAGTAGGTGCTTGTTTTGTGCATATTTTGAGCTACGTACCTTCTATTGAGGCGTTCTTTTTCTCATTATGTAGCTCAAGAAGAGATCTTAAAGTTTGCTCTAGAGCAAAACTTCAGATACAGAGGTGACAATCACCTCTGAAATAGCAAAACACAGAGCAACATATTTTTACCATAAGAACCCTAATTGCTTTGGAGGTTGAATTTGCTTTGAAACTTCTTCAAGAGAGAATTTTTGGTGTGTGAGCTCTTACTTTTAGAGCTTGAGAGCATTACCCATGTATGATCACTATGGTAGCTCCTCCATATGAGAGTAGAGCATGATCTTGTGACGTGTTTGGCATGTAAGATGACATTGTGGTATACTCTTTTTTGAGGTTTATGTCATCATGAGTTCGATCATGGATGTATAGTGGCATTGTGATCTATATCTTGCTTATGCCACTCGTTTATGGATTTAGTTATGAGTTGCACACAATTCTATGAGAGTTGATTATGGATCTTGGTTGGTACTTGTATCTTTGTTTTCTTTGCAGGTACATGATCCATATTGGAGCCTCAGTTACACATTCGTTTGTCACCGTTATTAGCAGTTGTTCATTGATTGATATGTATTTGCCAGTGTGATTCTTGGCATATGTGGATGGTGATTCCCACATGGTTTATTTGGTCCAGAGTCCATTTTGCAGAGGAGATGCTATTGAAATTTTGACAACTTTTATGCTAGAAGAGATCTCTAGGGGATCTTGGAGCTTGTGTGATAGCTTTCGATTGTTGCTTATCTCCATTCACTTGGACTTGGTCGTAGGTTGTTTGTGACATGTTAGACCATCTTGCAGGATTTATTCTTGAGTGGGAGGTGTATTACCTTTGTATTGGCATGTATTACGATTAGTTTTTAGCATATATATTTGCCATTATCTTTGCTTGGATCAGTGATAGGTGATGACAAGTTACTTATTGTTCTTTTGATATTGGTTATCGTGCTTGATTGCTAAGTTTACAAGGGATACTCTGTCGAATTTTTACTAGGATTCTTTCACATCTACTTGGTCACTTTGGAGCCTTGGTGAGCAGGCTTATGCTCATGGTCTTGTATGCATGGTAGATGCATGGTTATGTGATAGGTGGTTCACATAGTTTCTTCTCCAGTGCGGCATTTGTGATGTGAGTTATGCATATGGATATGCAAGTGTGATCCTATTCAGAATTGTGTATTGTTTTTAGTCTCTTGTTACATTGCTAATCCCTTGGATTTCCAGCATGGTCTCTTCTTGATTTGATGGCACTGACTTTTCGAGATGGAAAGCTCAGATTTGGCATACATTGGTTCGTGCACGGTTACACATGTATGTGCATAGAGATGCACAAAGGCCTCATGACATGCCCGATCATGTATGGATAGATATGGATGCATTGGCCAGCTCCACTATCCGATTATAGCTTATGGATTCTGTATATGAGTCTCTTATGTATGAGAAGACAAGTAGTGCATTACGGTAGAGACTACATGATATGTATACAAGTCCATTGAATCATGTGAGACATAGATCACATTCATGACTTAGATGTTGGAATTGTGTTCATGAGGTCCATATTCAACGATGTTTCTTCAGGTGGATGCGACGATAATGTCAGAGATATGTGAAGAGAGATGGTGGATGCAATCTGAAGATGAGTTGGTGCTGCTACAACCGGCTTCACACCAGCCAACTGAGACTTTAGAGTTGATTAGTAGACCCTTTGAGCTTCCTAAATCCACCAAAATATTAGCCAAGTACTTTGGAGCATTTATCTCAAAAGTTTAACTAAAGACAGACTAGTTGCAAGATGACTAACTCCCAAAACTTGCTATTTTTGAACATACATCTGCTAAAAAAAATGAACACTACTCTCAACTTGGTAGGAGTTAGAAAAATTAATTTTGAACATATCAAGTAGACTTAGGTAGCTTGCTATTCCAAGTTAAAACACTTCTAATGATAAATTGAGCACTGAGAACCAAATTCATCAATATCAAGAACATGCCCACCATTCTCGGGGCTCTGGAGAGATAGACTAGTGAGCAGTAAAATACAGATATCACCAAAATTAGAAATCCAATAACCATGAAATTGTATATCCAAACATTAAATTTTGAGAGATATCCAGTGCACTTTAAAACTCTGAAGAAGGTTTAGTAGAGCACGAGATATGAGTGTCTGAAGTCACTGCTCTGAGTGAGTATAGCAGAGAACAAAACAGAGAAGTAGAGAATGATTAATGTATAGATTCACATACGATTCAAACCACATTGGCAATGAATATTTGCACAATGGGAGTAGAATGATAGACCTATGGAGTAAGCTCTTCAATATCTACAAAATGACATGAAGTGGTCACGTACAAGGCTTGCTAATCACCTCTTCCTTCTTTTTATAGCTACTCTTGGAGGGAGTTTTGAATTCGAATTTGAATGGATCCACCTCAAAGTGATCCCCAAAGTTGAGAAATATTCCCTCAGCTCACTAATTCGTGGTTTTAGGTAGTTAGAGCCACGAGTTTTCTTTATACATCATGGTTGAGGTAAGCCATTCTTTTTCTTTTTTTCTTTTTCACAATTACAAGAGATAAAATGTACTCTTTTACAAGAGGTGTTCACATGACTACACATATGAACATAAATCAAATAATATCAAGCATGTAGGCTTGGGTAAAATGCACCAACAGCTCCCCCTCAAGCCTAAAATGCTTGTCCTCCAAATATATCTTCAATTGTCCTTGATTTCTTGCAAGCCAATCATCAACTTGAATCCACTTAACTTTGTACCATCAAGAGCTTTAGTCAGCATGTCTGCACATTGCATATCTGTAGAGACATAGGATAGTTGAATATCCTTGCTCATTAGCTTCTCCCTTACATAATGGTAGTGGAATTCAATATGCTTGGTTCTAGCATGGTATACCTGATTAGCTGCAAGATGTAGTGAGCTTGTATTGTCACAAAAAATGTGAGGTGTTGAAGAATGAAGTCCAAGATCTATGTACAAAGACTTTAACCACATGATTTCTTGAGTTGCATTAGCCAAACCTCTATATTCGGCTTCAATAGAAGATAATGCCACGATTGGTTGCTTCTTGGATGACCACGAAATGATCTTTGAACTTGCAAATGATACATACCCGGATGTGCTTCTTCTATCATCTGAGTGTTGTATAGTTCAAACTTCCAACCAAGCTTTGATAGCTTGTGATGTCTTCAATCCGCCCTCCTTCATAAGCACTAAGCTCATGATTTTGCTCCATAGGTGTCCCTGCACACTTGGTATTTTCCATCTTGAAATTGACGAGCATGTCATGCACATACTTCCTTTGTGTGATGTATATACCTAAACCTGTGTAGATTAATTCCAATCCAAGAAAATAAGTGAGTGGTTTGAGGTCACTTATTTTTAACTCCTCCTTCATTTGAGTCTTTATCTGTTTGATTCCTTCAAGATAATTTCGTGTGATAATAATATCATCAACATACACACATAGATAGATCACTTCATATCCATTCCTCTTTATGAACAAAGAGGTATCTGCCTTGCTAGATTTGAATCCTTGGTCTTGCAAATAAGGCACCATTCTAAAATTCCAAGCTCTTGGAGCTTACTTCAATCCATACAAGGCTTTCTTTAATTTGCATACATGGTTAGGATGATGTGCATCCTTATATCCAGGAGGTTGTGCCATATACACTTCCTCTAAAATCCATCCATTCAAGAAAGAATTCTTTACATCAAGTTGATAGAGCTTCCAATTTCTAGATGCAACAAGACTAATGAGAACCCTAATTGTAGGCATTTTTGCAACAAGAGAGAAAATCTCCTCATGATCAATACCATGGTTTTGAGAAAACCCTTTAGCAACTAACCTTGCTTTATGTCTATTTATACTTCCATCTAGATTCCTCTTGATTTTGTATATCCATCGAGATCCAATTACCTTCATAGATGGCTTGTTAGGTACAAGCTCCCAAGTGTCATTCTCCTTCAAGGCTTCCATTTCTTCATCCATTGCATCTCTCCAAGATTTCTTGCTTTGTGCTTCTTTGAAGGTGGTAGCTTTTTCATTGGTTGAATCCTTTGCAATGTAGATTGAGTGCTTGGTGATCAAAGAAGTATCATAACCAAACCTCTCTAGTTTCTTCTTTTCCCTTGAAGACCTTCTAAGTGGTTGATGTGAGCTCTCGGGTCCATATGTAGCATCCTGCATCTTTGCTTTACCTTTGTTCTTCCATAGCTTTAGCCTTTCCAAGCCTTCTAGGTCAATCTCCGAATCACTTTCTTCAATCTGCTTTGGCTCCTTTGGTTGAAGTGATGGAAAATCTTCATCCAAGTCATAAGGTAGCTTCACTTTCCTGTCATCATCAAAACATGATTTATTTTCATAAAAAATTACATCTCTACTCACAAAAAATTCTTTATTGGTTGGATTGTACAATCTATATCCTTTTTTATTTTGATCATAACCAATAAATATGCACTTCTTTGCCTTGGGATCCAATTTCCCTCTTACTTGAGAAGCAATGTGAGCATAGACTAAGGATCCAAAGATTTTACAATGCTCTAGACTAGGTCTTCTTCCATTCCACACTTCATATGGAGTGGTTCCATCTAGTGACTTAAATGGAAGTCTATTTATGAGATATGTGGCTGTAGACATAGCCTTGGCCCATAGGTAGTTTGGCAATCCCTTTTCATTGAGGATGGACCTTGCAACTTCAACTATAGCTCTGTTTCTCCTCTCTGCTACACCATTGAGTTTGGGTGTATACCTTGTAGTGACTTCCCTTTTAATGCCTCTTTCATGCAAGAAGGTATCAAATTCAGAAGACAAGTATTCTCCTCCACCATATGATCTGAGTCTTTTCAAAGACCTACCTGTTTGGTTTTCACCAAGAGCAACATACTTCTTAAAGCAATTAAAAACTTCATCCTTGTGCTTCATGAAAAACAGAATGGTCCACCTCCTACAATCATTTATGAAAGACACATAATATCTTGAGCCTTATATAGATGGCTCCCTACTTGGACCCCACACATCCATGTGCACTAGATCCAAAAGATTTTGATACACATATCCCTTCTTATTGAAAGGTTGTCTATGAGCCTTGCTGAGTTGACAAGCTTCACACTTATAAATCGTGTGTTGCCTTGTGATATTAGGCAAACCAAGTATAGTTTGGTCCCTAAAAATTTGTTTGAGTGTCCTCTCACCAATGTGAGCAAGCCTTTTGTGCCATATCTCCAACTCTGTGAGAGTTTGAGATCCATAGCTAAATAAAGCTATGTTCTTTATATCTTCCACTTCAAAAGTGAAAAGCCTTCTTGTCTTTTCTCCTTTGGAAATCCTTCTAAAGATCTTCTTGACTTTGGTCCTCTGCATAGTTATTGTAGTCTCGTCTTCCTCTATGGCCACTTTGATAGTTGTGTTGTTGTAATTTTTGTTGTTGTAGCCTCCATTGTATCTACCTCTATTTGCTCCGTAGCCACCTCTATTGAATCCTCTTCCTCTTGAGTTCCTTGGGTTCTTGAAACATTCTTCAGTAGTATGATTAGATAAGCCACATATATTGCAAGGTTGAGATGATTGGAATCTCCCCCTACCTTGCTTTCCACCTCTGCCTCTTCCTCTAGCTCTTCCTCTACCTGCAAAGTTTACTTGAAAAGAGCTACCTTCATCTTCATTCTTCCTATTATTTGACTTGTCCTTGACCTTAGCTTTATCAGAATATAAGGCAGAAGTTTGATTACCTCTTGCGGACTCACCACCTTTGCTAATCTTTGCTTCATGAGTGAAGAGTTGGCCCATGAGTGTGTTGAGGTTGGGTACATGCATATCCATGTATAAATCCATGGTTGTTGTGAATGACTCCCACTTGTCATTTTCCTTGATTCCATTTATGATTTTTTAATGATTTTCTCCTCTTTAATTACCTCTCCAATGCTTCCAAGTTGGTCGGACATATCCTTCATCTTTGGACATAATCAATCACACTTTGCGTCGGGATTTTCTTCATTGTTGTGAACTCCATCCACAATTGGTTCTTCCTTGCTCGAGTGTTGGAGGAGAAGAAAGAAGAAAGTGCATTCCAGGTCTCTCTTGATGTCTTGCATCCCTTGACATGAGGTAAAAGAAAATCAAAGATTGAGTTTAGAATATAAGATTTTTGCAAGTGCATCCTTCGAACACCAATTTCAAAGTCCTTCCACTTCTTCATGTGAGGGTTGCCCTTTGTTCCTCATGGTTGACATTGCTTCATCTTCGAATATGAATCCATATAGATTCCTCTTGAAGGTAAGCCTCCATCCTTAGACCATGCTGGGTAGTTGTTTCGATCCAATTTGTCAATTGTCTATGGAAATCCATCTCCCATGTTGATTGACTATGCTCTGATACCGCTATGAAGAGAGATGTTGGATGCAATCCAAAGATGAGTTGGTGCTGCTGCATTTGGCTTCACACTAGCCAATTGAGACTTCAGAGTTGATTAGTAGACCCTTTGAGATTCCTAAATCCACAAAATATCAGCCAAGTACTTTGGAACATGTATCTCAAAACTTTAACTCAAGACATACTAGTTGCAAGATGACTAGCTCCCAAAACTTGCTATTTTTC
Source organism: Ceratopteris richardii (assembly GCA_020310875.1). Taxonomy (NCBI): domain Eukaryota; kingdom Viridiplantae; phylum Streptophyta; class Polypodiopsida; order Polypodiales; family Pteridaceae; genus Ceratopteris; species Ceratopteris richardii. Next base: position 176,131,983 of record CM035411.1, read on the forward strand.
AACATACATCTGCTCAAAAAAATGAACACTGCTCTCAACCTGGTAGGAATTAGAAAAATTCATTTTGAAAATAACAAGTAGAATTAGGTAGCTTGCTATTCCAAGTTAAAACACTTCAAACGATAAACTGAGCACTAAGAACCAGATTCATCAATATCAGGAACATGCCCGCCATTCTCGGGGCTCTCAAGAGATAGACTAGTGAGCAGTAAAATGTAGATATCTCCCAAAGTATAAATCCGATAAACATGAAATTTTATATGCAAAAATTAGAACTCAAGAGAAATCCAATACACTTGAAAACTCTAAAAAAGTTTTAGTACAGCGTGAGATATGAGCTTTTGAAGTTACTACTCTGAGTGAGTATAGCAGAGAACAAAACAGAGAAGTAGAGAATGATGAATGTATAGATTCACATATGATTACAACCACATTGGCAATGAATATTTGCACAATGGGAGTAGAATGATAGAGCTATGGAGTAAGCTCTTCAATCTCTACAAAATGACATGAAGTGGTCATGTACAAGGCTTGCTAATCGCCTCTTCCTTCTTGCTCTTTTTATAGTTACTCTTGGAGGGAGTTTTGAATTCGAATTTGAATGGATCCACCTAAAAGTGATCCCCAAAGTTAGCAAATATTCCCTCAGCTCACTAATTCATGGTTTTAGGTAGTTAGAGTCACGAGTTTGCTTTATACATCATGGATGAGGTAAGCCATTCTTTTTCTTTTTTTCTTTTTCACAATTACAAGAGATAACATGTACTCTTTTACAAGAGGTGTTCACATGACTACACATATGAACATAAATCAAATAATATCAAGCATGTAGGCTTGGGTAAAATGCAGCAACAAGATATGCATGTGATGCAGGTGAGGTAGTGGTTTCAGGAGAGTCTATGGAAGTTGATTATGCTAGTGATGGTGATATCACTTTCTCCTATGGTTCATCTCTAGATTCCTCTTGTTCATTGGATAACACATATGTCTTGGTTGCTTGATGCATTAGCCGCTTTTCATAATTACTCCACATTGTGAGTGGTTTTTCCAGCTCTCAGGTGAGAGTTGTGGATGTGTGCACATGCCTAATGGTATGCCATATGACATTGAGGGTGTAGGAGATGTATGCCTTATGCTACCTAGTGGATCATCACTTATACTTAGACATGTACGCTATGTGCCTTCATTCCCTATGAGCTTGATTTTAGTTAGCCAATTAGAGGAGAGTAGATGTTATGCATTCCTTGGTGAGCAAAACATCCTATTACACCTACAAATATAGGTACTGAAGCTGATGAAGATGGTGTGAAAGATGGTGATATTCTGTAGAGTCCTATTCATGCTGCAATTCCTATTGCACCTATTGCAGAGCAAATTTGTTGGGATGGCAGAGATGCTCAGGCACATGCATTGATAGCCTTGTTTGTCAAACATGCCATTATTTCTCACATTTACTCTTGTAGAATAGCTAAGTATGCTTGGGATACACTTACCACTTTATAACAGGCAAGGAATGAGGATCATGTTGCTTACCTCCAAAAAAAGTTGGAGAGTGAGCACATGAATGAACGTGATTCCATGGATAGTTTTCTGAAAAAGATCAAAGATTTGAAGGAACAGTTGATTTTTGCTGATGAAGTCTTGCCTGACAGTTCACTTGTGCAAAAAATTCTGAATGGTCTTCCGAATTCATACTAGAGTTTTGCTTGTACTCTTTGTTTGATGATGAAAGGCAATCTAAATGCTTTGAAATTTGAGGGGTTATTCTCTGTTCTGTTGTAGGAAGATCAGTCTAGGCAGAATAATTCCATTATGCATGTTGCAGATCAAGCTTTCCTGGTTAGTCAGAAGGGAAAAGATAAATGGATCCCTTCTACTAGCAAGCAAAAATTGTTTTGCAAGTACTGCAAAGCAAATGATCATGTCATAAAGAATTGTCCAAAATTGGATGCAAAAGAGGCAAAGAAAAAGAGGTTGGAATGGTTGTTGTAGGGGCCTCTACACCCAAAACAGAGTGTGCTAATCTACTGCAGAATGAAGAATGGGCATTTACTATTGTTTGCAATTTTGACCCATCTTCTCTTGAAAAATGTATATCTGGAGTAGATTCAGATGTTTGGTACTTTGGTAGTGGGGCAACCAAAAATATTACGTCACAACATAGTTTCTTCACTTCACTTGAGCCTGCCCCTATAGGGAATAATATCACATACGCCAACAACTCCTCTTATCCTATCATGGGAGTTGGTAAGATCATTCTGACTACTATTGATGGTAGTCCCTTTACATTGTCAGATTCTTTATTTGTGTCAGGGATGAAGAAGAATATGTTATCAGTTTCAACTTTAGCCAAGATTGGTTGTGAAATTTGTTGATTGCAGATGTTCAATTCATGATATGTCAAATGGTGACGTGAGTATTTCTTCTAGCATTTTATGTCATTGGTTGTATAAGCTCATAGACTATGAAAAATCTGTGAATGATTCGGCATGTACAATACATGATTCTCAGGCTACGTCAGATGCAAAGCTATGGCATGCATGCTTTGGTCATTTGAATGTTTCTAGTTTGCTATGCCTGCAGAAATCTGAAATGGTGTCCTCTTTGCCCAAACTTGAGGAACCTAGTAGACAAGTTTGTGAAGGCTGTATTTTGGGCAAAGTGTTGCGTTCTTCGTTCCCAAAAAATGGTTCAGTTCAAGTTACTCAAAAATTGCAGCTTGTTCACAGTGATGTCTGTGGTCCTATGCAAACACACTCTTTTGGAAACTATCTTTACTTTGTGACATTCATCAATGTTTTTAAGGCATGCATGGGTATATCCATTGAAAGCAAAATCCGAAGTGTTTATGTGCTTCAAACAATTTCTAGTTTCGGCTAAAAATCTATCAACATGTAAAATGGGCACCCTCCATTTTGATCGAGTGGGGGAATATATGTCTTCAGAGTTTAATGCGTTTCTTGAACATGGGATAAAACATTAGTGTACAGTGCCGTATACACCTCAGTAGAATGGAGTTGCTTAATGGAAGAACATGTCACTTATGGAGATGGCGAGGTGTGTAATCAAGAGTCAAGCTTTACCACATAGTTTCTGGCTTGAGGCTGTCATGTGTGCAACATATGTGCTTAACATGTGTCCCACTAAAGCACTGCAGTCTATCACTCCATATGAGGCTTGGCATGGTCACAAGCCATTTGTTGCTCATCTGTGTGTGTTTGGTTGTCTAGCATATGCATTAGTGCCTGAACATTATCATTTGAAATTGGATAATAAAGCAGTGAAATGTATTTTGGTTGGGTACAATTTTGAAAGCAAAGGCTATCGTCTATATCATTGACAAACTAAATGCATTTTGGTTAGCCATGATGTTTTTGTGGAAGATGTTATTCAACCATTACTTTCATGTACTAAGGAGACATCAGTTAGGCCCAAATACATGTATGGCACTTTGTTGCCTCTTTTTACACGTGGACAATCTAATGTTGTTCCTAATGAGGCAATGTCTCAACCTTTAGAGGTTTCATGTGATGATGTAGATCATTCCATTTCTGATGTAGATTTACATGAGGCACTTATTGATGAGAGAGCTGATATTGAGGAGGAAAATACTATGCCAAAATGGCTAGTGCAATCTTTGCATGATAGCAAATTTGATGCACCTCTATCATACCATACTCGTTCAGGTTCTCATAGTGCCTCTTTTGCATTAGATTGCTATGTTATGACTGCCTCTAGTCTTTGTGATGAGAATGAGCCTGTTTTGTTTGATGAAGCACAAAATTCTAAAAATTGGATGGCTCCTATGCAATTAGAATATGATGCTACCATGAAAAATGGTACCCAGTCTTTATGTGACTTGCCTCCTTGCAAGAAGGCCATTGGCATTAAGTGGGTATACAAGCTGAAGTGTAAGCCTGATGGAACAATTGATAGGTATAATGCTAGGTGTCACTCTAGCACAATGGCAAGTACCAACGTGAGGAGATTCACCTCATAAATGTCAATCTGTGGAGAGGTGAAAACTAGACTAACATGCACACACATACACACACACACACATGCACACAAGGCAAGAACAAGGAAAGGAACATGGGAGTGCTTCCTATTACTCAAGAAGTCTCTTACAATAGCTCAAAACTCTAACAAGCTAACCTCAAAAATGAGCTCTCTAGCTCTTTTTATAGTTTTTGACTAGGTTTTGACCTTGTCCAGACCTAGTGTCTCGTTTAGTTAAAAATTAGGTTCCTGGTTATTTTGGAGGCTCAAACAAGCTCTAAAAATTATGAAAATGGGTAGATAGATACTTCTAATACTCCTCAAGCTTGAGGACTCCTGGGCTTGCAAAAAATGGAGTAGGAATAATGGAAAATGATATTTAAAATGATGTGAAGTGACTAAAATCACTCTTTGGGAAATATTTCTCCATGAAAATTTATGTGGCCTACTTGTCGGATCTACGTTGACTGCTTTGCTTGTTTAATCTTACTTGTATGTCCCTTTGTTCTGACTCCGTTTGGTTGCTTCCTTCTCTCATAAGACCTTCACTACCTTGGCTGCTACCAACAGTAGGCTTGTTGCAAAAGGTTATGCGTAGGAAAAAGGCATTGATTTTAATGAGACCTTTGCACCTACATGCTGAATGACTACTATTCGTAGCATCTGTGCACTTGCAGCTCATCATGGTTGGAATGTACATCAGTTGGACATTGAAACTGCATTTTTGAATGGTGACTTGCATGAAGAAGTGTATGTTTTTCAGCCCCATGGCTTTGTGCAGAAAGGGCATGAAAACTAGGTGTGCAGGTTAAAGAAGGCATTATATGGTTTAAAGCAAGCACCATGTGCTCGGTATGAAAAGATACATGCCTATCTGATTGCACATGGTTTTGAGAAGATTCCAACTAAGAGCACCTTATATGTTAAGCATGCACATGATTTGCTTTTGATCATTGTTGTGTATGTTGAGAAGCATATTGCTGATTTCAAGGCTAATTTGCATGACTCATTTGAGATGTCTGATTTGGGTCATTTGCATCATTATTTGGGCATTCAATTTATGCAAATTGATGGCAGAATAGCTTTGGGACAAAATGAAATATACTGACATATTATTGCAGTGTTTTGGCCTTGAAGAGTGCAAACCTATTACCACTCCTATGGAGTTAGGTTAAGGATTGAGTCTTCATGATGCTAGAGATGCATTTGATGTTGTTCTCTATCAATAGGCTATTGGATGCTTGATTTACTTATGCATTACTCGGCTAGATATTTAGTTTGCTATCTCACAGATGAGCAGGTTTATGCATTGCCTAGGAGTGAAGCAATGGTAGGCAATTAAGTGCGTCTTTCACTACTTGAGTGGTACCTAGCTACTTGGATTGTTTTATCCCAAGGGGAATCGCTTCATGCTTGGTAGCTCATGTATATCTTGGCTGAGCAAGAAGTAGCATACTGTGGCCACTTCAAGTTGTGAGGATGAGTAGAGGTCAGCTTTCGCAGCAACTCTCAAGTGTGTGTGGCTTAGATGCCTTATGGCTGATTTGGGTGTTGGCCAATCTTCTACCACCATCATTTTCACTGATAGTTAGAGCGCATTGGAAGTTGTGAGGAATCCTATGTTCCATGCTCGCACTAAGCACATTGAGGTGCATTATCATTATGTCAGGTAGAGGTTCTCTGCCTGAGAGATGAGCTTGGCGTACGTGCCCACGTAGGAGAACATTGTAGACCTTTTCATGAAGGCTTTGCCTAGGGAGAAGTTTGAAGCTTTCCGCAAAGCTTTGGGTTTTTAGATAAAAAAAGATGAGATGGCTTTGAGGCCAATGTTGGGAGGACACACATTATTGAAGTGGGGTATAGAATTTGTAGGTCCGATTAACCCCTAAGATAGAAACTCCCATGTAGAGTACATTATTATAGCCACATATTACCTTATAAAGTGGGTAGAAGTAAAAGACATGACAAAGAATGATGATCAATCGACGACTAAGTTCTTATTCAAGAATGTGTTCACCAAATACGGTTACCAATCAAGTTAGTAAGTGATAGAGGTATGCACTTCTTGAATGAAGTCATTGAAAACCTTCTCCAAGAATTCTTGGTGATACATAAGAAGTCTACCCCCTATCACCCACAAGTTAATGGACAAGCTGAGAGCACAAATAAGATCCTATGTAAGGTATTGGCAGAACTAGTAAATAATGCTCTGATTGGGATAAACAACTTCATCATGCTGTCTGGGCTTATCGAGTAGCCTACAAAATGGTAATCAATGCCACCCCATTTCAGATGGTCTTCAGATAGAATGTTGTATTACCATTAGACTTCTTGATCCTGACTTTAAAAGTAGCACAAGAGCATGAGTGGAATGGACATGATTTGTCCTCTAGAATATTGGATCTAGAATGCTTAGGTTAGACTAGGTTATGAGTGGTAGCAGGTATCTACGCTGCAAAGGAAAGAAAAAAAGCATACTTTGATGCACACATCAAGGATAAAGGATTGAAAGAGGGAGACCTAGTGTTCGTTTATACACTAAAGTTACATGCTCGTAAATTGGAAAAGCGAGGATATGGACCCGTGGTCATTAATAGAATTTCCACTAGTGGTGTAGTTCAATTGGTCTCTCTAGAAGGTGACATCTTTCCAAGCTATATTAGTGGATGTTATGTCAAGCTATATCAAGAATCTCTTATAAAGGATATGCTAATGAGACTTCACATTGCTAAGAAGAGAAAAGAAGAAGAGTTAAGGGTTAGAGAAGAAGCACATGTAGAGGCTAGAGAGTGCATTAGGCAAAATAAGTTAAGGCATCAAGGCCTATATGTAAATCCCAATGCCCCCAAGATATCACATGGCTATGTGCCAAACATCAGGTGCAAGTGCTCCTCGAATGATCGACTAACATCCCTTTATGACTATAGAGGTAGGACAAGGAAAGAGTGTAAGGAGTGTGAAAGCCTTGATTAACTTAGGTGCAACAACTAGTGCAGTTAAATTTTCATACTGCCAAGATCTCCAATTGAACATCAATTCCATAGAAGCCTATCTCATAGGATTGGGAGCTGTGGAAACCCCTTGTTTGTGCAAGGTAGAGATTCTCATCTACCTTTAAGATGTCCCAATGGTGGTCAAAATGCTAGTGTGTCAAGATGAGGACCTTATGGAACCACTTGTCTTGGGTCAAGATTGGATATATGACCATGTAGTCAACTTAAACCTACAAAGTCAACTTCTTCAAGTTTGGGTACATGAACAATGCATTACATTGGAGTTAGAGAATTGCATGATCAGAAATCCAGGTATCACACATTCTCTTAGTTATTCTAAGACTAATCTTAGAGAAGAAGATGTTGTATGCGTCAAAAGCTCTAGGATGTAAAATGACTCAATCATGGAAGAATAGGCTTGAATGCAAGTGGGCCTCTCTTTTTTTTCAAAGACTAATGGAGCCACAGTAGTTCAACCATCATGGGAAACGAAATAGCACAAGATAGCTGCTATATCAAATAGACAAACAAAATTAAAGAAGAAAGTCGTTCTGAACATGAAACAAATCTGGGTACAAAAAGGAGAGCGACCACCAGCCTTGCCCAAATGACTCCCATCCAAGCAAGCCAAACATGCAAAAAGAAGAACCAAGCAACTAGGACAACCTCAAGGAATCTGAAAAATTTGGGTACTAATGCGATTTGATGAAGGCCGACCATAATGTACAAATTTGGGTGCCAAAGAAATTAGCTGCAGCTCAAAAAGGGTGTTGCAGAGAAAAGAGACATAAAAGAGGAGCCCCAAATCTACTATTGCAAAGAATTTGATTTCAGTAGAACAAATGGTAGAGAAAGGATATCATGTTATCTTCAATGAAAAAGGCTGCTTTATAAAGAATCCAAAACAAGGATTCACGGTCATTGCTCAAGGAAGGAAAGAAGGTAGGATGTTGACCTTGGACATTCAACAACCACATGGAAAGGTGATGTATATTCAGTTTGGAAACAAGAGGATTGCTGAAATCGATTTGTGGCACAAAAGGTTTGGACATATCAACATTCCCAAGCTCAAGGACATGAGCAACCATGAAGTGGCAAGAGGTCTTCCAAGATTCAATGATGCTGGACTACATGAGTTTTGTGAAGCATGCCAACTAGGAAAGCAAACTCAACAACCATTCAAGAAGAGCAACTATGTGGCAAGGAATGTCCTTGAATTTATACACACGGATGTATGGGGACCATCACAACAACCATCAGTGGCTGGTAATAGATATTTTGTCACTTTTATTGATGATCATTCAAGAAAAGTATGGATGCTTTGCATAAAACAAAAATCAGATGTATTCTCCATGTTCAAGGGATTTAAAGCACAGGTAGAAAAGGAAACATGATGCTACATAAAGACCTTGAGGTTCGATGGAGGAGGATAATATTTATCCAAAGAATTTTCAGACTTTCTTTATGAAAATGGCATCAAGAGACAATTTACATGTAGGTACACACCTCAACAAAATGGAATAGCTGAAAGAAAAAATCAACATATCACAGAAGTTGCAAGATGCATGCTCGACGAGATGAAGATGCCACTAAACTATTGGGCTGAAGCAACTAGTATGACCATTTATTTGATGAATAAGTGCACAATGGCTGGCGTGCATAATCTAACTCCCGAGGAGGTTTATTCCGGTAAGAAACCTGACCTTACACATCTCAAAGTTTTTGGATGTGTGTGTTATGTTCACATCCCTCAAGAACTAAGGACAAAGATGGAGGCAAAGTCAGAAAAATGTATTTTCATTGGATATTCATCGGAGCAAAAAGGATACAGGTGCTACAATCTGGTGACAAAGGAGCTAGGAGTCTCACGAGATGTGGTATTTGATGAGCTAAGACCATGGTTTGGAGACAAAGGGAAAGAGAAGATTCTTGAAGAAGATTGCGAAGATGATGGAGGTGCTGTCCAAGAAGAATTTTAGCAAACAAGCACTCAAATGTCAGGTACAGAAGCTTCTACATCACTTGGAGAAAGCTCAACATGGAAGGGAAGACCAAGGAGCCATTCCTCATCACCAACATCATGTTATGAAAGATCTAATGCTGAAAGTGCTGTCCAAAATAGTGATTCAAATGCAAGTGAAGAAGAGTATGAAGAGGTGATCACACCAAAGGTAAAGTTGAACTGGTTGAAGAAGAAATATTAAAAAGAAAATGAAAGGAGGTCTTTGAGAGCAAGGTATCCAATTCAAAGGCTGAGCTATGATAGTTTTATTGCAAAGCATTTTACATATATGAAACAGGTGGTCAAAGACAAAGAATCGGATGCACATGAAGAAGCATGTACACAAAAAGAATGGCAAGAAGCTATGCAAGAAGAGATGAAAGCTCTCAAGGACAATCACACATGGGAGCTAGTTCCAAAGATTGAAGGTATGAAGATTGTTCCAAATAAATGGGTGTTTAAAATAAACAAAAATGTTGATGGTTCTCTAGCTAGGCATAAAGCTAGATTAGTAGCAAAAGGATTCAAGCAAACTCACGGCATCGACTATGAAGAGACTTTTAGTCCGCTTGCAAAGATGGGAACAATTAGAACCTTGATTGCAGTGAGTGCAGCAAAGAGATGGTCATTATACCAACTTGACATAAAAAATGCTTTTCTCAAACTTCAAGAAGAGGTATACATGAGTCAACCGATTGGATTTGAAGACAAAAAGCATCCAAATTTTGTTTGTAGATTGAAGAAAGCTTTGTATGGGCTGAAGCAAGCACCACGTGCTTGGAATCAAAGATTGGTCGAGTACCTCACAAGGTGTGGTTATAGTCCAAGTAGTGCAGATCCCTCTCTCTACATGAAGAAAGAAGAAGGCAAGCAGGTATATATTTGCATATACGTTGATGATCTCATCATAACAGGAAGTAATGTTGCAGGAATACAAGAGATAAAAAGAAAACTCGATAAGGAGTTTAAAATTTTAGATCCTGGTGAGCTGAAATACTTTTTAGGCATTGAGATAGTATATGGGAAAGATGGCATTTACTTGATGCAAAGAAAGTACCTATTGGATGTTCTTTTCAGATTTGGAATGAGTGAATGCAAACCACTCACTCAACCTATGGACACAAATGTGAAGCTATGCTCAAATGATGGAGAGAAGTTACATGATGTAACTACATACAAAAGTATTATAGGTTCATTGATCTATGCTACAATCACAAGACCAGATTTGTGTTATATTGTTGGAGTTCTTTCTCAATTTATGCAAGCTCCAACAAGTGAACATTTAAATTCAGCCAAACGAGTGCTAAGATATGTGAAGAACACAGTCAATCATGCCTTATTTTATAGATAAGATGAAGAATTGTAGGTAAAAGGCTTCAGTGATGCTGATTGGGCTGGTTCGAAGGAAGATAGAAGATCCACTTCAGGTTATGTGTTCATGATAGGTAGCAAACCTATCACATGGAGTTCAAAGAAGCAACCTACTGTTGCACTATCATCTACAGAAGCTGAATATAGAGGTTTAGCCTTTGCAACTTGTGAAGCTATGTGGATTAAGAAGCTCTTGGCTAATCTTGATGTGCAGGTGGAGACCATTCTAATTTATGGTGACAACATGTCAAGCATTCACTTGACAAACAATCCAATGTTTCATGCACGAAGCAAGCACATAGAAGTGCATTATCATTATGTTCGAGAAAAAATTTTGAGCAAGGATGTGGATATAAACTTCATTGGAACTAATGACTAGGTTGTAGACATGTTTACAAAGTCCTTAGATGCTTCTAAGCTAAAGAGATTCAAGGATGACATCAACTTGCAGGATATGGCTTGAAGGTGCAAGCTTACATGTGAGCTTGAGGGGGAGTGTTAAAAATAAAGAAGTAAGCTCGTATATATCTTTGCAAAAAGGATTTTCTTCAAGTAGAAGGAAAATACAAAAATGAAAAATGGAAACATTTACTTCAGCAAGTAATCAATCAAAAGAGAATCAAATCCAAAAACTGAACTGTAAGAGGAGTGGTTGTCCAAATTAGTGGAGAAATGATGGAGAAGAGCTCTCAAACTCATCATGAGAGATTTTGGTCACTTGGCTATAAAAGAGGCAAGGAAGGACACTCAAGGATAGAGGAAGAAGGCATGGAAGTCCCCTTGTAGCTAGTTCATTTGGTTTGAGTCATTTCATTCAGTTCACTCTCATAGAGTATCTCCAGCCGCACACATATTTTTGGGTAGTCTACTTGTGAGAGTCATATCTCTCAAATATGTATCCAATTTTAGTGTTTAAACATTCGTTGGAAAGCCTTATCTTGAGTACTTCCTTTATCTAGAATAGTTTTATCAAATTCTTTATGTTTTGTGAGTTATTCAGGTTAAGTGCCCTTCCTCCAACATGTGCCAATTTCTTGTGCCATATCTCAAGTTTAGATAAAGTTTGTGTGCCATGCTTAAAGAGTGCTATGCTTCAATAACTTGGAGTTGAAAGGTTGATAGTCTACATTTTTTCTCTCCTTTCTCAATATTCTTGAATCCTTGGTATGGATCATCCACATAGACTCCATACCTTTTGAACCTAACCTACAATCCCTTTTCCACAATCTCTCCAACACTAATCAATTTTTTGGTAATGCTAGGCACATATAAGACTCTGCTTAATAGGTTCATATTACCATCAAGGGTCTTGATATTTACAATCTTCTCCACAAGATTTATGGTGCAATCTCCAATTTTTACCTCATGTTTGTTTGTTGGAATGCATGAAGAAACTGCAATTTTGACATTAGACATAGTCATATGGGTTGTGCAAATTCATGGTAGATGAAGTGAATACGTGTTGCATTATAACTAGACTCCCTTGCTTCACCATGCTTTGTTTGAAGCCTAAGATACTTCATTTCATATGACTATTAATATTATCACAAGTACAAATGTGATGAGGACCTTGTTTAGACATTTGCATGAGCACCCAATCAACTTTTAGAGATGATGATTGTTGGATCCAATGGGATTTGAACTCATAACCTATCACTTAAGAGTACGATGGTCTAAACACTTGCCCCAAAATCCATAGTTGAGGATCTCTTCCTAATCCTTCCTCTTAGTGTGTGGTTGAACCATCTCCTACCTATCATTTGAGTCTAACACTCTCTTCCCCTTCTAGAGATCATTGTACTCAATGATCAACCTCCTATTCTCCCCTTGAATTGATGTCCTCACCCTTGCAAAGTCAAACCTTCTTGTTCTCAACCTTGGTTTCTCGAACCCTTGCTCTCAACCTTGGTGTCTTGAACCTTCTTTTTTGCAACCTTGGATCTTGAGCCCTTTTTCTCAACCTTAGAACCTTGAACCTAGCTGTCACCCATGCTAGATATCTTGGATCCTCAATCTAGTACTTCAATTGAAATTTCGTTCCAAGAGCTTTCCAATGGTACCTTAGAAATCTAAGTCTGACCTACAAATTGGGAGATACACTCTAATAATTTTCTGGACCAATTTTTGAAAGCGATGCATGCTATTTTGTACCCTTTCAAATACAAACTACCCAAGCACCTTTTGTAGAGGACATTGGATGCCCATGAGCCTTGAGGAATCTACCCACCTTGCCCAAGCCTACTTCTTAGGCTCTGATTCCAATTTTTGGATCCAAGGGATTTGAACCCATGAAATATCAGCAAGGGGTATGATGAGCTAACCACTTGTCCCAAAAGCCATAGTTGAGGTAGATGCTTAGAGGAATGAGAAGTTCCTTGCTCACGGGATAGCCAAGGCTGAAAGCATGAGAGTTCATATGAGGTGCCTACTCATGATGGTCAGATGAGTAGAGGGATCTTAGAATGAACTCTAGATAGTGACTAGGCAAGGGCTATAAGAAGGCTAGGAGGTGAGTCCTAGATTTATCATTCTCCACTTCTCACATTTGGTAGCATAGCACTTTGCGAAAGACCCATAGAGAACTCTTGGGAAATCTCTTAACCCTCTTTTCTCATGCACTTTTCAACCTTCTCCTTGTTCCATGGGTGAGGATATGGTGAGCAATAAATGCCACAAAGGGGTATGTAGAACTTGAGATCCTTTTTCCATGCATTGGTGGCTTCATACAAACATGGTGAGCTCTAGTGTGAGGTAAGATCATTTTTGCCAAACTTTCGAAGTTTGTTTTACCTATATTTGTTGTATGGACATGTAGAATGTTGGATTTCACACATTTTGATATGTGACAAAGGGGGGCGGTTATCTTTGATGCCCAAAGAGACTTTAGAGAGAGAGAGGGAGGAAAGATTCATGAACTCAAGCAAACACACATAGAAATGCATATGTGTACACACACACATAGACATATTTGCACAAATTATTACACACATACATTCATGTAATTATGCTTATACATATGCATTCAATTATGCATCTATACATATGTGAATTTATACACATACATTTATGGCATGCATGCATACAAACATACGTAAATTCATACATGCATACATATATGTATTATTACATGCATATTGAGTATCTATTTATCGTTCACATTGAATATTATTCGTTCATTTTTTTCTTTTGGGAAATCATAATTCTTTTATTTCTTTTGTGATAAAGGTATTTTTGATACCTCCATTCACGGAAAGATTCATAACTTGCTCTAATCTTATCCAAATTACGTTATTAAATTTGATATAAAACCTTTTTTTTAAAGGGATTTCTAATGGAGAGGGATAAGATCCAAGGGGATTTGAACTCATGATCTATCAGCTAAGAGTATGATGAGCTAACCACTTGCCCAAAAAACCATGGTTGAGCCTATTAATTCCTAGTCCTCCCTCTTAAGGTGTGGTTCAATCATGTCGTTCTTGTTATTGCTTGAGTCTAAGAAGCATGGTATCTAATCACCATTGTCACTCTTGGTTTTCCAAGAAGACTAAGATGTATCTATACATATTAGATGTTTGTGTGTAAAACTTGCCATTTTGTACATGGACATTGGTAGTTATTTTGGTTTAAAATGAAGGTTTGTGAGAGGTTCGGGTCAATGTAAGAGTGTAGAGAGATCCATATGAGGTTTGTACAAAGAGAAAATAATCTTTGTGTCCATGGAATAGGTGAAAAACCATCTTTTGGAGCTATAAACCTGTTTTTTTTGTGTGTTGAGAGTCTAGGACTTTGTATCTAAAAATAAAAAAGCTACTCTTTCTTATTAAGAAGAAAAATTATGGAGTAATCTCAAATAAAGTTATGATGAGTTTCGTATAAGTTTTGAAAAAGGTACATTTTAAAGTTTATTTTTCCGTAAACGAGTCCTTTATGGCACAGGGTCTAGTAAAAGAAAAGGTTAATGAAATAGTGTTTTGCCTTCAAGACAGCTCAACATTAATGTTCACCCATTCATCCCTTACATAGGGAGCTATCAAGGGACCCAAAAAGGGGCTGAAAGTATTTCTGATGAAAGATGAAATGTTATAAACTAAAAATTGAACTTAAAATTGTACTCATGCTAAGGTAGAAACTCAAACTTATATCTAGCCTCCTTAGTTTGTGTGGTTTAGGAAAAAGCTATACACACATGTTTTTACATGTGTCCTTTTTATGAAATTTCTCACATCACTGTAAGTTTCTCTAAATTCGAAAGTTCTTCACACGGCTTTACATGTTCACTGCTCCAAATATCGACCTTGCTATATCTTAAACCTCTCTTTTGACATTTCATATAATAACCATTACTATATATCATATTTCATGTCCAGCACATTGACTGAGACATTGCTAGTTCTTTAGATGACAAGAATTATAGAAAGACACTTTTCTTAGAGTTATAGAATCCAAGGTTCATATTATATTTCAGTTTTTTAGGCATATAAGTAAGCAATGCCTGTAGCTTAGGACCTCTTTGTGTGGTATTTCTTAGAAACTAAGAGTCCACATTTTCTTTCAGAAGATTCACTGTGCAAGAGAACTTTATGGATAATTTGGTTTTTTGGTTTTCATCATTCTTGCACAATCTGAAACATGCCTATAGATAGGAGATGTAGAACATTTATTTATATGTAAAAACATTTATTTATATGTAAAACATGTATTTATATGTAAATTAATATTCTTTGTTAGAGTTTATTTTTTATGCTAACTTTAAATTTGACATATTTGTCATTTTTGACATATTTGTCATTTTGTGAAGACGAGGTACATTTTTGAAAGGACATCCGTGGCATTTCATCTTATTTTCAAGTTTTCTTGCTCCCATGGCAATCTTGCCTTTCTTTTTGGGATATGGGGTCCCATGGGTACTATGTCCTTCACTTGCAGAGTTGTTCTTTTAATATATTCAAGCTCATGAAGATAAGGCTTCAGCCGAACTTCCTCTTTAAGAAGACTGCCACATTTGATCTTCATTGCGTTTTTCACATCTTGCTTATTCATCACTTGCTTCTAGTGCTGCATATTTGCATTATTTTCATGGCCTCTTTGATTAGATATTGTTGAATCCCACCATGTTTGTACTTTGCACCTTATTGTGCCACACATCAATGTTTGTACTTTGCACCTTATTGTCCCACACATCAATGTTCTATTGTAATGCATATTTTGGTTGCGTAAGCCATTCTATAATGCATATTTTTATTGCATGAATGCATTATGGCAATCCCTCAAGAGTCAACAATCCCTCAAGAGTCGACAATCCCTCAACTTTTGGTCTCACTTCTTTTTTATAAAGCGATTTTGATCTTTGAGATCTGCTCTTCTTGATGATATCTTGAATCAATTTGAAGGTAGAATGAAGCTCATAGCACCCATGGACCCCTCGAATCTCACACAAGCAAGATTATGAAGGACTGCTCATGGTAGAAACTGAGTAGGGATGGCCCTAAGGCCACAATCACGAGACTAATTTTGACTTTTCACAATGTACATGGCCTTTGCACCAATGAGAGAGATGAACAAGAATGCCTAAATGCCAATATATCCCCAAAAGGTCTTGTTTTCCATCTCACCACATGATTTTGCGAGGGGCATCCTCCTAGTTCTCCCCAAGAGAGGTAAACAACCCTACTTTTTCCTGATGATTGCATTAATGAGTTTGAAATACTAGTATAGTAACTGATTATCGATTCACTTCTGAACAGCAAGAGCCCGGGGCCTGATGGGCTCACTAATGAGTTCTTTAAATCATTCAAACACGTGGTGGTGACCCCCTTGTGTCTTTTTTGGCTTGAGGCACTCGAGTTTGGTGCCCTTCCCACTTGTCTCAACGACGGCATGATCAAACTTATACATAAAAAAGGGGAAAGGAACAAAATCGAGAATTGGAGACCGATCACAATGCTTCAAACTGGATATAAGATTCTTGCGAAAGTCATTGCCCATAGGATATCTTGTCATTTAGATCAGTGGCTTAGCAAAGACCAAAAAGGCTTCATTAAGGGAAGGTCAATATTGGAAGCCATCATTGATATCTGGGAAGGTCTCGACTATGCTGAAGAAACTAATCAGGACATTGTCTTTCTCAAGATCGACTTTGACAAAGTCTATGACAGATTGGAATGGGACTATATTTTACAATCGCTAAAAGACCTCGGGTGTAGCCGGAGATTCCCCAAGATGATCTCCACTCTCCTAGGCAATGCATCGACCAAAGTCAACGTCAACGGAACACTTTCAAAGGCAATCAAACTGAAACGATCCATCAGGCAATGTTGCCCGTTGGCCCCGCTGCTCTTTGCCATCGGCACAGAAGGTCTGAGCCGACTTGTGGAACAACAGATGGAACTTGGTCACATAAGAGGCATCACTTTGCCACATAACTCTAGGCAAATGACCATGAGGATTTTTGCGGATGACACAAATGCCTTTGTTCATAATGATGATACTAGCTTGGAAACGTTTTGGTGGTGCCTCGACACTTTTTGTGTAGCCTCTGGATCGAGAATTAACCATACCAAGAGGGCTTTCAGGGCTATCAAAGGGAATCAACCCAATCTCCTCACTGTGCAAGGATGCCAAAGCATTCAATCAGGTCAGGTCATTCGTATTCTTGGTATCCCCTTGGGTTTCGGTGTTACTCTGGAACAGATGTGGGCATGGGTCCTCGCTAGACTTAATAATAAACTCAACTACTGGAGGGGTTTGCAAATCAATCTTGCTGGCCGGGCCATGGTGATAAACACGTTGGTCATATCCTCAATCATATACTTTCTCTCCTGCTGGAGACCGAAGAATCAAGATTTAGCCAAATTAGAAAGTACTTGCAGGAACTTTCTTTGGACCGGGGACCATAACAGGAGGGGGTGCCTAAGACCAAATGGTCCATATGCACTAGCCGAAAAGAGAATGGAGGTCTAGGTATTATGGAATTTGGCAACATGGCCAATAAACTCGCGGCTAAATGGATGATTAAGGCATGGTGCAATAGAGATTCCTCTTGGGCCACATTAATTTCAGAAACACAAATGCAATTACTTTGGTAGGCTACCCTGGATGGAAAAACCTTGACATCCTCACCCTCTTATTCTCTCTGATTCCGGTCTCACCCAAAGGATCAATCCTAGTTAGATCCTTGTGGTTGAGTTGGAACACATTCAAACCACACATCAGAATCAATGAAGATTGGAAGTGGGCTGCAAGTATAAGACAAAATGACTCAATTTGGTTCCCCATCCAAGGCATGAGAAACGTGGAGCCTTGGAATGTCTTGAGTGCCAAGAGACTCTGGAATAAGGGATTCAAACAATGGAAGCACCTCTGGAAATAGGACAGGAATAGATGGGTGGACTTTGAGGACCTTGACCCTACTACTCCGGTCACATACGAGGAATGGAATGTTTTACTGAGCAGACGCCACGCTTGGGACCGATCTAAAATCCGACTACTTATGGGACAGGACTCTCCAAGCCCAATGGGCCTTAAATGGTATAACGGTAACCGCCTCTCCAAGCTTCCACATGTCAAAGCTTGCAATGACATTCACATCAGTCTCAACAAGAAATGGTGTCTCAACTGGACGCGACTTCGATGGGATATCAAATTTATGTCTATCTAGCATCCTCTCATTGGAAATAAAAAGTCGATTCTCCTATGGCAAATCCTACACCGTGGAATATGGACCAATGCAAAAGCTAACAAGATCTATGGGGTTCCGCCTTGGTGCAAGAGATGTTGCCATAGCAAAGAGGATATTGGTCACCTGTTCTTTGCTTGCCCTAAATCCCTTCGGTTATGGAGGATCCTTGGTCGTTCTTTGGGACTCCAAGAACATATCAATTGGAAGCAAGCCCTCATTGGTGAAGCGATCGGGTGCTCTACGACGTTGTGGAACGCGACTAGGGGAGAGATCCTTTGGAAGATTTGGCGAGAAAGATGTGCTCAAAACTTTGGCAATACCCCCAAGGAGTGGTCGATCGAGAAGTCCCTTTTCCTTCTCGGCAAAAGAATTGCTAATTGTAAGAAAACTCCCCCCTTTAGACATCACAAAGAGCTACAATATGTCAACAATAAGCTTAAAACCAAGTGGGCTCCACATGATGGGGATGTGAGGTTTATCAACCTCCTCTATAACTCCATGTAAGCCTTGCAAGGCCTAACCTAAAGGCTATGGCAGATCATCGAAATGAAAATTACTCATCATAAATATATTAGTTGGAAGCCAGCGCTGTTGGGAGAAGCGAGTGGTCACGCAGTGACTCTCCGGAATGCTCGAAACTCTGGTCGTTTGAGTATTCACTGTTCCTCCTTGGCAAAAGGAGCGCTAATAGTAAGAAACCCCCCTTCTCCTTTTAGGAGTCATCAAGTTTTCCTTTTGATCAAGAACACACTTTACCCATGAGGGCCCCGCATGAGGGTGATGAGTGGGAGATTAACCCTATGCTTGCAAAGCCACCTACACTCTGTAAAAGTTTCCCCCACTTTGTGGGATTCGGGGGATCCCGTGGGCACTAGTCCCTTTCTTTTGTATTTTTCCTTTATTTAATTCAAGTCTGGGAGACTAGGCTAATGCCGAACTTCCTTTATTAAAAAAAAAAACTGATTATAGTTATCTTTTTCTTATCTTCTAGAACATAGAAAACATCTATCAATATACAAACCTGCAATAGTAGTTTGGCGGGAGAGGTGTGCTCTCAACTTCGGCGATCCCCCCAGGGAGTGGTCGATTGAGAAATCACTATTCCTCCTTGGCAAAAGGATCGTTAACAGTAAGAAATCCCCCCCCTTCAGGCACCATCAAGTCCTCCTTTTGATCAACAACAAGCTCAAACCCAAGTGGGCCCCGCATGAGGGCGATGAGAGGGTGATTAACCTTCTCTGTAATGCAACCTAGGATTCAATCAAGCTTCCCCTGCTTTGTGGGATTCGGGGGGTCCCGTGGGCACTAGTCCCCTTCTATTGTACCTTTTTTTCTTAATTTAATTCAAGTCCGGGAGAGTAGGCTATTGCCGAACTTCCTTTATATAAAAAAAAAAAAAAAACCTTTTCATCCCTTCTTGACAAACCGCTTGTTTTTCATTTTGTTGTTCTTTAGAATGAGCATCGGGTGGTGCCTAAAGGGAGGGTTTTTTTTTTAATCTTCATGAATCCTTCTATGTAGAGAGTTAAGGGTTTTCTCTCTTGACCACTCTCTAGGAGGCTTGCCAAAGTTGGCCACATATCTTTTCTTCCAGATTTTTTAGAATGATTCGCTCCTAGCAACAATCTACAGAGTAGAAGAGAATCCCATCTCTTCCTCGGCAAAGCTTGCTTTTAATTGACATGGTGATCCAATAAGAGGAGCTTGTTGATGCATTGATAGTTCATACTACTTCTCAGATAGGAAAAGAACAATTGTCCTAAGTCTTCCCTGTTGCAACAACATCTCTTACACCACGATGGATCACTGCAAAGTTTATTTGCTTTGACATTGGTCCATATTCCCAACTAGACAATCTACCACGTGATGAATGCTCTCTTGGTCTCAATAAGCAGATGCCAGAAGATTGAGAGAAGAAGAGAGCAGAATTTTGTTATTTGTAGGTTTCACAAGTGGGCAATCTCTATACAATGTGGAACTGGTCATTCCATTATATGTCCTATTAGAACATAGATATACAAAATTTTCCAATGGACATTTGGCATTCACATAGACATGAAGGAGAAAAATCTACCACTAAAATCTATTATGGTTGAGGGATAAGAGTATGATGAGCTAACCACTTGTCCTAAAAGCCATGGTTGAGGTAGATGCTTAGAGGAAAGAGAAGTTCTATCCATCAAGGCTAAAAGCATGAGATTTCATATGAGGTGCCTATTCATGATGGCTAGATGAGTAGAGGGACCTTAGATAGAACTCTAGATGGTGACTAGGCAAGGGCTATAAGTAGGCTAGGAGGCGAGTCCCACGTATATCATTCTCCACTTCTCACATTTGGTAGCATGTCACTTTGGAGAAAGACCCACAAAGAACTCTTGCGAAATCTTTTAACCCTCTTTTCTCATGCACTTTTCAACCTTCTCCTTTTTCAATGGGTGAGCATATAGTGAGGAATAAATGTCCCAAGGGGGTATGTGGAACTTGAGATCCTTTTTCCATGCATTGGTGGCTTCATACGAACATGGTAAGCTCTAATTTGAGGTAAGATAATTTTTTTACAAACTTTCAAAGTTTGTTTTACGTCTATCTGTTGTATGGACATGTAGAATGTTGGATTTCACATATTTTGATATGGGACAAAGGGGGCAGTTATCTTTGATGCCCAAAGAGTCTTTAGAGAGAGAGAGGAAAGATTCATAAACTCAAGCAAACACACATAGAAATGCACATGTGTACACACACATAGACAGTTTGCACATATGATTACACACATACATTCATGTAATTATGATTGCACATATGCATTCAATTATGCATCTATACACATACATTTATGGAATGCATGCATAAAGACATACGTAAATTCATACATGCATACATATATGTATTATTACATGCATATTGAGGATCTATTTATCGTTCACATTGAATATTATTCGTTCATTTTTTTCTTTTGGGAAATTAGAATTCTTTCATATTTCCTTTATGCTAAAGGTATTTTTGAATACCTCCATTCACGGAAAGATGTATAACTTCCTCTAATCTTATCCAAATTAGGTTATTAAACTTGATATGGAACCTTTTTTTAAAGGGATTTCTAATGGATAGGGATAATACCCAAGAGGATTTGAACTCATGATCTATCGGTTAAAAGTATGATGAGCTAACAACTTGCCCAAAAAACCATGGTTGAGCCTATTATTTCCTAGTCCTCCCTCTTCGGGTGTGGTTCAACCATGTCTTGCCTGTCATTTCTTGAGTCTAAGAAGCATGGTATCTAATCACCATTGTCACTCTTGGTTTTCTAGGAAGATTAAGATGTATCTATACATATTAGATGTTTGTGTGTAAAAATTTCCATTTTGTACATAGACATTGATAGTTTTTTTGGTTAAAAATGTAGGTTTGTGAGAGGTTTGGGTCAACGTAAGAGTGTATAGAGATCCACATGAGGTTTCTACAAAAGGAAAATAATCTTTGTGTCCATGGAATAGATGAAAAACCATCTTTTGGAGCTATAGACCTATTTTTTTTTGTGTTGAGAGTCTGGGACTTTGTACCTAAAAATAAAAAAGCTACTCTTTCTTATTAAGAAGAAAAATTATGGAGTAATCTCAAATAAAGTTATGATGAGTTTTGTATAAGTTTTGAAAAAGGTACATTTTAAAGTTTATTTTACCGTAAACGAGTCCTTTATGGCATAGGGGTCTAGTAAAAGAAAAGGTTCATGAAATAGTGTTTTGCCTTCAAGACAGCCCAATATTAATGTTCATCCATTCATCCCTTACATAGGGAGCTAGCAAGGGGCCCAAAAAGGGGCTGAAAGTATTTCTGATGAAAGATGAAATGTTATAAACTAATAATTGAACTTAAAATTGTACTCATGCTAAGGTAGAAACTCAAACTTTTATCTAGCCTAATTAGTTTGTGTGGTTTAGGAAAAATCTATGCACACATGTTTTTTCAATGTGTCCTTTTTGTGAAATTTCTCACATCACTTTAAGTTTCTCTAGATACTCCCAAGTCTTCTCCCCATGGAACCAAAGTCGAAAGTTCTTCACACGGCTTTACATGTTCATTGCTCCAAATATCGACCTTGCTATATCCTAAACCTCATCTTTTTTGACATTTCATATAATAACCATTAACACATTTCATGTCCAGCCCTTAATTCTGAATCTAAACTAGATAGATGAAGGATAGGAAAATAAAGAAAATGATGCATTCTTCATTGAGCACATTGACATTATACATTGGTACTTCTTTAGATGACAAGAATTCTATCTTGAGGTACATATTTCAGTTTATGAAAGACACTTTTCTTAGAGTTATAGAATCCAAGGTTCATATTATATTTCAGTTTGTTAGGCATATAAGTAAGCAATGCCTGTAGCTTAGGACCTCTTTATGTGGTATTTCTTAGAAAGTAAGCCACATTTTCTTTCAAAAGATTCACTGTTCAAGAGAACTTTATGGATAATTTGGTTTTTTTATTTTCATCATTCTTGCACAAGCTGAAACATGGCTATAGATAGGAGATGTAGAGCACTTATTTATATGCAAATTAATATTCGTTTGTTAGAGTGTATTTTTTGTGCTTACTTTAAATTTGACATATTTGTCATTTTGTGAAGACAAGGTACCATTTTTGAAAGGACATCCGTGGCATTCGAGTTTTCTTACTCCCATGGCAATCTTACTCTTGCCTTTTTTGATATGGAGGTCCCATGGGTACTATGCCCTTCACTTGCACAATTGTTCTTTTATTATATTTATTCAAGCTTATGAAGATAAGGCTTCAGCCCAACTTCCTCTTTAAAAAGAATGCCACATTTGATGTTGATTGCATTTTCACATCTTGCTTATTCATCACTTGCTTCTACTGCTGCATATTTGCATTATTTTCATGGCCTCTCTCATTAGATATTGTTGAATCCCACCATGTTTGTACTTTGCCCACCTTATTGTCCCACACATCAATGTTCTATTGTAATGCGTATTTTGGTTGCTTAGGGCATTCTATAATGCATATTTTGATTGCATGAATGCATTATGGCAATCCCTCAAGAGTCAACAATCCCTCAAGTGTCAACAATCCTCAACTTTTAGTGTCACTTTTTTTTATAAAGCGGCTCAATCACTACTTTGCTACAACCTTCTTTACTTCACTTCCGAAGTTTATTTGCCTCTTGTTTGTCCTATGTTGCAAGATGAAAGGGTGACTCGGTTTGGTCCCTAAATTCATGGTCAAGTAACCTACAAGGATGTTCAGGATCTGCCTTTGCCCTTTGCTATCTATGAAAATACCTCCAAGGTATCCTCTAAAATTTAGGTTACACTGCACCAACATCCAATTTCTACAACAAGCAGAGAAAGACACCCAAGTCTTCAATTCTTTAAAATCCCTCTAAGAATAGCTACCACAATGAACTGTTTTCCACAATGAATGGTTAAAAAGACCCTTGAAACGCATGACCACCCTCCATCTAATCCATTAGATTTCCGTTTTTCTATCTGCAAGGGAAAGAGACGGAAGGAAACTAATCTTCCCATCCCTTGTAGGCATCATCATAAAAAGAGTTGGCTCTTCAATGCAAGCGGAGGCCATGGAAAGAATCTAACCCAGGATCTATGTCGCTGTGAACCCACCAAATGTAAAGTATTATATCTTAAACTATTTTTCTGATATTATATGCATTGAGGTTGATTGAAAATGTGAGGAACCATGATGAAACGTTTTGTTTGGTTGTCAATGTACTTTTCCTCCAAAGAGAGATACACAAGATCCCCAAATGCTTGTGCTACATGATATATATATATATATATATATATATATATATATATATATATATATATAAAAGAGAACAAAGAGAGAGAGATACACAAGATCCCCAAATGCTTGTGCTACATGCGCGTGTTAATTTTTCTTTTTTTCTTTCTTTCTTTATCTCTCTCTATCTCTCTCTCACTATATCATTAGTTCAATCTCTATTCTCTTTAGTTCGAGTCCATCCAAATCTTTTTTCTTTAATACAATGTTATAGCCCTTCGATGTTGTTAAGGACCAAATGTGTATTGCCCTTGGATCTTGTTAAAGACCAAATATGTTGGTTCATATGTCTAATCATATTCGTATAGAAACAGAGAACCATGCGCACACGAGATATCTAAATGCCTTTCTCACCTACACGCATGTGCTCTCTCTCTCTCTGAGTGTAGACGTTATGTGTAGAGAGAAAAAGAAAGAGAAGTATTCTTAAGAAGACATATCTATGCTCTCTGCTTAGAGATTCTATCAGAGAAAAATTGCTTTGGATTCAAGTCTAATGATACAATCTATGATTGTCCATTTTTCTTGCTCATTTATATGAGAGTAAAGAAGTTACTTATCCCACTTTTAATTTGCATTGACAAAAATATTGGATATATTATGTGATTTGTCTTATAGTTTATTTATGCAACATGTCATTATCCCTTAATTTTCTTAATATCTGGGATATTGTCGTATTATTATGGATTGGATTAGGATATACAAATTTTCAAAGGTACGTTTTAGCTTGAAGCCTCATATGTGTTATTGATTTTCACCTATATTGTATATGTTTCAATCTGTCTCTCTTGATTGTAATGCTATTGAACGTGTATTTTCTAAAACTTATGATGGCTAGTTCTTTCATGGTTTTCTATCCGAAAGACCATTTTTACAAGGTGGTGTTCCCAAATGTTTCCTAGAATTATTTGATATCTAACGATAATAAATCTGATCTAAAATCATCTGTAGAACCTCACATGTTTTCGCTATCATTGAGGTTTGGCAAGGTCTAGTTTTTGACAAAGTTTATGAGAGAATCGAGTGGGACTTCATTCTCCAATCTCTGAAAGACTTGGGCTATGGTAAAAAATTCATTAAGATGATCTCAACGATGCTAGGAAACGTGTTCTTAGATAAACATCAATGGCCAACTTTCTCAAGCTATTTGATTAAATGTTATATCAGGCAAGGTTGCCCCTTAGCCCCTCTTCTCTTTGCAATTGTTGATGATAGGCTCGACTACCTTGTGAATCATCACGCTCATTTAGGTCTTATTCAAGGCCTCTTTCTTCCCCTCAACCAAGACCAAATGATCATGAGACTCTTTGTTGATGACACACATGCTTTTGTGCATAAGATCCGACCAACATTGATACCTTTTGGTGTTGCTTAAATACATTTTGTTAGGCATTGGGGTCCAAAATAAATGAGTCTAAAACGGCTTTCAAGGTGGTCATTGGGCATCCACCTCAAATTTTGGTTTATCATGGTTGTCATATGATCCCTAGGGGACAAATCTTCTGCATGTTAGGTATTCCAATGGGATTCAACATTTTGATGAGTCAGTAATGGAGCTTGGCTTTGTCAAAATTTGATAGCAAGTTGACATACTAGAAAGGTATGCAAATCAACTTGGTAGAGCCAGTTATGGTGGTTAACAAATTCCTTCTTTCTGAGATTTTTTACTTTCTCTCTTGCTAGAGATTGAAGGACCAAGAGATTGTCAAATTGGAAAAACTTTGTAGAAACTTTCTCTGGATGGGACATCCTAATAGAAGGGGTTTCCCAAAATTAAATGGGCTACTTGCATAAGCCAAAAAGATCAAGGTGGTTTGGGTATTCTAGACATTGAAGCAATGGCCAATAAGCTAGCAGCCAAATGGTTAATTAAAGCATGGAGCAACTATGGCACCACTTGCACCAAACTGATTTTTAGAAACAAGAGTGCTCTTAAGCTTGTGTGCCTTCCTGGGTGGAAGGGTCTTGATCTTCTCACTCTTTTATTCTCCCCCGATCAAGTGACTCCGAGAGGCTCGACCTTAATTTGATCCCTATGGAAGAGTTGGAACAAGGTGAAATAATTTGTAAAGATTAACTAGGATTGGAAATGGACTACTGATATTAGATAAAATGATTTGACTTGACTCCCTATCAAGGGCATCAAGGGTGTTGAGCCTTAGAACCTCCAAAAACATAGAAAGATTTGAGACAAATATTTTTGCTTGTGGAAGCACCTCTGGAAACAAGAAACATGCTAGTGGATTAGATTTGAGGATGTTTACTTGGCTAGGAGAGTGAACTATGAAGAATGGTACCTGTTGCGGAGCAGATTCAATGTATATGAGTGCTCAAGGACTCACCTCCTTATTGGACACGACTTCCCTCACATTGAGGGGTCTTAGATGGAGTAACAACAATATTCTTG
>CM035411.1:176170762-176175762 GCA_020310875.1 Ceratopteris richardii
GACAAACAAAGCTATCATTACATGTGCCTAAGCATCTCTACCATCCCAACAAAGTTTTCTATAGTAGGTCTTGCAAGAATTCAATACAAAGAGGAATTTGAAGATCGTCATCCTCAACGCCATCTGAATCACCTTCAATAACTATATTTGTAGGTGTAATAGGATGTTTTTCAAGACCTTGTACAATATTGCACAGTTTTTTTGCAACCACTAGGTAATTAGTACCATCCAATCTATCCTCAATAACCAACAAATGGAATAAATCATTACGTTTAGCCATGGCCATTGACTAAAATATCTAGTTGCAAAAAAATGATTGTGTCTCAAAAAGTTGAATAGAACTACCATGTCTAAGTCTGTTAGATCTATAGCAGACTTCGAGGTGCTTGTACTAGCAGATCAAGACGTGTATATATGTTTGGCACAAAAGGATGAAATTGCCTACATAGGCACTATGATAGTGCATTCAGAGGTCGAAACAAGCTTAGATCACGATTTCGACACCGCAAAGTGAAGTAGTTGTGAACTCCTAATGGCCCTGAGTATGCTTACCAATTTTCATGCGATTCTGATATTGTCACTTGAGGGGTGTCGACGATGCCCTAAATGAAGCGGCGACCTTCTCTGATACCAATTGTTGGAGTTTAAAGTCTATGGAAGCACGAGAACAACACAAGGAAGAAGAAAAAGCTTGGATCACAACACACAATATTGAATGTATTACCAAGAGAGTGTACAAAGTTAAGTGATCCATTACGATTATAGGCATACAAACAAGCAGGGGGAAAAAACCTTCTAAAGAGGGAAAAAAGTGCTCAGGTAGTCTTAGTGTGTTCACACATCACTATCGAAATATATCAATATTTGGGTGCTCTTGTTGATTTTTAACACTATTAGAAAAGGCCATGCAAACTCCAGCCGGTCGAAACCAAGTGTCCTTGTTCTGACTTTAGGCTATACATACTTAGTTTCTACTCTAAGCGAGCTTTTGGGTTGTATATCCTAGTAGATGTTAGATGTTTAGCTCTTTCTTGTGTGAGATTCAAGCTGCCTCATGGATACTAATTAATTCAAGCAATCACGGAAAAGTAGATTTGAAAGATCGATCCAACTTCTTTTATAAAAAAACGTGACATATACATTAAAGTTGAGGGATTGTTGACTCTTGAGGGATTTTGTTCAGTAGGATAAGACATGATCCTTATCCAGCTTTACTCCTCATTCTTCGAAATAATTCGAAACTAGTGTTACAGTATATTCATATGTACAAGGAAAATGTATTATGGCAATTAAAATGTTAAGTATAATAGGGTAAATGGCAGAAATGATCAGAGATGACATAATACATGTATTGTTTAGGGATTCAATGCCTAATCACAATGACATTGAAGGTGATGTAATACTGCAAGAACTCAGTAGTTGGAATCAATGTCTTATCATGGTATAAATTAAGGTTATGCCATAATGCATTCATGCAATCAAAATATGGATTACAATTTCATCATACAATTTCATTATAATACGTACATTCCAGATCATTTAATACCTAATTTCTACCCTCTTGATGCTTCATCATCTAACTAGATTGGCAGTGAACTTGTGAAAATTCCTGTAAATACATTTGGAAGATCATTCTATGTCACTAAAACAATAATTATCAAATTAACCAATGTAAGAACGGAAAATAAGTAAAAATACATATCATTGATCCAAAACAATGATACGAAACAATTTGCAAACAAGCTTTCCAAATGAAAAAAGATCTTACAAGAAAGAATCGCCCAAATCTTTCACAGTAACATGTGAGCTTTTCCAAACAACTGTATGAGAGAACCAGCCATCATAAGTATAAAAAAAAAAGCAATGTCAATTACAATCAAGAGAAATGGAATACAAGTGAAAATGGAATACAAGAAATGGAATACAATGATTAAACCGTAGCCAATACAAGTGAAAATCAACGACACATATCAGGCTTCAAGCGTAAATAATACAACCTTTGGAAATTTGTATATCTTAAACCAATGCACAATAATACAACAATGTCACACTCATAAAAAAATCAATTGATAGGAACATCTGGCATAAGTCAATTGTAAGAGAAATACCATGATGTATCCACTATTTTTGTCAAGTCGAATAAAGTGGGATAAGATGGATAAAAATAGAGGAGCAATAAAAGAGATCTGAATCTAAAACAAGTCTTCTATCAAAATGAATGATAGAAACTCTAAGCAAGGCATATAGATATGTCTCTCTTAAGAATACTTCTCTCTCTCTCTCTCTCTCTCTCTATATATATATATATATATATATATATATATATATATATATATATATATATATATATATATATATATATATATATATATATATAGGCGAGGAAGGCATTTGGGAATCTTGTGTGTGTATATTTCTCTCCTTGTATTCAACTATATACATATACATGTATATGAATATGAATAAACATATGAATAGACATTTGATCTTTAACAAGATCCCAGGACGCCAACTAAAGAGAAGAGAGATTAAAGTAATGATATATACTAAAGAGAAGAGAGATTAAAGTAATGATATATTGAGAGAGAGAGAGAGGGAAAGAAAAAAGCGATAACACACCCA
Source organism: Ceratopteris richardii (assembly GCA_020310875.1). Taxonomy (NCBI): domain Eukaryota; kingdom Viridiplantae; phylum Streptophyta; class Polypodiopsida; order Polypodiales; family Pteridaceae; genus Ceratopteris; species Ceratopteris richardii. The sequence goes on from CM035411.1 coordinate 176,173,385, forward strand.
TGCAATCGAGGCATCTGGGGATCTTAATGTGCTTGATGAAAAAAGATTTTTGTCCTTGATGAAAAAACATTTTTGTCCTGTTCAAAGTTGGAGTATCTTAGTGTGCTTGATGTAGAAATTAGAGTGCCTCATCTTTAATTTTCAAACAGAAATGGCTTGATATTCTATTCACGACTCTAAGACATACAGATGTGATTGAGTACACCTTATAATTTATCTTTCTATTTCCCCTTTTTTTCTCAAAAGAAAGTTCAACAATAGCCAACTCTCCTACACTTTAATTAATTAAGAGAAACAACAATTGTACAAGTCAATGGGCCTAACATCCATTGGCCCCCTTGAACCCACAAAGTAAGGGTTGCTTCAAATTTTCTAGAAAACATTACAAATAAGGATGATAATGCTTCTTACAATTGGAAAATCTTTTGCCTAAAATGAAAATAGATTTGTCGATCGATTATTCTTTAGGAGGGTTATCAAAGTTGGCAGCACACCTCTCTTTTTAGATCTTCTAGAGGTTCTCACCTCTTATAACATTCCACAGAGTTGAGGAACAACCGATTGCTTCATCCAATAATGCTTTCTTTAAATTGATTTGTCTCTATAGCAACATGATTCTCTCAAGCATTTAGTAGATCAACATTGTCTCTATTTAATCGTCGGTATACAGGTGTTGGTATGAGCGCCGGTATAGGCATCGGTACTTTACTATAAATTACTGACACTTATACCGATGCTTATACCGACGCTTATACCGACGCTCATATCGACGCTTATACCGAGGCAACGTTTTAACCGAGCCCGAGAGAAAAAATTCGACATTTGCTTGCATTTTGAACCAAAGTTTGCTACTGTCAAGTTTGCACACGCGAACTACATTCTGCGCCTATTGTGTACACACATCTCTCTCTTCTCACTCTTTCTCACTGTTTCTCTCTCTTTCTCCCTCTCTCAGTCTCTCTCTCTCTCTTTCTCTACATCTTTGTTTCTCTAGATCTGAAATTTTTGTAAGAACTGCACATATTGTAGCACCCTTTCTATTTCTTTGTGTTTTCCCTTTTCTAATTTATCTTCTCTTTTGTTTTGCAGGAGCTTTTTGGCATCAAATCTTTGGAATTCGACAAAGGGCAACATTAAGTGGACCTTGAGGACAATGCTCCAAACAATTACATCGATGTAAGTGATTGTTTTGTTTTCGATTGATATAGAGTGAGATAGAGAGAGAGATGAAAGAAAGAGAGAGATCTAGAGAAACATAAAAAGAGAGAGAGATGAAAGAGAAAGATAGAGAGAGAGTGAAATAGAGAGATAGATGAAAGAGAAAGAGAGAGATGAAATAGAAAGAGAATAAGATAGAGAGACAGATGCATACATACATACACACACATATGCATACACATACTCATATACATATTACATACACACATGCATATTACATGCATACTCACATACATATTACATACACACATGCATATACATACACATACATATTACATACTCACATGCATACACACATATACATACACACATGCATATTACCTACAAACATGCATATTACATACACACATGCATATTAGATACACACATGCATATACATACACACACATATTCATTCTCATACTCACATACATACATACATGTATACACACATATACATACACACATGTACACACACATGTATACACACACACATGCATATGCATACATACATACACACATATGCATGCACACACACACATACATACATACACACATGCATATTACATACGCACACACATATATATACACACTCACATATGTATACACACTCACATATGTATACACACACATGCATACATGCACATACACATACACACACATCACATATACATACACCCATACACACATATACACACATATACACACATACACACATAAACACATATACATACACACATGTACACACACACATGTATACATACACACATGCATATGCATACATACATACACACATGCATATGCATACATACATACACACATATTTGCATGTACACACACATCCATACATAAACACATGCATATTACATACACACTCACATATGTATACAGACACATATGTGCATACACACATGCATATGCATACATACATACACACACATATGCATGTACACACACACACATACATACACACCTGCATATTACATACACACACAGATATATATACACACTCACATATGTATACACACTCACATATGTATACACACATGCATACATGCACATACACATACACACACATCACATATACATACACACATATACATGTTTTAGGGCTAGGGTTTTAGGATTAGGGCTTATGAATTTCTCTTTTCTTTTGTTTTGTAGGAGATTTTTGGCATCAG
>CM035411.1:176178262-176228262 GCA_020310875.1 Ceratopteris richardii
AATGGCTTGATATTCTATTCACGACTCTAAGACATACAGATGTGATTGAGTACACCTTATAATTTATCTTTCTATTTCCCCTTTTTTGCTCAAAAGAAAGTTCAACAATAGCCAGCTCTCCTACACTTTAATTAATTAAGAGAAACAACAATTGTACAAGTCAATGGGCCTAACATCCATTGGCCCCCTTTAACCCACAAAGTAAGGGTTGCTTCAAATTTGCTATAAAACATTACAAATAAGGATGATAATGCTTCTTACAATTGGAAAATCTTTTGCCTAAAATGAAAATAGATTTTTCGATTGATTATTCTTTAGGAGGGTTATCAAAGTTGGCAGCATACCTCTCTTTTTAGATCTTCTAGAGGTTCTCACCTCTTATAACATTCCACAGAGTTGAGGAACAACCGATTGCTTCATCCAATAATGCTTTCTTTCAATTGATTTGTCTCTATAACAACATGATTCTCTCAAGCATTTAGTAGATCAACATTGACTTGAAGAAAAAAAAGAGGTGTCTCAATTCCTCATTGTCAAGATCGACATTGACTTGGAGAAAACAAAAAAAGTGTCTCAATTCCTCATTGTCATGAAGGCTTGGTGTCTTTCTATACTTATATGATTTAAATATTTTATATAGTAAATATGAAATAGGTCTTTTTAACAATTAATATATACGACCTTCGAGGCCTAAATTTCGCATATCCCGAAAGAGAGAAAAAGCGGAATGAGGAGGAGATCACGTGGAATGCCTTAATTTCAGATCAAACGAGCTTGAACAAATATCATTAAATATAGAATTCTGTGGGCGGCTTAGGCAATTAAATGAAAATGGCGGGATTTTCGACTTGTCTCCGCAAGTTCGAACTTGCACACGTGATTTGCTTTTTGAAGATTAAAGAAAAAAAACAATCACGTAGAGGTTTGTTTTTCGCATACATGCTTTCTGCTTTTCTCAAAATATTAAAAAACAATTTCATCGTTTCCATTTTACGAGTTTGCTTTTGCAGTACGTGCGACGTAATCTCCACTTCTCACCCTAGAGGGTCGGGGAGTGCTTCTATCGGCATTAGTCACGCCGTGTCTGGCAATGTGACCTCGACTTTTGAAGGTCGGAATCATCATTGGATTGCTGCCTTTTTCGGGTTCCCTTTCCAGTTCACTGTGGTCTCAATTTATGCCCCTAATGGTGAAGCAGATAGAATGGATACTTGGGCGTCCCTCGACTCCCTTTCACACAATGTTCTGATTTGTGGGGACTTCAACATGGTTGAGTTTCCTGAGGACCGATGGAATAACAAAGGAAAAATTATTGACGGTCAGGAGAAAGAGATATGGGATAAAATCAAGCTCCATCTCGACGTGGTTGAGGTGAAAGACATGAAGGGGTTCTCCTGGTCAAATCTCCAGTCGGGGGACTCTTTGAGGAAAGCAAGACTTGATAGATGCTACATCGACCAGAATACCATCCTTCAGTGGGGTATGCCTTCGATTTCCCAACACATGGACCTGACTATCTCAGACCACTATCCGATTACTCTGTCTTTCAAACCGATTCCCATGCTCCAGAAAGCTCCTTGGTTTCATGCTTGTCAGACATCATTTTCCCTCCCCTCTGTCCACCAAGAAATTTCTGAGGTGTGGACGGAAGCCTTTGCTTACTGTAATGAATCGGCTAAGTGTTGGAGAAGCGCAGTAGAAAGGACTCGAAAAATTCTAATCAGGACTCAAAAGGCTATAAGAGAAATCCGAAAAAAAAGAAGAGAAACAGTGTACCGGAGGCTCTCACAGCTTGAAGAAGAGGTAAACAAAGGTAAGCTACACTGCCAACAAGGTTTTCTGAAAATCAGGGGAAGACTAAGGTTAGAGGAGGAGGTTCAAAGGAAAAATCTTCAAATCTTCTTCAAAGACTGGTGGGCAGGGAAGGCCGACAAACCAACGAAAGAGATGTGTAACATCCACAAAAGGAAACAAGCTAGGGAATCCATCCCCCTAATGGTCGATAACAATGGAATTGAATGTTGCACGGAAATGGAGAATAGATCTATCATTGTCGAACACTTTAACAATCTTCTCGGGGTCTCGACTCCTCTTTCCCCCCACAGGTGCGATGCCATGGCAACCATCTCAAGGGTTGCTCAAACGAGAATCCCACAGAACTTGATTGCTCTACTGGATGCTAACATCTTCGAGAATGAAATTATCGAGGTTATTGATGCCCTTCCTAATGGGAAAAGTCCGGGTCCGGATGGCCTTACCAATGAGTTTTTCAAGTCCTTCAAACATCAGGTGGCCACCCCGCTGCGCCTCGTGTGGCAAGAGGCTCTCTCTTTCGGCGCCCTCCCTGAGTGCCTGAATAATGGCGTCATCAAGTTAATCCACAAACGGGGAGATAAGAACAAAATTGAAAACTGGCGTCCGATTACCATGCTCCAAACTGGATACAAGATAATTGCAAAAGTTATCGCCAACAGAATCTCTTGTCATCTAAAGTCATGGCTGTGCGAGGACCAGAAAGGTTTTATCAAAGGTAGATCTATACTTGAAGCAATTATCGATATTTGGGAAGGCCTTGCTTTTGCTGAGGAGTCTGCTCAAGATCTGGTTTTCATTAAGATCGACTTCGACAAAGCGTATGACAGATTGGAATGGGACTTTATTCTTCAATCATTGAAGGACCTTGGATGCAGCCAAAAGTTCACAAAGATGGTTTCCACTCTTCTTGGAAATGCTTCAACTAGAATAAACATCAACGGTAAGCTCTCTGAGCCCATTCGTTTAAAAAGATCAATTAGGCAAGGCTGCCCTCTAGCTCCATTACTATTCGCCATCGCCTCGAATGGACTCAGCTGCCTATTAAAGCATCACATGGACGCTGGCAATCTCAAGGGTCTTTCCTTACCTCTAAATCACGGCCAAATGATTGTGAGACTTTTTGCTGATGACATGAATGCCTTTGTGCATAACGATATAAACAGCATTGAGGTGTTTTGGTGGTGCCTCCACACCTTTTGTGTGGCATCAGGCTCAAAAATCAACCATGCTAAAACTGCTTTTAGAGCAATCAGCGGACATACTCCCCAATTGTTGGTGGATCAGGGGTGTCAAGTTATCCCTAGCGGTCAAGTCTTCCGTCTCCTTGGCATTCCGATGGGTTTCGATATCTCAATGGACCAACGTTGGAACTGGGTGCTATCCAAGCTGGATAGGAAGTTGAATCAGTGGAAAGGTATGCAAGTCAACCTGGCAAGGCGTGCTATGGTTGTTAACACATTTATGCTCTCTACAATTATTTACTTTATCTCGTGTTGGAGACCTAAGGAGAAAGACTTGGCCAAAGTGGAAAGAATCTACAGAAACTTCCTTTGGACTGGGGACCCCAATAGAAGGGGGATTCCCAAAATCAAATGGGAAACTTGCATTAGCCCTAAAGACTCAGGGGGATTGGGAATTTTGGATATTGGTGGGTTGGCTGACAAGTTGGCTGCAAAGTGGCTTATCAAGGCTTGGTGCAATAGGGAGTCCTCTTGGGCCAAATCGATCTTCAGAAACACGGAAGACCTTACCTTTGTTGGCCACCCTGGTTGGAAGGACTTAGGGATTCTCACGCTTTTGTTCTCCCCTCACCCGGTCTTCCCTAAAGGCTCTAGTCTCGTATGTTCCTTATGGAAGAATTGGAACAAGGTCAAACAATTCATCAGAATCAGTGGTGAGTGGAAGTGGGCGGCTGGCATAAGACAAAATGATTCTATTTGGTTCCCGATCAGTGGCATTCGGGGGGTGGAGTCTTGGAACCTCCAAACTGCAAGGCGGTTATGGAACAAGGGGTTCAAACAGTGGAAACAACTCTGGAAACAAGAGACCAGCCAGTGGATTAGGTTCGAAGAATTGGACCCGAGACTTAGAGTTACCTTTGAGGAATGGACTCTTCTTCAAAGCAAGTGTTTAGCCTGGGACCGCTCAACTACCCGCCTTCTCTGCGGTCAGGATCTTCCTTGCTTGGAGGGCCTCAAATGGAGCAATGGTAAGAAGCTTTCCAGAATCCCCAACTTCAAAGAGGATTTGGATGTTCACCACACCCTTAACAAGAGATGGTGCCTTTCTTGGACCAAACTTCGATGGGAGCTAAAATTCATGTCTATTTGGCACCCCCTAATTGAGGTCAAAAAGTCTGTTCTCATGTGGCAGATCTTGCATAAAGGTATCTGGACCAATGCAAGGGCTAACAAAATCTGTGGTGTACCGCCATGGTGCAAACGTTGCCATCGGGGCATCGAAGACTTAGCTCACCTATTCTTCGACTGCCCCAAGTCCCACGTTATCTGGCACCACGTGACCTGGGTTCTGAGACTCACGAGTCAAATCAACTGGCAACAGGTGATGTTGGGTGAGGCGATCGGTTGCTCATCGAGGCTGTGGAATGCCATCAGAGGGGAGGCTCTCTGGAAGATTTGGAGGGAGCGTTGTGCTGTCAATTTTGACCAAACCCCTAAGGAATGGTCGATCGAGAAATCCTTGTTTCTCTTTGGTAAAAGAATCTCCCGAGTCAAGAGATCGCCGCCGTTTAGACATCACTGTATTTATCTCCTCGAAAACAACAAGTTGAAACCCAAATGGGTCCCACATGCGGGTGATGATAATTTTATCCACCTCATTTGTAATGCCCTGTAGCTTGCCATACTCCTCCCCTCCATTGTGGGATTTGGGGGGTCCCATGGGCACTAGTCCCATTCACTTGTAACTTTTTCTCCTTATTATAATTAAAGTCCGGGAGATTAGGCTAAGGCCGAACTTTCTTTATTTAAAAAAAAAAAGATAAAAAGAATCTATCATTGCGAAATGGACGCTGAGTTCAAACTTCAGAGCCCAATCCCATGGCAGCTGGTGCAATGATGACTAGTGGCTCGTGGGCCTTTGTGTTTGCTTTCGGCCTGTGTGCTTTTTGATTTTTTCAGAGCATTGAAAAAAAAAACAGAAAACTGTCATTACCGATGGTACTCTCGCTCCCATCAATGTAATCTCTGACAAAATGGAGCTTTTGCGTTTGCAGCCTTTGGCATACTGATACGTGTTTTCTGCGTTCCCAGAAGAAAAAAAAAATATAGGTATGGTCACTTTTCTGTACATCCATTCGATCCGTTGTTCATGTCCTATAGGTGGGTTGGTTTCCCATTAGCCTCTTGATGCAAAGGTACTGTATTCAAACTCTAGATTGGACATGTAATAAAATGGCTTTGGCCAACTTAAATTGGTTGCAACTTTGTCTAACTTGTCTAATCTCTGTTTTGTGTGATACGGGGGCTCCCATGAGTACTATGTCCATTCACCTGTATAATCGTTTTTCAAAGTTAAAGCTTGAGGGAGTAGTTCTTTCAAAGTTAAAGCTCGAGGGAGTAGGCGCTTGTAGAACCTCCATAAAAAAAGTAATAACAATAAAATAAGAGCCGTTTGCTTTCTTTGGTGATAATGGATTGGATTCAAGCTCTCTAGGCTACATTGGCAAGACACCTCTTACCACATCATGTGTCGACATGAAAAATCCGATTTCTTTAGAGATATGTTGGCTTTTGGGTGCTCTCATTCATTTTTTGCATTAGAAGCAAAGGCCATGCGAACTCCAACAAGTTAAAACTGGTCTTCTTGTTCTGACTTTAGGCTATACATACTTAGTTTCTACCCTTCGCGAGCTTGACTTTAGGCTATACATACTTAGTTTCTACCCTTCGCGAGCTTTCTGGCTCTATATCCTAGTAGATGTTAGATGTTTAACTCTTGCTTGTGTGAGACTCGAGAGGCCTCATGGCTGCTAATTAATTCAAGCAATCAAGGCAAAGTAGATCTCAAAGCTCGAAGTTCCTTTATAAATAAACATGAAAAATGCACTAAAATTCAGGGATTGTTGACTCTTGAGGGCTTCTTATCGAGCTTTACACCTCGTTCTTCAAAATAACTCGAAATTATTGTTATAGTATATTCATATCTACAAGGAAAATGTACTATGGCAATTAAAATATTGAGTATAATAGGGAAAATCGTAGAAATTATCAAAGATGACGATACATGAATTGTTTAGGGACTCAATGCCTAATCACGATGACATTGAAGGCTATGTAATACTACAAGAACTCAGTAATTTAAGAATTATAGCACTATAGGCCTCGAGAGACAACATCAAAGGTTTCATCTATGAAGGTGTGAAGCATTAGTTAAATGAAAGATGGCTCTTGAAGTTTTGTGTGGGAGCAAATCTAAACAAAGATCTCCAGGTTTCATCTATGAAGGTGTGAAGCATTAGTTAAATGAAAGATGGCTCTTGAAGTTTTGTGTGGATTGTAGGACCATAGAATAAAAGATTGTCCTTTGAGACAAAAATCCATTAAAAACAAGAAAAATAAAAAATAAGCTAATGTAATGGAGAACAAAGAAGCTTCAGTGGCCCAAACCATATCTCAAGGTCATCTTTGGATGTTGAAAATGGGAGTGAAACAAAAGTCATGGAGATGAACTCAAAAGGCTTCATGAAAGTGAGACAAAGAAGGAGAAGAATCCCTAAGGAAACTATTGAAAGGAGCCCATCTCACGAGACTCCGAAAACAAAAATATTTCATAACTTGGAGAAGGAGGTCAATGACTTGGATTAGCCAAGGGAAATGAATCACTATGATGATCAAAATGATGTGAAAATTCCGAAGGATTCCACTAGCAAGGAAGACAACCAAGAAGGATATACCACTAGCAAAGAGGATGGATTCACCACCAACAATGAAGATAAAGAGGACAACGAGAGCTCGATCATTGGCTCCACAATTCCCAAAAAAATATTAAACTTGTTTAAAAATAAGACTTCTCACAAAGGAAAACAACCGATTGAGATACCATGGAAAATCTCTGTTAAGGGTAAACTCCTATGTCAAGACCCCTCCACCTCCAAGAAAAAAGATGATGAGAAAAACAAGAAAAAGAGGGACAAGGCCCCTCCTCACAAAGGACTTAACCTCCCATAATGATAATCCTATCTTTCAATGTTAGAGGGTTTTTTGACCCCTCAAAAGTGGTCATTATTGGCCAATGGATCCCTAATAAAAGCTTAAACCCATACTTTATCTATCTTCAATAGATCAAAATTTACAAGGAACACCTTCAAAAGAGACCCAAATGTATTTCGTGGTCCCATGTCTAGCTCTCCACTATGCACCCCATGGGAAATTGTAGCTCAATTATGTGCATTAATGGTCGTTGGTTACCTAGACTTGTGGATTCCCAAGCTTATGTAACCCATTGATGGATTGGTGCTTCCTTTGGGGGTCCTCACATTTCACCATCATCTCCATGTATGGTCCCAATATCGATTTAGAAAGAATTGCAGCCACTTGGCAGTCATTGGACTTTTTGTCCCTCAATGTCGTTCTTTGTTGGGACTTTAATATGGTGGAGACTCTTTCTAACAGATGGAGGAATAGAGGGCAAGTGATTGATGGTCATGAGAAAGACATTTAGGAACAAGTCAAGCTGCACCTTGATCTGGTGGAGATCAATGACACGGTTGGTTTCTCTTGGTCGAACCTCAAAACTTGAGTTGATTTGAGGAAATCTAGACTTGAAAAGAGCTCTATTGCACAAAACATAATCAATATGTGGGGCCACCATCCCTCTCCCAATGTGTGGACCTACTTGTCTCTGATCACTACCCAATTGTGCTTACCTTAAAGTTGGTCATCAATCTCTATAAAGCCCCTTGGTTTCATGCCAATCCAATAGTAGTCTCTTTCCCCCCTCTCCAATAGGAGATTACTATTGTCTAGAACTCGGCCTTTGCCACCCTCTCCTCGTTGGCCAAGTGCTCGAAGATGGCAGTCATAAAGGCATGAAACATCTTGGCTAGGACTCAAAAGAATCTTCAAATCATTCGTCGGGTTAGAAGGGAGAATCTTTATCAAAGGTTGAGGCATCTTGAGGAAGAAGTAAACATAGGCCACTCTCAATACTAGAGAGGGCTCCCAAAAATAAGAAGCATGATGAGATATGAAGAAGAAATTCAAAGAAAGAATCTAAAAGTATATTTTGAAGATTGGTGGGCAGGAAAGGTAGATAAACCTACTAAAGAGATGTGTGGCATCCTCAAGAAGAAGCAGCCCAAGGAAACGATACCTTTCATGATGGACATCAATGGGGTTGAGTGCAAGATAGATGAAGAAAATAGTACATCAATTTTCAATCACTTTACCCATATTATGGGGGCTCCCATGCCTCTTTCTCCTCTCAGACATCATTGGATGGTAGCCATCTCTAGAGTCAGAACCAAAAGAATTGCACAAAATTTGAAGCCTCTTCTTGAAGCTTCCCTATCGGATGATGAGATTCTTGAAGTTATTGATTTGCTTCCTAATGGGAAAAGCTCGGGGCTAAATGGCCTCACCAATTAATTTTTCAGGACCTTCAAGCATATGGTGAATACTATTACATCTGGTGTGGCAAGAGGTCATTACTTTCAGTGCACTTCGTGAATGTGTCATTGAAGGCATTATCAAGATTATTCACAAAAAAAGGAAGCAAAAATAGGGTTGAAAATAAGTGCCCACTTATGGTGTTACAAATAGGTTACAAGATCCTTGTTAAAGTTATTGCTAATCGAATTCCCAACCACTTACAAAACTAGATCAGTGAGGATAAAAAAGGTTTCATGAAGGAGAGGTCCATCCTCGAGGCTATCATTGATGTTTGGCAAGGTCTATCTTTTGCTGAAGATTTTGCTCAAGATGTTATCTTACTTAAGATTGACTTCAACAAATCTTATGACAAGTGGGACCCATTCTCTCTAAGTGGGACTTCATTCTCTAATCTCCGAAAGAACTGGGTTGCAACCCTAAATTCATTAAGATGATCTCAACATTGCTAGGTAATTAGGCAGTGTAGGTAAACATCAATGGCTAGGTTTCTTAAGCTATTTGATTAAAATGCTCTATCAGGAAAGGATGCCCCTTGGCCCCTCTTCTCGTTGTGATTGTTGCTAATGATCTCTGTTTCCTTGTTAAACATCACACACATTTAGGTCTTATTTAAGGCATGTTTCTTCCTCTCAATCAAGATGAGATGATCGTCAGACTCTTTGATGATGACATGAACGCTTTTGTGAATAATGATTCGATCAACATTGCTACATTTTAGTGTTGGTGAAGTAAGTTTTTTTAGGCATTTGGTTCCAGAATAAACCAATCTAAAATTGCATCCAAGGCCATTACTGGGCATCCAACTCAAAATTTGGTTGAGCATGGCTATCAATTGATCCCAAGGGGATAAATCTTCTACTTGTTAGGTATTTCAATGGGATTCGATGTTTCGATGGGTTAGCATTGGAATCGGGCTCTTTCTAAGCTTGATAATAAGTTGGCATACTAGAAAGGTATGCAAAGCAATGTGGCAGGTTGGGCCATGGTGGTTGACACATTCCTTCTATCTTCGATTATTTACTTTCTCTCTTGCTAGAGATCAAAGGACCAAGAGATAGTCAAATTGGAAATAATTTATACAAACTTTCTCTAGACAGGATACCCTTACAGAAGGGGTGTCCCCAAAATTAAATGAGCTACTTGCATAAGCCAAAAAGATCAAGGTGGTTTGGGGATTCTAGACATTGGCCAATAAAGTGGTAGGCAAATGGTTAATTAAATCTTGGAGCAATAGGAATGCTTCTTGGGCCAAGTTGATTTTTAGAAACAAGAGTGCTCTTACACTTGTGGGACTTCTAGGGTGGAAGGTGATCTTCTCACTCTTTTGTTCTTCCCCTATCAGTTGACTCCTAGAAGCTCGAGCTCAGTTTTCTCCCTATGGAAGAGTTGAAACAAGGTGAAACAATTAGTCAAGATCAATGAAGATTGCAAATGGGTAGCCAATATTATACAAAATGATTCGATCTGGTTCCTTACAAAGGGCTTCAAAAGTGTTGAGCCTTAGAACCTCGAAAAAATCTAGGCAACTTTGGAACAAAGGTTTTGATTTCTAGAAACACCTCTAGAATTAAGAAACATGCCAATGGATTAGATTTGAGGACATTGACACGACTAGGAGAGTGGATTATGAAGAGTGATTTTTGTTGCAAATCAAGTTCAATGTTTGGGATGACTCGAGGACTCACCTCCTTATTGGGCATCGCCCCCCTCACCTTGAGGGTCTTAGATGGCACAACTGCAACATCCTTGATAAAACTCCTAGATTCAAGAAGAATGTGGACTTTCATGTCACACTTAATAGGAGATGGTGTTTGGATTGGTCCAGTCTTAGGTGGGACTTCAAGCTCTTATACCTTTGGCATCCCCTCATCGGGGTTAAAAGATAATTTCTTATGTGACAAATCCTCCACCACATGATTCGGACCAATGTAAAAGCTAACAAAAATTGCAGTGACCCTCCAAAAAGAAATTCCCTCTCGTTTGAGTACTAAAGTTTTCAAGTCAACCTCACTTAAAATGTGTTCAATCTCGATTTAAATGTGTTGCTTAATGTGGTATGACTTCTAGCATTAAAGTTGAAATACATTGAGTAATCCGGTCATTGTATTGTGATATATATTGAGTAACATGTCACGTTATTCAATTATTATCATAGATGAGGATTTTTAACAAGAATGAGGAAATATGACTCCATTTGATTGACCGTCTAGTGAGCAACCTAGAAAAACGATAATATCAATCAAGAGAAAAAGACTTGTGAGATAAGGTTTTTGAATTCCACGGGAGCAAGAAAGCTCTTATTTGTTTGTTTTTTTGGTACCTATAATGATAATGTAATAAAGCCGAGTCACAAGAAGGACAGCAACAATAGACTATAAAATTGTCAACCTATCACCACCATGCACCATACCGGCTACAAAGTCTTCATCAAACTCATTGCCAATACATCATGGGATCCTCTCTTTCAAAACGTCCTCTTTCTCAAGGTTGATTTCGGTAGAGCATATGAGAGACTTGAATATGACTCTATCCTTCAATCCTTAAGGACATTGGATGTGGGCCTAGGTTTATTAAAATGGTTTCCACAATTTTACAGACACTTTTACTCATATCAACATTAATGGCCTATGCTCTTCTGCTATTTATCTAAGCACTCTATCAAATAAGGGTGTGTTGGAACTCAAGGGCAAGCATAAAACATGGAAGCACATCAAATAAGTGGACATAGAATAAGAGAGAGCAAGTAGGGAGCTCCGTAGAAGAAATCCCTATAAAAATAGTGATTTTCATCACTAAAAGCCATTGTAAATACCATTTCATATTTTTATAACTCCATTTTGTTCAAGCCGAGGAGTGCCCGAGCTTGAGGAGTATTAGAAGTATCACCTTACCAATTTTCATAATTTTTAGACTCCGTTTGAGCCCTCAAATAAGCCCTGGAACCTAATTTTTAACTAGGCCGAACACTAGGTCAAGACAGGGCCAAAACTAGTCAAAAAACTATAAAAAGAGCTAGAGAGCTCATTTTTGGGGTTAGCTTGTTAGAGAATAGAGCTTTTGTAAGAGAACTCTTTTGCAATCGAAGCTTTCCATTGTTCCTCACTCTAGTTCTTTCTCTCTGGGCTTCATGAGCTTTGGATGATCCTACTCCTTGGAGGCCATGGGACACATTGGATCTTGATGGAGGGAAAATCAATTCACTCTTCCAAGTATATGCATGTCTATCATGTTCTGTTACCATGAACATTTTCTTTGATGTGTTATCTAGGTAGACAACTTTGCCTAATATCTCTGGATCCTTGAACTCATAGATGATGACTATACCCAATTGGCTAGGTTGATCTGGCTTGAATCTCCAAAAGGCTTCCTTTGTTTCTCTATTCAAGAATAGTTCTATGCTTTTGTTGTCTTGAGGGATCCAATCTGGAGTGATCACTCTGGTCAAAACTGACTTACCTCTAGGAGTCTGGGGTCCTTGTCCTACATTTCCTTGTTCTAATTCTCCTATCTCATTCTCAGGAATGGCATTTCCAAAATCATCAGTCCTATCTGGTAGGTTGGTGACCACATACATGGTTCCTTCCTTATCAATGTATGAACCTTCTTCAAACTTGACTACTGGGTGTTCAAGTCCAAAGGGTTGATCTGGATTTTTGAGTTGGACCACTGATCGCCTTAGGCCGTCCTCATAGATGCGAACACCTAATCGGTTGGTCCGAATATATTCCAAATGTGTCTTATAGGGGCCTTCTAGTGTTTGTAAATAGGCAGTGCCTGAGTTACCTCCGGGTTTCCCCATGCTAAAAGACATTTCTGAATCACTTGTGTCTGAACTTTGTACATAAGGATAACCACTTAATTGTTGTGCCCAAGACTTAGCTATATGGTTGAAACTAACCTCAGAAGATATAATGCTTTGTTTATCCTTGCCTAGGTGTCTACCAGATCTCATGTTCATAAGATTTGTCTTCTAGTCCCAAAATTCCCCTTTGTATTGCTCGAAATCCCTTGGAGCCCTCTTGGTGTCCTAGTCCCACTTGAGGTTCAACTTCAAATTATCCTATTTGGAAATCAACGCGTTATTCTTATAAAAAATAGTTGAGGCCATGTAGGAGATTCGAAACGAGCTTTCCAACGAGCTATAGAGCTCAAAAAATGGACTTTGGATGAAAAAGTTATGTCAAATCAGGTTTCTGGGGGTCAAAACAGGCAAACAAGACCTTTTGGAAAAAATCACGATTTTGTGAAATCAAGAGAATCGCGATGCTGTGAAATCAACAGAATTGCGATGCTGTGAAATCAAGAGAATCGTGATGCTGTGAAATCAAGAGAATCACGATGTTGTGAAATCAAGAGAATCGCGATGCTGTGAAATCAAGAGAATCGTGATGCTGAGCAATCCCCAAGAAATGCGATTTTGAGTGAGAAACATAAAAAACACGATTTTGAGAGAGAATCGTTTTGAAAATCACGATTTTGTACCTTAGAGAATCGTGTTTTGAAAATCACGATTTTGTACCTTAGAGAATCCTGTTTTGAAAATCACGATTTTGAGCCCACAGAGAAGCGTGTTTCTAGAAAATCGTGTTTTTGGCTGAAAATCGTGATTTGTTGAAAATCGTGGTTTGTGAAAATCGCGATTTTGAGCCCATTGAAAATCGTGTTTTCTCAAAATCGTGTTGTTGACACGAAAATCACGATCTTGGATGAAAATCGTGCTTTTGAACATCGTGATTTCCAATAGAGAATCGTGTTTTTGAAAATCACGATTGCCAACAGAGAATCGTGTTTTTTGAAAAACTTAGAGAATCATGATTTTGAGCACAATTAAAGAATCGCGATTCTGAGAATGACCTCAGAATCATGTTTCCTTCAGAGAGCTTTTAGGTGGGAAATAGAAAATCGTGATTTTCAAAAAAATTTCAATTTTTCACAGAATCACGATTTTCATCATAGAATCGTGTTTTTTTGGCGGGAACTTCAAATTTTTGAGCGCCGAGCAATGGCGAGCTTCATATGTGTAGAAAATCATGAAAAAACATAGGCGCTTGCTCTCCCTTGCACTTCCTAACTCCTTCCCACACAATAATGCATGAAATATGGTATGAAAATTATGAAAATGCACTAAAAAACAAGAAATTTCTATGAAGATGAAGATGGATGAACATGGAGATGATGATGATGATGAAGATGGAGAAGAAAAATCAGAAAAATAATAGAAATGACATTTTTTTAACCTTCCAATGTCGCAAATCTACGATCTTACCATCACAACGCTCGTCCTCGAAGCTCTCTCCCCGGCAACGGTGCCAAAATTTGGTGTAGCTCAAGCGTAAGCACCACCTCCTTTACTTGTCAATCCGCGGAGACATGAGGACTGGTATGAAGACCACGAGCAAGTGAAGGCACAAGTGCGTGAGTGAAAGCACACAAACATGCATACACATACACACACAACATACACACACACACACAAGGTAAGATCGAAGAGAGGAACAATGGAAAGCCTCGATTGCAAAAGATTTCTCTTACACAAGCTCTATTCTCTAACAAGCTAACCCCAAAAATGAGCTCTTTAGCTCTTTTTATAGTTTTTTGACTAGTTTTGGCCCTGTCCAGACCTAGTGTCCGGCTTAGTTAAAAATTAGGTTCTAGGGCTTATTTGAGGGCTCAAACGAAGTCTAAAAAATTATGAAAATTGGTAGGATGATACTTCTAATACTCCTCAAGCTGGAGGACTCCTCGGCTTGAACAAAATGGAGTTATAAAAATATGAAATGGTATTTACAATGGCTTTTAGTGATGAAAATCACTATTTTTATAGGGATTTCTTCTGAAAATTTGGCATACACTTCTTGGAGCTCCCTACTTGCTCTCTCTTCTTCTATGTCCACTTCTTTGATGTGATTCCATGTTTTATGCTTGACCTTGAGTTCCAACACTCCTACTATCAAGACTTGCAATTGAACATGATTATCTCATAGGATTGGGAGGTGTGGAAACCCCTTGTTTGGGCGTGGTGGAACTTCCCATCTACCTTCAAGATGTTCCAATGAAAGTCAAAGTGCTAGTGTGTCAAGATGAGAACCTTATAGAACCAGTTGTCTTGGGTCAAGATTGGATCTATGACCATGCAGTTAAATTAAACCTAAGAAGTCAAATTCTTCAAGTTTGGGTACAGGAACAATGCATTACATTAGACTTAGAGAACTGCATGCTCACAAATCCAGGTGTCCCACATTCTCTTAGTTCTTCTAAGACTAATCATCTGGAAGAAGATATTACATGTGTCAAAAGCTCCATGATCTAGAAGGACTCAATCATGGAAGAAGAGTCGCACAAGCAAGCAAACTCTCCTTCTTTTTTGAAGAGTAAAGCATCAATAGTAGTTCAACCTCACAAGCAAGCACAACAATTCAAGACAACTGCTATAGCAAATAGAAAGACACCCTTCAACAAGAAAGCAGTTCCGAGCATGAAGCAGATCTGGGTACGCAAAGGAGAGCAACCACCAGCCTTGCCCCCACAAATCCCATCCAAGCAAGCCAACCAAGCCAGAAGATGAAGGAAGAAACTCGGACAAGCTCAACCACAAGGTATTCGACAAGTTTGGGTGCCTAAGAAATTAGCAGCAGCTCAACAAGGGCGATTACAGATGTGGATACCTAAAAAGCTCTTACATCCACAACAACCTATGTTCTCCCACATGCAAAAGGTCTCAACAAAGAAGCCACAAAGAGAAAAGGGTAAGAACCGCATACAGAGATTGAAAGAAGATCAAATCACCTCTTCGACAATAGTAGGAAGACGTACAAAAAGGGTATGGGTTTGGAAGCCAAAAATACAAATAGCCTCCACCAAACCAAAGCACCAACCACACTAGATACCACAGTTCAGAAAGCATCCAAAGAGGAAGACGTCTGAAGTGATCTCTACAGTGCCAAATGTTGTTCTAAAATGGACCCCAATAAGGAGGATTACATCATTTCAAGACCCAATGGATACCTCCACCATAGCCGACATCAACATCTACAAGTAACATCGAAAGTCTCGACGAGCGACAACCATGTTCTCCTTGCACAACCCTGTCTTTTGCACCATTCACGTTATGCATTTCCAAAGTATGCATTAATATAGGGCCACAATACATGGCTGTGTATAGACACACTTGAGAATACCAGGCACAAGAGCACATTGATATATGTCAAATATTTTTATTGATACTAACCTTTGTCTTCTTGTTTTGTGACATTGTTTCGCAAAAAAAAAAAGAAGAAGAGAAGAAGAAAAGAGAGAGAGAGCTGGTTGAAGGTGGAACCATTGATTACTAGACATTTATCAGTTTTGATAGAAGTGTGTCTTGGAGGGAAGATCTTGAAGTTCCACAACTTGAGCGATGCTTAACTACTATATGTACAAGAGCATCCAAGGAGATATCTGCAAGAGTTAGTTGATACCCTGAAAATCCTTGTATGTATATTAGATGAGAAGACTCCTGATTATGGTGAGCTAAAGAGAATATGTGAAACTAAGATTGGTGTAGTTACCCAATGTTGTTTGTCAAAGAATATAAAGAAATTCAATTCTCAGTATTTGGCAAACGTTGCTTTGAAAAGAGGAGACAGAACCAGGCACTCAAAAAATTTCATCGGTGGACCATCAACATGGACATTCATCGACAATGTTCCATCACAAATGTTGGGTGTACAACACGAAGAGATAAACATCAATCGACCCTTCACCACGGTACGTATCTTTACTATGGAAACACCATAACAATGATAGATTAGGAAACCTCTTCTTCGGCATACCCTTGAGCACTTAGCTCAAGACCCGCAATTTTTGCACCATACTTCTTCCAATGCATTTTCCAAGTAAGCATGCATAGGGCTACATTACAAGGCCGTACACAAGGCACATATTTTCCTCAACCCATGCACGAACACACTTACCCATCATTCATTATGGGTTATGAGTACTTGGCATGACTACTATGAACATCAACTTTGGAAGATCTAGCGGACATCCACGAAGACTCACAATGACATAGTCATGCTAGAATCCAAGAAAGAAGCACATACCAAGGGACTACAACTTGCAAAGGCTCGCAATGATAGATGAAGAACGGGACAACCAACCCTGCCACATCTGGAAGTCAGACGACTTTTGCTCATACCAAAGGGATACTCCCTCTCAAAGTACTACTTGGAGCAACCACTACAACAAGGGTCTGTCAGGGACGACAGACTCGAGAGGGGGGGAGTGTTGGAACTCAAGGTCAAGCATAAAACATGGAAGCACATCAAAGAAGTGGACATAGAGGAAGAGAGAGCAAGTAGGAGCTCCAAGAAGTGTATGCCAAATTTCCAGAAGAAATCCCTATAAAAATAGTGATTTTCATCACTAAAAGCCATTGTAAATACCATTCATATTTTTATAACTCCATTTTGTTCAAGTTGAGGAGTCCTTGAGCTTGAGGAGTATAAGAAGTATCATCCTACCAATTTTCATAATTTTTAGACTCCGTTTGAGCCCTCAAATAAGCCTTGGAACCTAACTTTTAACTAAGAAGTATCATCACTAGGACTGGACAGGGCCAAAACTAGTCAAAAAACTATAAAAAGAGCTAGAGAGCTCATTAAGGGTTAGCTTGTTAGAGAATAGATCTTTTGTAAGAGAAAACTTTTGCAATCGAAGCTTTCCATTGTTCCTCTCTTTGATCTTACCTTGTGCGCGTGTGTGTGTGTATGTGTATGCATGTTTGTGTGCTTTCACTCATGCACTTGTGCCTTCACTTGCTCGTGGTCTTCATACCGGTCCTCACGTCTCTGCGGATTGACAAGTCAAGGAGGTGGTGCTTACACTTGAGCTATAGGGTGTTTGCTTGCACCTTTACTTTTTGCCATCACTATGGATGGTTTAAGCTACTTTGTTGGTAATCATGTCCAATTAGGTCATATCCATGGTCTCTTGCTCCCTCGGGATAAGGATCAAATGGTTCTTAGACTCTTCATCGATGACACCATGTGCTTTTGTAGAATGATACTAGTTGTGTCACTTACTTTTGGAAATGCTTTGACATCTTTTGTGAGGTCTTTGGTCCAAAATCAACCATTCAAAAATTTCTTTCAAGTCGCATGCGAGCCCACCCTTCGAGTTTTTGAGGATTAAAGATTGTAGTGAACTCGTAGAAGGTACTAGATCTTGTTTGAAGATGTTGATCAAAACAATACGGTGAAATTTGAAAGCCACTTCCTACTAAGGCACAAAATCAATGCTTGGGATGAATCAAAGACCCACCTTATGCTTCATCTGAAGTGGCACAATGGCAATAAACTGGAGGAAATTCGGAGAACCAAAAGAAATTTGGACTTTTGTCACTCTTTGAACTAGAAGTGGTGCCTAAATTGAACCATGATAAGATGAGACTTCAAGTTCAAGGACTTCTGGCATCTACTTATTAAGATCAAGACAGCATTCATCATGTGATAGATTGTACAATTGGAAATATGGACCAATGTCAAAGCCAATAAACTTTGCAGTGATCCACTGTGGTGTAAGAGATGCTCTTGCAACATGGAAGACTTAGGACAATTGTTCTTTTCCTATCTGAGAAGTATGAGCTAGTATTGCCTCAACAAGCTCCTGTTATTGGATCACCATGTCAATTAAAAGCAAGCTTTGTTGAGGAAGAGATGGGATTCTCTTCTACTCTGTAGATTGTTGCTAGGAGTGAATCATTCTAGAAAATTTGGAAGGAAAGATATGTGGCCAACTTTGGCAAGCCTCCTAGAGAGTGGTCAAGAGAGAAAACCTTAATTCTCTACATAGAAGGATTCATGATGATTAAAAATCCCCTCCCTTTACGCACCACCCGGATGTTCATTCTAAAAAACAACCAAATGAAAAACAAGTGGTTCGTCAAGAAAGGATGAAAAAGTTGTTATCCTTCTTTGTTACTCTAAATCTCTCTAAGTTGATTGTACCTCGTTTCCTGTTTATAATCTAGAGCGCTTTTGTAAACAAAGAAAGAAAAATATAACCTCTTGCTATTGCAGTTTTGTATATTGATAGATGTTTTCTTTGTTCCTAGAAGATAAGAAAAGATAGATATAGTCACTTACTATACAAGAATTCCAAACTCATTAGTGTAATCATCACTTACAATGAAAAAGTAGGGTCGTTTGCCTATCTTGGGGGAGAACTAGGAGGATGCCCCTCACCACACCATGCGGTGAGATGGAAAACAAGATCTTTTGGGGATATATTGGCGTTTAGGCAGTCTTGTTCATCTCTCTCATGGGTGCAAAGGCCATCTACATTGCGAAAAGTCAAAACTAGTCTCATCGTTGTGGCCTTAGGGCCATCCCTACCCAGTTTCTACCATGAGTGATCCTTCAGACTCTTGCTTGTGTGAGATTCGAGGGGTCCATGGGTGTTATGAGCTTCATTGTACCTTCAAATTGATTCAAGAATGAAAGAGAGGCACGGAAAAACATGGAAAAACAAAGTTTTTATCACAAATCTAACAAAGATTTTATTAGAGCGATTAAGCAGGTATTTGCATAGTCAAGGTGATATATCGCCTAAAAATTTATCAGCCCAATTATAAAAGGTTCATGCTCAAGGTAGAGTAAGAAGAAAAAAAAATGTCCCAAGCTGCTTGGTTGGGTGGTTGGGCCTTTCATCTCTTAAGGCGGGGGCGAGGGTTCAACCCCCACCAGCAACATGTAAGGGACATGTTACCTTGGAAACCTTGTATCTTGTGGTTGATGTGCCATCGTTTTCCTTGCTTTGCAATAGTTGTGACCGCAGTCTAACTCAGCTATGTAAACTCATGTTCTTGTGGGATAAGGGGGTCCCATGGGTACTATGCCCTTCTTTGTACAATTGCAATTTCAAAGTTAAAGCCTAGAGGAGTAGACCTTGGCTGAACCCCCATTTAAAAAAAGAAAAAAGAAAAAATAGCCTCTATTGTAATAAAGATAATACTCTTTTACATATGTGGATAACAAAAAGATATGTAAACCCCTGTTCTTGTGGGATAAGGGGGTCCCATGGGTACTATGCCCTTCCTTGTACAGTTTCAATTTCAAAGTTAAAGCGTGGAGGAGTAGGCCTCAGCTGAACCCCCATTTAAAAAAAAAATAGCCTTTATTTTAACAAAGATAATACTCCTTTACATATGTGGATAACAAAAAGAGGCGATGAAAACTCTCACAAGCAAAAAGGCACTAGGCAGTAGGCAGCAAGGGATCTATAATTGATTGGGAGGTGAGCCTTAGTACACCATTTCATTTTGACTCTAAGACATACACATATATACACATGTGACGCTTGTAAGTTATCTTTGTAGTTCCCCCGCTTATTGTTTCTAGTGCCGTTCTATACTTATATGATTTAAATATTTTCTATAGTATAAAAAATATGAAATAAATCTTTTAGCATTTAATGTACATGAAATTCGCATATCCCTAATGAAACCATGTAGGAAAAAGGTCTCGGAGAGCCCACTTAAGGGTAAAATTATTTGTCAACACCCCTCCACTCCAAGGAAAAAAGATGATAAGAAAAACAAGAAAAAGAGGGACAAAGCCCCTTCCCACAAAGAACTTAACCTTCAATAATGATCACCATTTGTTTCAATGTTAGAGAGTTATCTAATCCCTCAAGACTGTCCATTATTGTCCAGTCGATTTTTGATAAAAGCTTCAAATTGGACTTCATCTGTCTTTGAGAGATCAAAATTGATGATGAAGACCTTCAAAAGAGACTAAAATGTATTTTGTTCCATGTCAAGATCTCATCCATGCATCCAGCAAAAATGGTGGCTTGCCTATCGGCATTAAAATTAGTTGGAAATCTAAACTTGTGGATAACATCACCAATTGGGGCTTTTTTTGGGGTCATTCTATAGTTCACCATTGTCTCAGTATATGCACACAATATTGATTATGAAAGACTTGCCACTTGGCAATCGTTGGACTCTCTGCCCCTCAACTTCATTCTTTGTGGGGACTTCAATATGGTGGAGGTCCTTTCTGACAGATGGGGGAATAGAGGGTGGATTATTGATGTCGAGAGAAGGATGTCTAGGACCAATTCAAGATTCACCTTGATCTAGTGGAGATCAAAGACAAGGTTGGCTTCTCTTGGTCAAACCTCGAGTTCGGAGTTGATTTGAGGAAAGGCAGATTTGAAACGATCTATATTACATAGAATATCATCAATAAGTGGGGCCCCTTTGCTTTCCCAATGTGTGGAGCTTGTTGTCTCTGACCACTACCCAATTGTGCTTATCTTCAAATTGTACATCAATCTCAATAAAGCCCCCTGGCTTCATGCCAATCCAACAACCTTCTCATTCCCCTTGGTTCAATAGGAGATTGTTGCTGCCTAAAAGTGGGCCTTTGCTACCCATTCCTCTCCAACAAAGTGTTGGAGGATGGCAATCATGAAGACACAACACATCTTGGTTAGAACTTAGAAGGATTGAAGGTTTAGGCATCTTGAGAAAGAATTCAATAAAGGGCACTCTCAATACTAGAGAGGGCTCCAAAAAACTAGAAGCATGCTAAGATACGAAGAGGAAATTCAAAGAAAGGATCTTGAGATATACTTTAAAGATTGGTGGGTGGGAAAAACAGATAAAACTTCTAAAGAGATGTGCAGCCTCCTTAAGAAGAAGAAATCAAAGGAAGTGATCCCTTTCATGATGGATATTGATGGTGTTGAGTGCCAGACAGATGAAGAAAATAGTATGTTGATTGTCAATCACTTCACCCAGCTCTTTCCCCTTATAGATGTGATAGCATGGTGGCAATCTCTAGATTTAGAACCAAAAGAACTCCACAAAATGTGAATCCTTTTCTTGATCTCATTTCAAAAAATGAGATTTTTGAAGCCATTGATGCACTTCCTAATGGCAAAAGCTCTGGACTAGATGGCCTTACCAATGAGTTTTTCAAAACCTTCAAGTACATGGTGACTATTCCATTACATTTTGTGTGTCAAGGGGCTATATCTTTTGACGTGCTGCCTAACTGTTGGAACATCAAGCTTACACTATGCTTGAGGTGGATTTGATCTACATCAAAAACTCTTGATTTGATTACGGAAAAAGAATATCCATTGGAGAGTTCTTTTGCCTATGCTCATTTATTGTATTTTTCTTAAAAGATTTTTCATGGATCTTTTACCGTTGTAAAAGCTTTCTGCTTTACACATGTAAAAGTAGAAAGATAGAGCCCAAATCCCACGAATTTGTGGTGGTTGAGTTGCATTCAATTAAGCAATCAATAACTTAAAAGTAGATCAAACTAGATCTTCACTTTTCTTAGATTGTATGAAAGTGAATTCATTCCCTCCAACAACCATTCCCACCTTCATTTGAATTTAGAATCCACTTGTAGAAGTCATGAAGCACTTCCAGATTCTATTTAAAGATTTGAAATCACTTGTACAATACATGGAAGCAATATACATACACTTGTTACCATCGTTGTCTTGCTCCTTCAATTTTTTGCATCATCTTCTTCGCCAACAATAATCTTGCAAAGGCTTCTTCTCTCTCTACATAACTCCAAATTGAGTGCAAGATGATTCTAGAAAGATATTAGTGTTTAGCTTAGTTCTATAAATTTTCATAGCATTTTGTTATGTAGATTGGGAGAAATCTTAGTTTTTCTGTCTCGGGGTCAATCTATACGTACTCCTATAAAATAGGAGGTACCATTGTTGAGCATTTTATTCATTCCCATAGCATATTTTGCTTATTCCTTATGCTTTTGTGCATTATATACACTCAACCTTATGTGTATCACTCCCATAAAAGGATTTTTTTCTAATTGTAATCATGTTGGTCGCTATGAGCATTTGAATTTCATTGTATCTTTCATAGATAGTAACTTTTTTGAGTTAGTCAACCTCCAAACCTATCTATTTTGTATTGACTTCTTCTTCTTGATGTTGCAAAGTACATAGTACATTTCTTTGCACTTATCGCATGCCCATAAGGTCTATTTGAGTCTCCATAAGCTCAAGGTTTGATCTTATGCTAGTTGGTTGGACCAAACTTCATCGCTTTGAAAGTCACTTTTCTACCTTCAACAAGCTTCTCCAAGTTCTTTGAGTGGTATCACAGCTAGATCAAGATGAGTGATGGCTTTCCCTCAATGATCGAGAAGCTTGATCGACACAACTATGTGGATTGGCAAAAGAAAATGGAGGCCTATTTACAAGGTAGAAATCTTTATGGAATTGTAGCAGGTGATGAAGCTATGCCTATTCCAAGATCCAAAGGAGGACCTACACAAGAGGAGACATATAAGCTGACACTTTGGTGTGCAAGGGATGCTCAAGCCAGGTCGTACATACTAAACTTTATCTCTGACTTTCTATTACCACATATTAGAGGATGCAAGACATCTCAAGAGACTTGGGATGCCCTCGAGACTTTCTTTTCTGCTAGTACCAAAGCAAGAAAGCTCATCTTTGGAACAAGTTCAACCAAATGAAGAAGACACCTAAACAAACCATCACGGAGTTTGTTACCAAGGTCAAGGAGGTTGCGGATCAATTAGCATCTATTGGAGAGCATTGAGGAAGAGGCTATCATGAGGCAAATTCTCAATGGGATTCGAAGTGATAAGCAATGGAAATCCTTCACGACGGCTTATGATCTCATCATGGATGTGCAAACTCCAGACTTCAACATCTTTCTTGGACAACTCTTCAATCAAGAGGCCAACAATAGCATAAAGGAAGTTAAATCCTATCATGGTAATTCAACTAGTGCTCTATATGCAGATAAGAAGGATAAGAAGTAGAAAGGCAAGAAGAAGGAAGAAGATGAAGAAGAGACTTCTCATGCCAACTTTGCAAGCGAGAGCAAGTGGAAAGGGAAGAAGAAAGGACCAAAGCATGACAAAGCCAAAGGTTAGAATGTTCAACCTTGTGCCATTTGCGATAATACCAACCACACCACTCAGAATTGTTGGTTCAATGGGAAGACCCAAAAAGGACGTGGAAGAAGTGGATATGGCAACAATAGAGGCAGAGGTGGACACAAAATCAACAATAACAATAGAAGCTATAATAGAAGGGACTACAAAAATTATTCAGAACATCAACCACATGAAGACTCATTGCTTCTCATGTATCTAAGCCACAAAGAAGGTAAAGAAGATGATCATTTGTTCTACATAGGTTCAGGATGTTCGAATCATGATGCAGACAACATTGCTCTTCTATCTGATTTGGAAAGTTCAAAGCATAGACATGAAGTGCAAACAGGGGATGACACAAAGCACAATGTGGAGAATATTGGTAATGTCAAAGCTTCCAATGGTAGGACAAACATTCTGAGTAAGGTTCTTTGTGTACTCACAATCACTAAAAACCTAATAAGTGTAGGCCAAATAGTGAAAAAAGGCTTGCAAGTTAGGTTCACCCAACATGGATCTTTTGTGGAAGATCCATGTCAAGGCTTCAAGAAGATAGCCAGCAGTGAGAAGCATGGTAGGCTCTTTACTTTGAAGTAGGAAAACCAAGAACATAGCTCTATTCACTTTGGGTCTCAAACCCTAAGTGAGCTTGAAGTGTGGCATAAGAGACTTGCTCATGTGAATGAAAGAACCTTGAAGGATATATGCAAGGATCAAAGTGTTCTAGGACTACCGAACATATCAAAGCAACACATGATGAAGAGGTGTGATGCATGTCAGATTGGGAAGGCACAAAGACAACTATTCAACCACAAAGGCTACATCCACAACAACTTATTGGACTTAGTACATACAAATGTATGGGGACCAAGTCAAGAATCCTCATTGGCAAGATCAAGGTATTATGTCTCATTTATTGATGACCACAGTAGATGGATTGTTCTATACGTTATCAAGAGTAAGAATGAAGTGTTTGATTTCTTCAAAAAGTATCTCGTGTTGGATAAACAATGTTCCTATTGGTCCATTCTATCTAGAATTTACAAGATGTGTACAAAGATTCTATAGTCCTTGTTGGGTTGTAGGGTATGCACACACCCACAATTGTGCATAGGAACCCTCCCTAGACCATAATAATATCTCTTTTTGTATCTACTTAGGAATTCACATAAAAAACCCCCCTTTAGACACTTTTTAATAATTGTCCTAAAAGTAAAGCTTGGGAAGCCTTGTAAATGCTCACATCTTTTGAAGAAGCATGGAAAAATCCCCACGCGCATGTTTCTCCTTTCTTTTGAGATTTCAAATATATGAAAAGATCTTCTTGAGATATGACAGTTAGGCATGTGCTCCTTTTTGACTAGTCAAAAGGAGTACATGGGGGAATTGAGCTGAGCCTATAAATAGAGGCTATTTCTTGTAAAGAGGGGCCTTTTGGCCTCCATGCTAATGGAAAGAAGGTTCATATGGCTTCCACATTTCTCCTTGTGTGTTAGGCGTTGATCCATGTGTGTGGGTTTGGCACTTGGGGTTGTCTCGTGTGTGAGCATTGCCCTCCATTGTTCCCTTCGACGTTGGCCATGGTGCCATTGTTCATGGACGTGGGTGTGTGTGCGTTGCTTGCACTTCTTGCAACTCCTCTTGGAAGAGCCTCTCACTTCCATGTGAGGCGGTTAGGGTCTGTTGCTCCCTTTTCTAAACAATTTTGGTGCCGTTGCCAGGGACGTCGGCCTTTAGCCGTTGGGTTTTTTCAAGCTTGCTGTGCCTACACTTTGTGGATGCACCCAACACTTGGATTGAGTTGTGGATCCGTGTGGCCTTCGGTTGGCCTAGGGTAACTCTCTTCTTTTAATTTTTGAGTAGTTTAGATCTTTATTTTTTTTTGTGGCACAAAAACACCCCCTAACCCCCTTCTTTCTCTCACACACATACACACTTCTGCATACACCCATTCTCTAGCATCAACCCCATCTCTGTCATTTCTTAAAGTTGATGTTCTTCTTGAAAATAGGGATGGGTATCCCCCTTTTCTCCCTCCCTCTCTTCAACTGAAAAATAAATATGATAAGAATGCCTAAACGAGAGGCACAATCAGGAGAGGCCTATGATAACAAAGAAACCACCAAGAAAATTGTAGTGGCCCTAGAAGAAGGGGAAGAGAGATGCACATACATAGGCCATGACCTAACAGAGGAAGAAGAGCATGAGTTAATAACCTTGCTAAGGGAATACAGAGATGTATTCGCTTGGAGTTACAAGGATTTGAAGGGTGTTGACCCAGACATATGCTCTCACACCATCCCCATGACCTCAGATGCTAAACCCTCCAAGCAAAAGCCCTACACATATAACGATAATTACGCTGCCAAGATTAAAGAGGAGATAGATAGGCTGGTTGAAGCTGGATTTATCTATGAAATTGAGCACACTGAATGGGTATCCCCCATCGTAGTGGTGCCCAAGAAAAATGGGAAGTTGCGTGTGTGCATTAACTTGAAGAAGGTTAATGCAACCACAATCCGAGATAACTATCCGCTTCCCATCACAGAACATCTCTTAGAAAGAGTAGCAGGCAAGGAAGTGTACAGCTTCTTGGATGGATTCTCTGGCTATAACCAAGTGGCCATAGCTCCAGAAGATCAGCATAAGACGACATTTGCCACTGAATGGGGCATATTTGCCTTTAGAGTAATGCCATTTGGGTTTACCAATGCACCAGCAACCTTCCAGAGGCTGATGTGCCATGTGTTTAAGGAGTTCCTGAGGAAGAATTTAGAAGTCTATGTTGATGATCTTTGTGCTCATTCCAACATTAGGCAAACCCATATTCCTGAACTCAGACAAATCTTTGACAAATGTAGAGAATATCAAGTCTGCCTAAACCCAGAAAAGTGTGTTTTTATGGTCAGGCAAGGCAAGATTCTAGGACACATAGTGTCAAAGAATGGCATATCCACTGATGAAGAGAAGGTGAGAGCCATAGCCGAGCTTCCTAGGCCAAGGAATGTCAAGGAAGTACAAGCTTTCATGGGGCATTGTGGTTACTACCGCCGGTTCATTCACATGTATGCTGTCATTGCAAATCCCATGTACGAACTTTTGACTAACTTTGAGTGGACGGATGAATGTGAGAATTCCTTCCAGGAGCTTAAACAAAGATTATGTTCAGAACCAATACCAACCACAACAGTATGCTAGGCCTCAACAAACCTACCAACCACAATACCAAGCCCAGCAAAGGCCTCAGCCTGTGTTAGCCCAACAACCTCCAGCTCCATCCAACATGATCCCTGTAAAGTATGCAGCTGCAGAAGAAAACCTGAATAGAGCTATAGTCCCCGTAACACCATTGCTCTCAGAAAGGGATCCCAATGACCATAGCTTCGATTCTACACATGTTGATAGTCCCCAGGCATACTACATGCAGTCTCCTGAACATGGTGAGTCTTACTATAGTGAAGAACCAATTGAACCTAGTTGGGAATCAGATTACACAAATGTCATGTATGCAAACCCTGACCCTAGACCCCAACCTAGGCAAGTAAGACCCCCATTCCCTAGAGGACCATGTTACAGATGTCAAGGAGATCATCTCATTCGTGACTGTCCCTTGCCTCCACCTACCCAACCCCAGTCAGTAACGATCCAAGGCTATTGTCAGGAGTGTGGAAAGGAGCATCTCTTACGGGATTGTCCTAGGAATCCCAACAATATGCCAAAAATCACTCCTATAAACGTTATTGGGTTAGTTGTAGACTCCACAGGGAGTGTGACTTCCATTGCGCCAGTGCAAGTGGTCACAAGAGCTCAAGCATTGCAGCAAAACCAAGCTGTGGATCAGGGAAAGAGCCCCGAGGTTAGTGAAACGGAGAGCATAACCAAGAAGAGGACTAAAGCGTGGAAAGATAGTCGGGAAAGAATGAAAAGATAATGGGCTAAAAAGATGAGTGAACTTGAGGAAAGCATAAGAGAAACCAAAGCCAGGATAACTGAACTCACATCTCCAACTCCCTCTCACACTACTCCACCTCCACCATTTCCAACTCCATCCGACCAACGACCTTCCAACCCACCTCACCTAATTCCACCACCCCCTAGAGTAGGATCAGTCCTAGCAGATCCCACTCCCGAGGACCTTAATATGATGCTTAAAGCCTATCAGGCCAGAATCCAAGAAGGGCCAAACGTAACTGATCATGAAAAATGCTATCCTAGAGCAGAATTAGAGCTAGAACGAACTAAAATTTGTGCTAAGATGGTGGAGTTGGCCCAGACCATGTTCGAAGCGAGTCGCCTCTTTAACATCTCTAGTTCAGCAAAGACACAGTTGCACTTTGATGGACTGTTAGAGAGAATAGAGAAGCTGATTGCCCAATCAGAAAAGAAACCCACCTCTCAACTAAAGGACCAGACAAGCGAAAGTGCAAGTCTTCCTGCACAGGAAGCCTATGTGCATAAAGCCCATGTGCCTAAAACTTATGTGCCCAAAGCCTATGTGCCTGAAGCCTACGTGCCTAACTCTACGGAGCCAGACACATCTTCTTCTATGAATCGATTCACACCAGAATTTCTACGAGAGATTCAAGAAGACAAATGGGCTAAAGAGAGTGAAATCCCTCCTCCTATCGAACTTGTGGATGATGCACACGATCAATTCCCACAAGACATCCCATCCATCTATGGGGAGCAGGAGAGCACCCAATCTCAAGAAAGATTAGACTTCGAGTCTAATTCTTTACAAGAATTACCCCACTTCACGGGCCCATGGGAAGCCAAGTCTACTTGTATGAGAACCCCCACGGTCATGGTACGAAACGAGGAATCAGTCTTACCTAGGAACACAGAGGTAGTGAAAAACACTAAAGTGCAGTGCAATCTCAAGTTAGAAGAGCTACTCAAGGTTAAACCTGAATTATGGAAACATGTAGCCAAACAAGTACCAGAAATAGCCAAAGCTCGTTCCCAGGTAGGATCACAGAGAACAGTGCCAAAAATACCCTTGGATAAGATAGGAGATATGTGTGAGGGTGAAGAAGGGAACACCTATCTTCCCATTACCTACCAGGAGTACACCACCAAGGCAATTTTGGACTCAGGTGCAGGAGTTGCAATTGCCACCACTTCCCTATGGAAGCGTTGGGGCAAGCCAGCACTCAGGCCGACGAGGATGAAATTGCAGATGGCCGATGGTCACATAGAGAGACCCTTAGGATTGCTAGAAGGTATAACTCTCACCACCTGTGGTGTCGAGTTCGAGCATACCTTTGCTATATGTGACTTCAGCAAAAATCATGCCTATGAGATGATTTTGGGAAGACCATTTATGCGACAATTGCAAGTGGTACAGGACTGGGGAACCAACTCCTTGTATTTGCAACACTTAGGTGTTACAACCAAAGTGAATCTCAAAGATTACTCTCATAGAGATGTCCCTCCTATCCAATGGAACCCCATCCATAGAGCCAAAGATGATACGGAATCGGTGCATTCCATAGGATCAGGATCCTCATGGATGCATGAAGACACTCACTTATGGATGTGTGCTTGCACAACCTATGGGTGAAGGTAATATGGATCTTCCAATTGCCTATGCTAGTAGACAATTGAACGCAGCTGAACGAAATTACACCACTACGGAGAGAGAAGGCTTAGGCATGGTGTATGCAGTTAAGAAATTTAGACACTATTTGCTTGCAAATAAGTTTAAATTTTTTACTGACCACCAAGCATTGTTATATCTCGTAAACAAGCCATGCAATACTGGAAGATTAGTAAGATGGTTCCTCCTATTAATGGAATATGATTTCGAGGTTGTGGTAAGGAAAGGTAGGACTCATTTGAGGGCAGATCATCTCTCTAGGCTCACATCTGGAGAAGCCCAACAAGGAGTATCAGATGATCTTCCTGATGCTTACTTGTTTAATTTGGAAGTGGTGCCGCAGTGGGCTAAGCCATTGGTGCCAGTATTGACATACGGGCCTAACCACCCAGTAATAGCCACACAAGATAGGGAGGTTATAAAAGCCCAGAAGTACCACATCATGGCAGGAAGCATGTACAAGCACACAGATCAAGGAATCTTGGCTTGTTGTGTGGAAGAGGACGAGTACAATAAATGGTTGCAATTAGCACATGTAGGTGCATTAGAGCAACACTATTCAAAGCAACGAACCTTACAGACACTAAGGAGACTCGGAGTACATTGGCCAACTATGGAAGCTGATGTCCAAAGGTTGTGCAAGGAATTCTCAATCTGTTGCAATAAACCACCTGTGGAACACGCCACTCTTTATCAAGTGTCCATAGTGCCAGATTGGAGTGAACCGCTAGTATCCTTCCTGAAGGCAAAAACATTCCCTCCAGGTATGACCTTGGCTAGGAAAAGGAGTTTAGAACAAGAAGCCCAGGATTACTCACTCGTTGGTGATAATCTATATAAGCATGGTAAAGATGGTTACCTACGGCTATGTGTCCATGAAAGTGAATATCTCAAGATCTTGGACACTGCTCACCAAGGTGTAGCAGGAGGACACTTTGGACCAGATCGGGTGATCAAAGCAATTCTATTTGCGGGCTTTTGGTGGCCGACCCTTCACATGGATGCACATACCTACGTGAAACGATGTGATGTCTGTCAGAGAACTCAATATCCTATACGTAAAGATGAGATGCCACTGAAACCTATGATGGGTGGACGTGCATTCTCTAAGTGGGGAATAGACTTTGTGGGTCCTATTAATCCCCCTGCTAAGGGTTCCCACACAGAATATATCATTGTTGCAACAGACTATCTAACAAAATGGGTAGAGGTAAAAGCCACAACGAAGAACGATGCTCAAACAACAGCCAAGTTTTTATTTGAGAATGTGTTCACAAGATACGGACTACCCATAGAGCTAGTCAGTGATAGAGGCACCCACTTCTTAAATGAAGTTATTGAAAATCTACTCCAAGAATTCTTGGTAGTTCATAAGAAGTCTGCCCCCTATCACCCCCAAGCTAATGGCCAGGCTGAGAGCACCAACAAGATCTTATGCAATGTACTGACAAAACTAGTAAACAATAAACGCTTTGATTGGGACAAACAGCTACACCATGCTGTTTGGGCATACCGAGTCGCCTACAAAACAGTACTCCAAGCCACCCCCTTTCAGATGGTATTTGGCCAAAACGCGGTGCTACCTTTGGATTTCCTAATACCTACATTAAAAGTAGCACAAGAGCACGAATGGACGGGTCATGAACTCTCCTCTAGACTTTTTGACCTTGAACGATTAGGAGAAACTAGACTGAGAGCAGCTGCAGGGATATATGCAGCTAAGAAGAGACAGAAAGCATACTTTGATGCCCACGTGAAGGATAAGGGCTTGAAAGCAGGAGACTTAGTTTTAGTCTACACACTGAAACAACACGCAAGGAAGCTAGAAAAGAGAGGCTACGGACCTATGATCATCAATAGGATCTCCACGAGTGGAGCAGTACAACTAGCCACTTTAGAGGGTGACGTTCTCCCAAGCTATATAAGCGGATGCAGAGTCAAGTTGTATCAGGAACCCCTCACGGAGGAAATGCTAAGTCGACTCAATACTGCTAAGAAACGCAAAGAAGAAGAAAAGCGAATTCGAGAAGAAGCCCAAGCAAAAGCCTTAGAGCGCATACGGAGAATGAAATTAAGAAGACAAGGTAGGGAGCAACCTGTGCCAGATGCATGTGCAAATCAAGGATATCATGTGGCTATGTGTGAAGTTTCAGGTGTTAGCTCATATAGGATAATTGATCGACGTCCTTTCATAACCGTAGATATAGGGCAAGGAAAGAGTACAAGGACTGTAAGAGCCTTGATTGACTCAGGTGCAGCCACTAGTGCTGTTAAATTGTCTCACTGTCAAGAGTTGCAATTAACTGTCAAACCTGTGGAAGCATATCTCGTAGGATTGGGAGGCGTGGAAACCCTTTGCATGGGCGAGGTGGAACTTCCCCTCTATATTCATGATGAGACAATGACAGTTAAAGTACTAGTGTGTCAAGACGAGGACCTCACTGAACCCCTTGTCTTGGGTCAAGACTGGATCTATGACCAAGCAGTCAGCTTAAACCTAAGAAGTGGACTTCTTCAGGTATGGGTCAATCATAGTCGAATTACAGTAGAATTAGAGAATGGAGCACTCAAGGAACTAGGAAAGGCACACACTCCTGGTCCTTCCAGGAGTACACATGAAGATGACCATGCTGTTCTTGTCCAAAACTATGTGTTGCAGAGGAATGATGTTTGCAAAAAAGGAGTCAGGGATGTGACGGAACCCCCTTGTTTCCCAAAGGCCAGAGAGAAGCAACAACCAAAGGTGGATCAACGGCAGAAGAAGCAGGGTACTACCTATGTCAGAGATCACAAGCACCTGCGTAGCAAAGTGTCTCAGCTAGTGAAACAAGTGTGGGTGCGGAAAGGTGAACACTTGGTTGCACTCAAGCCAACCACACGGGCAAAGCCTCTTATTAGTAACCAACAACACGATACTAATAAGAGGTCTTTCAGAAACTCATCTACTAACACGAAGTCTATTTGGGTGCCCAAGAAGTCGATGAAGGCCAGCCCACAATCAAGAAAAATTTGGGTGCCTAAGGCTTGTTTGCGGGCTCAAATAGCTACACCAAGGCCACACCCCTTACAGTGTGATCCATTCACTCACACCGCCGACATCCACTCGTTTTCAACACACAGGAACACACCAAGGCCCATGAGCACAAACAAAATCACTGGTAAATGGGT
This sequence comes from Ceratopteris richardii, assembly GCA_020310875.1. Lineage (NCBI taxonomy): Eukaryota > Viridiplantae > Streptophyta > Polypodiopsida > Polypodiales > Pteridaceae > Ceratopteris > Ceratopteris richardii. Next base: position 176,210,422 of record CM035411.1, read on the forward strand.
CCCTAAAAGATCTCATATTCAAGCCAACACACCCATAATGCTCTCGAGAGTCTCTATGAAACCAAGAGCAAAACCTATCCACTGCATTTGGCAGCCTAAGACGTGTAACAAACCCCCAGACCCCATTTGTAAATCCATGACCACCTACTAACCACATCACTATCATACTACATCATTTCACTTAGCTCTTAGGTCTACCGAACTCTTAACCACACACACACTCGCACCGAGCACTTACTAACCCATTAATCTCTCCCGACCCTCATGTTAATGTTGTAATGGGGACAAAAACATTCTCTCTTGTCCTGTACAATGTTAACACACGTTTCTATATTCTCACAGAGACAAGAAGCAAGAAGTAACATGGCAGATACGGTAGGAACTAGCTCCCAGGCAGGTACGCCTTCCGGTGGAGGAGGAATTAAAGGAACGACCAGCAGCATTAAGGGCATTGCATGCCATACCAATTCAGAATCCTCCACAGGGTCACACAATGCCGGTGGGCAAAACCTCACACTGGTTCAGTGATGTTGCGGGACCTCTGGGTGAAGGCACATACATGTGGGAGTCCGAGGTAGAATTCAATGGACGTTGGGGCAGATACCACTTCTTTACCAGAGAGTTTGAAAAGCTACATAATAACGAAGGACTGAAGCCGATATGGAAGAAGGCTGGGCTCTATGATTATTTCAAGTTCCAACTACCAAAGCCCGACTTTCTAAGGTGCTCATACCTGATTAGCACCCCCACCCCAAGTAAAGACAAAAAAGGATACAGCTCCTTTGTACTTCCGTCACTCACAAGGGGCAATGAGCTGAAGCGTTTCCGCTTGACTATCAACTTGGTAAGAGAAGCTCTCGACATGAAAGGTATGCATATTCCTACAGAGAAAGAGACTATGGTCCCCGATAATATGAAGAACAGGAACCTGACAAAGTTAAAGGATATGGTTGCGATGACTCCTACGATCGCCATTCATCTGCGGATGGTCATGCAACATTTCGCATTCCCCGTGCAAGACAGGTTCACAATGCCTCCCAAGAAGATCTGGTTTAGCCTCTACTTAGTGGATGCTTTTGATTTGACAATCAATATGCCCCACTGGATTATAGACCAGATCCATATGGCCCATCAAAGATGGTATAAGAAGCAAATATCTGTACTCTATGGATGTTGTGCGCTTACCAGAATCATGTATAGATGTCTCGCCTATGATGTACTGGTGCAAAGAGCTCTCATTTGGTCCAGAGCACAGGAGTTTCAACGCCGATTGTCAGCCGTCGGACCTCCCTCAAAGAAGATGAGAGGCACCATACAGATGCCTTGTGCACAACCCCGCGGTGCAACCCTAACACCAGAAGCAACTCCAAGGCTTCCTCGAAGAGTGCAACCATTTACTATCAGGTTACCCAGGCAAAGCACAGATGGCCCTAACCTTGTGTTTCCACCAGTGCCTACTGATCTGGAATTTCCTCATGGATTTACTTTGGAAGATCTAATGGATGAAGAAGTGGCTAGGATTATTGAAGCTGTTAATGCGGAAGTTGAGGCAGAGCAGGGTAGTGGACAACAAACGGCTACACAACAACCCCAGACACGACAACCAGAAGTGGTAGAAGTGGAAGAGGAAGAAGGAGACCAAGAAGAGGAACAAGAGGGATTTTCTGATGAAGGGACGCATGACTATGAGCAAGAAGTTATGCAGGAGCTAGAGGGTGCCCCAGCATATACAAAAGAGTTGAAAAAGCTCCACGATACCATCAACAGGGTCCAACAACAACATAAGTTATCCCTAGCAGCAGGAAAGGCTATCATGCACCAAATCCTTGAGGAGGAGGGAGTTGACGAACAGTACCGTGCCACACTAGATATGATCTCTGATGCCCTAGGAGTACCTGAGGCAGTGCAGACGGCCCTGGCACAATCACGCAGAATGGAAAGAAGATACGGAAGACGTCCCCCACGAGCAGGGAAACAAATGAATGTGTTAGGATCAGGACCACAAGGCACCCCCACAACCACGGGCACTGCACACACCGCTCACGACACCGAGGAGGCCCATATATCAAGTGCACCTCCATCACCTCCCTTACCACCTTCGCCTCCCTCTCCACCACATTCACCTCCCATGACCAATGTAACAACCACCGTTACCGCCTCCGGACCCACCGCCATGACTGAAGCACAAAACGCCAATCAACCCACACACCCTCTCGACACCTCCCATGCATACACCTCCACTACCACTGTAAGCCTCACGGTAGCCACTGACATTCCCATCCCCCCACTCACACTTTCGGGCAGTTCACAGTCACAATTGCACACACCACTATACACATTCACCACAATCACTGCACCCACAATTCCACTATTCACAATCACTCCCACTACTGTTTCCACCACGGATTTCATGGACATATCACCTTCCACCGCACCTCTCCCTCCCCCCATACCACCACAATCTCGCATTCCCCCACCACCCACTTCACCATTTTCCAGCACTGCATTCACACTTCCCATCCCCTTTCCCTTCCCCTCTGCACATAACACCCTCCCTGCATCCATCCCCATTAATAATGTATTCAATAATATGTATCAGTGCATGTCTCAGTTACAACAACACTATCAGCACCTCGATGCTCAGCATACAAGCTTGTTCAGGAGACATGAGGAGTTACAAGGAAGATTCATTGATTTAGAGAAAGAAAAGCATCAATTACATCAGCAGTTTAGTGCATTGCAAGAACAACATGAGCAACTAGTGGCAAATCCACCACAGCCAGATGCAGACGAAAGACAACATATGGATGATTTGCTACACTCACAAATCACAGAGAACCTCAAGCTCCGCCGCAACATGGCTCTATTACGAAAGCATATGTCTGCAGCCCTAGAAGAAAATAGACGGCTTCAGACACAAAATGAAGAGAACTTGGAGTTAGCCATGGAAGGTTCCCGACAGGAAATTGACCCAGAGAGATTTAAGGCTATTCCCTCGGACAATATGCAGATCGTATTGGAAACACATGCGGATCTCCTCGAAGCCCATGCAGCCTTAGAAAAGGAAAGGGATGAACTACGAAGGCAATTGGCAGCTCAACCAGCACCACCCAAAGAAGTCCCGACCACAGCTCACACAGCTGACGAAGTAGCCGCGCTTAAAGCACAAATCGAAGAATTGCAAACGAAAGTGCTCGCATATGAACGCCAACCCTCCCCCTTGGCAGAACCAGAACCTGAAGACCTAGTGCCAATCGAAGTAGAAGAAACTTTTGAGGACCCATACGTTCCAATGCCACCACCTGGAGGCAAGCAGACAGCAGAGAGTATCGACACCCTGGAAATAGAGGCTCCGGAATGGATGCAGAAATTGGAAAAAGTGGCCACAACCCACGATGACAGGGTAGCAGTCCAGATAGCATCGATGTCACGATTAGAAGAGGTGGTCGTTAAATCGGACTATTTTAGGAACCTCTCTCATCACAGGTGGATCGGCACCTCCGACGACCTGTATGTTCCTTTTTGCGTCTTGATGGCAGACTATAATGCTGAAATCAAGCACCACACTTCACGGGAACCAACCTCTGCTACACAGTTCGCACCCGACGATATCCCAGATAGTGCCAAGCAGGGAAATATTCGCCAACCAAATTGGAGGATTCGGCTTCTGGAAACCTATCCGGAAATGAATCGCACCTGGAATAACATGCCCCTATATATCAAGTACAATCCCTGCTACTGCCCTGTTTTCAGAAGACGGTCGTGGCCAAAATACACAAAGATGGTGCTAACAAACAAAGGCTGCGAGAAGTGGCTCAACTATGTCTACTTGGCGCCACCTAAAGGTCAACCTACTGTAGGGTATATGATATCGACAATTCGGCATTGGGGTGTCAGGTTCAAAAACGTACCAGATGTCATGACACAGATGTGTCTTAAAATTTTTGAACTCATGATAGTCACCTTTCGGACCTTCAAGAATGTTAAGGAACCTCACCTCTCTGCGCTCGGATTTAATGAAGGCAATCAGGATTTAGTTTATGACATGAGCACAACGCCCTCCATTAATGTTGTCTATGCATGGCATGCCCGCATAAAGTACCTACCGGCCTGCTTCAAACAAACATTTGAAGAGATGTTTGTCACAGGGTTCTGGGAATATCACTCAGAGATTTTCATTCCCAGGCCCTCACATTTATTACAATTGTTTGCAGTGGAACAAGCTCTCCACTCCAAAAAGTTATGAATGCCACATCCAGAGGTTCCCGGGCCGGTAGATTGGGATGCTCTTCTCACCGCCTTGGCCAAAGGATTGCGGATTTCCGAACATCACTTAGCGCAAGATGTTGTTGAGTACTACATCCAAAAACCCTCCCAACAAGGGTCTGTCAGGGACGACAGACGCGAGAGAGGGGGGGGTGTTAGCAGCAGACAAGGGACTGAAGGACTGGCAAGGCATGGCAGTCAGAGAAGAGAGTCAGAGGGGAGAGAAGGCATAAGCAAACAAGGGAGTCAACGACGATCGGGCAAGTAGGCCAATAATTTTCTTCATGAAGAAGCAAGTACGAGCATTCACGCAGATCTAGCACTAAGGCAACCCTTTAATTTTTCAAATCCTTACACAAATTAAAAGTGATTCTCATCACTTACAACCCTTGTAAATACCATGTTCACCTTTTTGTAGCTCCATTTTGTGCAAGCCGAGGAGTCCTCGAGCTTGAGGAGCCTTAGAAGTACCTACCTATCAAATTTCGTATTTTTTAGATCTCGTTTGAGCCCTCAAATAAGCCTCGGAACCTAATTTTTAACTAGGCCGAACACTAGGTCTGGACAGGGCCAAAGCTAGTCAAAAACTATAAAAGGAGCTAGAGAGCTCATTTTTGGGGTTAGATTGTAATTGAAACAAACTTGTAAGAGCTTTCTGAAAGTAATCTAAGAACTCCATTGCTCCTCACTCTTTGTCTTGCCGTGTGTGCGCGTGTGTGTGTATGTGTGTGCATGTTAGTGTGCTTCTCACTCATGCACTTGTGCTTCCACTTGCTCGAGGTCTTCATACCATCCTCACGTCTTCCCGGATTGACATTAAAGGAGGTGCTACTCATCACTGAGCTACACCGAATTTCGGCGCCATTGCCGGGGACGTCGGCCTTTAGCCGTTGGGTTTTTTCAAGCTTGCCGTGCCTACACTTTGTGGATGCACCTCACACTTGGATTGAGTTGTGGATCCGTGTGGCCTTCGGTTGGCCTAGGGTAACTCTCTTCTTTTAATTTTTTAATAGTTAAGATCTTTATTTTTGTTTGTGGCACAAAAACACCCCCTAACCCCCTTCTTTCTCTCACACACATACACACTTCTGCATACACACATACACACTTTTGTTTTGGCCTTTTTATCGTCTGTTATGAGGGAGGGATTCTGGAGGTATTCTTTCACGGTACTTCATAGCAGTAGAATTGATACTGGTTTGGTGTTGGTCTCTGTGCTTGTTTGGGTCCTTCTCTATACTACTTGATACTTCGGGTTGTGCCCCATCTCCCATTGTGCACCTGTGTCAGCCCTTTGTGCTGATGCATCAATCGGTCTATTTTGCCTCAGTGTTTTATCAAATCACTTCGCTGTTGAGCTTGCTTATTTACGTTGGTGGTTTTCTTGGTCACTGGGGACATCTCTTTCAATCATCAGGTTTTTTTTTCGATCGCGGGGGAAGCCTTACATCACACATACTGGGTAAACATGATACTCCTTCATTCCTCATTGACGAATGGAATCTGGACGCCTGAAGGTGGGGCGACGTATCAATGCGCCTGTAGAAGGTCCAACCACAACACATGTCAGGGAAATGGTGGGGCGACGTATCAATGCGCCCGCTGATCAAGTGTAGGAATTACGATTCACAGATTCCCTAGGTAACCTTATGGGGAAAATACTTGCCATAATAGTACAACAAAAATCAAGTTCAGATTTGTTTTCAACCATAGATCTTTGGAGAACTCTCGGGGATGATATTTTTTGGAGGTATGGTATGATTTCCCAATACAAGGATGGTGTCCACATCTCTGCCTAGACCTAACGTTATTTTCGTATTATGGATTAAGACATATTATGTATTGTTCAAGACAAAGGCCAGAGTGCAACATGTGAATGGACTGTTCCACTAATGAGAATTGTATCCAAACCTCTCTTACTTCCAAAGGAGCTAATAATAACACAACAAGAAGGGCTACACATGATGCATTGGATCCTTTAGGAAATAATATTATAATCTCGTTTATGGCAAGCTTGCAGGAAACCGCTCACCCCGGTGTTCCCTGTTGAGGCATCTGCGACTTGGTTTACAGGCTGGATAATGGTTGCTTTTCGTTGGTTGGGGCTAACCATAGACCTTTATAGGCTAGCCACTACATCACTTTGAATAATGCGGGAGGGTTGTCTTCCTAAAAGAATGAATATACGCTTTGAATAGCATGACTAAAACACTTCATAACACATGAACTCTGATGAGGACTCTGTTCTGTAATTCATAGAGATCTGAGTAATTGTTTTTTGCTAGGGAAGTCATTCACTGGTTTTACAATGCTCACATGGTTCTCATTTAAGGCTTGTTTCTCTTTCTTTGCTTTCGTGATTGGAAGCTTAGCAAAACGAACCTTCTGCTTATCACTACTTGGAGCATGTTTTTAGGTGTTGGGGGTTTAACATATTGATCACTTACATAATGTTCCTCTAAGATTTTGCTACTGAACCTCTGTATGAGTTTGTCTAAAAGTGATTGATTTTGATGTAACAGGTGGAGTACCCACATTTCATTAACCATATGTGATTAATCCAGCCCCACATTCATGAAAATATGCATGACCTTTTCCCTTCCGTTATATATGTGATTAGCTCCAACAACATGACCACTTGTTAGGAAAGTCCCACACAATCTCAAGGTTTCTAATGCAAGGAATAAGGAAATTTTCAAAAAGATGTCTCTTTAATAGAGCTAGTCTTGTAGAGGTCAATGCTCCTTGAAGTGGAAACTAAAAGTTGGACTAAATGTTCTATTCAAACCTCTTTTTCCAGAAACAGTCTAGTGGTTTTGTATGTTTCATTTTAGGTTCTTGGGTGAGGCTCTATCATTCCTACTTGGGACTATATGGTGGGATGCATGCTGGGCTGACTGCCCCCCAAGGGGATTGTGTCGCCTAGCTGTAAAGATTGAAGATTTGCAGATTGAAGGATGAACTGAGGGCTTGCAGTATTGCAGATTTGAAAGATTGAAGACTGATGTGTTGCAGGTTCGAAGATCAATGAGAGGTATGGAGACCTGAAGACTGCAAATTGCAGAATGAAAGATTTGCAGACCTGGAGCTTTTCAGAGTTGAAGACTCGAGCTTGATCCAGTTTAGTTGTGTATGATCCTTTCCTCTTAGCTTTGTCGAGGACGACAAAGTCTAGGGGGGGAAAGAGTGTTGGGTTGTAGGGTATGCACACACCCACAATTGTGCATAGGAACCCTCCCTAGACCATAATAATATCTCTTTTTGTATCTACTTAGGAATTCACATAAAAACCCTCCTTTAGGCACTTTTTAATAATTGTCCTGAAAGTAAAGCTTGGGAAGCCTTGTAAATGCTCACATCTTTTGAAGAAGCATGGAAAAATCCCCACGCGCACGTTTCTCCTTTCTTTTGAGATTTCAAATATATGAAAAGATCTTCTTGAGATATGACAGTTAGGCATGTGCTCCTTTTTGACTAGTCAAAAGGAGCACATGGGGGAATTGAGCTGAGCCTATAAATAGAGGCTATTTCTTGTAAAGAGGGGCCTTTTGGCCTCCATGCTAATGGAAAGAAGGTTCATATGGCTTCCACATTTCTCCTTGTGTGTTAGGCGTTGATCCATGTGTGTGGGTTTGGCACTTGGGGTTGTCTCGTGTGTGAGCATTGCCCTCCATTGTTCCCTTTGACGTTGGCCATGGTGCCATTGTTCATGGACGTGGGTGTGTGTGCGTTGCTTGCACTTCTTGCAACTCCTTTTGGAAGAGCCTCTCACTTCCATGTGAGGCGGTTAGGGTCCGTTGCTCCCCTTTTCTCAACATACTTCAGGCTGACAGCCGCGTACCAGCATCTATAGTTGTCAAACTCATATCCTTTACACACTAGAGCCTTGGCGGCGTGGATAGATCGCTATCCTCCCAAAGTATCCACCCGAGTTCAATCCCTGATGGCGGCAGCGCATGGCAAATAGATATCTTTTAGCTTTTGCTTTATTAAAAGCTCACGGGCAAATTAACGACGCAGGTGGACAGCTTTTCGTAAAACGATCGCGATGGATTTGTTTTCTTCCGCAAAAGATTTACGATCATTGTGCTTTATTTTGGCTTTTAGGAGGGGTGCTTTTCAAGTACACAAACTACTATATAAGAAGCACCTTGGGCTCATTGTATTCATCCTTCACCTAGGATCAACACAAGCTTTCTAGAGCTTGGACCTCAGTAGAGGTGGTGTTTCTTCTAGCACATGGGGCAGCCATGGTGCTAACTTGAAGCATGTTGAGGAGCAGCTATGGAGTTCTTCTTGGTGATTCTTCTTGGAGAAGATGAAGGGTGTGCTCACACTCTAGCTCATGGAGAGGAGGTCATCTCTTGTTCATGGCAAGAAGACTTGATTATTAGCAGCTTGATGGTGAGGATCGCCCATCTACATGATGTATTTGAAGATCATCTTCTACAAGAAGATGTTAGGTTGAAGATTATCTTCTACAAGAAGATGTCTGGCTACTTCAAAGACATTGGATGGGACCATCTACATGATTTTGAAGATTATCTTCTACAGGAAGATATTAGGTTGAAGATTGTCTTCTACAAGAAGATGTCGAGCTACTTCAAAGACATTAGATGGTGATTAACATAAGATTTACATCTTATGTTAAGTATTCAGGTACATATTCTCTTTATGCACACAGGTACTACTTGAAGTTTATGGAGGCTGTGGCGTTCATATCAGGAGGAGTCCTATTCGGCATAGGTACAAGAGAATCAATACTTATATGCTTTATGCATATTTTTATGAGGTGTTTGAGAAGGTGTGTTCACATGAGTTTGAGGATTTCCGGAAACAATCTTGTTAGCATTCTATGCTACTTTATAAGTATGTGATCTTTTCACACACGTATCTAACTTAGGGTCTTCCATAGCCTAAGTTTAGATGTAGGTTTGTTGACCATCAGTTTCACACTGATCCTTCCTCATTCAGTCACTCATATTCACTCTTCTATAACCTATTAGGTCACACATCTCATGTATATTCAGATTACTGCCCACACATCTGAATATGTTTGTTACATTGTACATTCACTCATTCATCTATTTCTCATCACATAGAGTGGCTGAGAATTTTACTCCCACATTGTACATTGAACATTGGTATATATGATACTATGAGTAAGCGATGGCTTACGTAACACCTTACACATGACGTGTATTCTTTCTCTATCTTTGTCTCATCATCTGTATGATTAAGTTGTGGTATGTTCATGTTTTGTCAATATGGAAGATTGCTGGAATTAATGTTGTACATGAATGGAACTATGGAACCATGGACCTGTGACATGAGCCTAAGGGCCTACCTCACTTCCAACATCTCGCACATGTGGAGAATCATACAGGTAGATCACTCAAGAAGCTCAGATCTGATGGAGGGGGAGAATACTTCTTCAAAGAGTTTGATGAGTTCTTGCAGGATAAAGGTATCAAAAGGGAAGTGGCTACCAAGTACTCTCCTCAACTAAATGGAATTGTAGAGAGGAGAAACAAGACATTGGTTGGATCAACCCAAATAATGCTTGAAGAGAAGAAGTTGCCACATTATCTATGGGCAGAGGCTATTTCAACTCATGTGTACCTTGTCAATAGACTACCATCCAAATCACTTCAAGGTATGACTCCTTATGAAGCATGGCATGGAAGAAAACCTAGTCTTGGACATTGCAAGGTGTTTGGTTGTTTAGCTTATGTTCATGTACCATCACAAATAAGAGGTAAGCTAGATGAAAGGGCAACAAAGGCAATGTTTATTGGATATGATTCAACTCAGATGGGTTATCGGACAAACAAAAGATAACTCTACCATATGATCTTGTTTCTTATTCTCATCAATTAGGAAGCAAGCATGATACATAGGTCCAGGATCCAAGAAATGATACAGACGATGACCAAGATGAAAGAGAAAAGGATTACAAGCTATGGAAGTAAAGGGGCAAAGCAAAGATGCAAGAGATTGGAGAATGCTCCAAACAAGCACCTAGAAGATCAACAAGTGAGAAGAAACAACCAAAAAGGTATGGATATGATTCCACATTTGTTATGAAACATTCAATCTACTTGGAAAAAGACTCTATTTTAGAGGAACCCTCAACCTATGAAGAGCCACGGGGAAACTCTAATTGGGAAAAGGCCATGAAAGAAGAAATAGATGCATTGAAGGAGATGGACACTTGGGATTTGGTTCCAATGTCGTCGAATCAAAAGGTAATTGGTTGCAGATGGGTATATAAAGTTAAAAGAAATTCAGATGGAAGAATTCGCAGGTACAAGGCAAGATTAGTTGCCAAATGATGCTCACAAAACCATGGTATAGAGTATGAGGAAACATTCTCACCAGTTGCAAAGATGACTACAATCAGAACATTAATAAGTGTAGCTGCTTCAAAGAATTGGAGACTCCTCCAACTTGATGTGAAAAATGCATTCTTAAATGGATGGATAAGTGAAGAGGTATACATGTCATAACCACTAGTCTTTGAAAACCTTAATCATCCATCTTATGTTTGCAGACTTAAGAAAGCATTGTATGGATTGAAATAAGCTCCTAGAGCTTGGAATTACAGGTTGGTTGCATACCTTCAAGATCAAGGGCTCAAAGCTAGCAGCTCAGATCCTTCTCTATTCATCAAAAGGGATGAGGATGAGGTTTTCTATCTATGTGTATATGTATATGATATTATTGTGACAAGTGATGATGTGAATGGCATTCAAAGGATCAAGAGACACATGCAAGAGGAATTCAAAATCAGTGACTTAGGTGAGCTCACATATTTCCTAAGTATGTAGGTGATATACATAGATGAAGGAATGTATTTGACTCAGAGAAGATACATTCAGGATCTACTTCTCAAGTTCAAAATGGATAACACTAAAACCTACAGGTACACCTTTGGAGATGAATCATGAACTTAGTGTTTATGAAGGTGATAAAATTGAAGACATTAAAGAGTATCAAAGCTTGGTAGGTAGCTTAATATATGCTACTCATACAAGGGTAGACATCTCATATATTGTGGGAGTGCTTAGTCAATTCATGCACTCACCGAGAAGATCACACATGGATGCGACTAAGAGAGTACTTAAGTATCTCAAAGGTACAATCAATGAAGGTATATTCTATCCACATTCTTTAGATTTGGATATCAAAATCTATTCAAATGCAGCTTGGGAAGGAGCTAGGGATGATAGAAGAAGTACTTCTGGTTACTTAGCATTTGCAGGTTCGAAGCTAGTGTCATGGAGTTCCAAGAAGCGAACTATAGTTGCTTTATCCTCAACTGAAGCAGAGTACAGAGGTTTGACCATAGAAACTCAAGAAGCAATATGGTTAAAGACATTGTATATAGATTTGGGACTTGTGAGTTCCAAACCTCACATATTTGATTATGCTCAAGATGTCCTCTTCCTTAAGATTGACTTCAACAAAAGCTTATGACAAACTCGAGTAGGACTTCATTCTCCAATCTTTAAAAGACCTTAGCAACGGCCAGAAATTTATTAAGATGATCTTTGCATTGCTAGGAAATTATTCAACTCCAATAAACATCAATGGCTAACTTTCTCAAACTACTATTTTAAAATGGTCTATCACACAAGGATACCCCTTGGCTCCTCTTCTTTTTGTTATTACTACCAATGGTCTCGGATCCCTAGTTAAACATCACACATGCTTAGGTCTCATTCAAGGCCTTGTTATCCCCAATAAACATCAATGGCTAACTTTCTCAAACTACTATTTTAAAATGGTCTATCACACAAGGATACCCCTTGGCTCCTCTTCTTTTTGTTATTACTACCAATGGTCTCGGCTCCCTAGTTAAACATCATGCATGCTTAGGTCTCATTCAAGGCCTTGATACCTTTAAGTGTCGACTAAATAATTTTTGTGAGGCATTGAGCTCCAAAATTAACCCGAAAAAAACCACTTTAAAGTTTATCTTTGGGAATCCACCTCAAATTTTGATTGACCATGGCTGTCAATTGATCCCTAAGGGTCATGTCTTCCGCATTTCAATGGGACTTGATTTTTTAATGGGTCAGTGATGAAATTGAGCTCCTTCTAAAGTCGACAACAAGTTGACCTATTGGAAAGGTATGCATATCAACCTTGCATGGTGATCTATGGTACATAACACATTCCTTGTGTCTTCAATTATTTACTTTTTATCCTGCTAGAGATAGAAGGACCAAGAGATTGCCAAATTGGAAAGAATTTGCAAAAACTTTCTCTAGATGGGTGATCCTAACAGAAAGTGTGTACCCAAAATTAGATGAGCTACTTGCATAAGCCAAAAAGAACAATGTATTTTGGGCATTCTTGACATTGATGGAAATTGTCAATAAGTTGGTGTCCGAATGGTTAATTAAAGCATGGATTGAATGGGGAAGCCTCTTGGGCCAAATTGATTTTTAGAAACAAGATCTCTCTTAGGTTGTTGGGCCTTCGGAGGTGGAAGGGACTTGATCTTATCACTCTTTTGTTCTCCCCCTATCCTATTGACTCCCAAAGGCTCAAGCTTGGTTTTCTCTCAATGGAAGAGGAGGAGCAAGATGAAACAATATGTCAAGATCAATGAAGAGAGGTTGAGTCATAGAGCCTCCAAAAGCTAGGAAGCTTTTGAAAAAAGGGTTCCATTTGTGGAAGCACCTTTGGAATCAAGAAATAAGGAAATGGGTTAGATTTGAGGAAATTGACTTGGCTAGGAGAGTGGACTCTGAAGATTGGTCTCTGTTGCGAAGAAGATTCAATGCCTAAGGAAGCTTTGGAGCAAAGGGTTCCATTTGTGACAGACCTTTGGAATCAAGAAACGAGCCAATGGATTAGAGTTGAGGACAATTGAATTGGCTAGGAGAGTGGACTATGAAAATTGGTCTCTATTGCGGAGAAGATCCAGTGCCTTAGATTGCTCAAAGACTCACCTTATTGGGAGCAACCCCCATGCTTGAGGGTCTACGATGGCACAACAACAACAATCTTGACAATATTTTGAGATTCAAAAAGAATGTGGACTTTCATATCACTCTCAATAGGAGGTGGTGTGTGAATTGGTCGAGTTTAAGATGGGATTTTAAGTTCCAATCCCTTTGGCATCCCCTCATTGAGATTAAAAAAGCGAGTCTTATGTGGCAAATCCTCCACCGGGGAATTTGGACCAATGTAAAAGCTAACAAGATGTCTAGTGCTCCTCATTGGTGTAAACATTGCCTACATGGAAATGACAACTTGGGACACCTCTTCTTTTCATGCCCCAAGTGAGTGTCGGTCTCATCGGGCCTTGAAAGAATCATGTTGCCATAGCGACAAATCAACTGGAAGCAAGGAGTTCTAGGTGAAGCAATCGGTTGTTCTATAGCATTGTGGAATGCTATAAGAGGCAAAGCCCTCTGGAAGATCTGGAAAGAGAGGTGTGCTTCCAACTTTGACAACCCTCTGAAAGAATGATCAATCAAACAATCTCATTTCCTTTTAAGCAAAATAATTTCCAATTGTAAGAAATCTCTACCATTTAAACATCATAGAGTGTCCTTCCTCCGTAGCAACAAGATTAAATTCAAGTGTGCCCCCTATGAGGAGGAGGAAGGGGTTATTAACCTTCTTTGTAGTGTTCTCTAATTCTAGCAAGTTTTTTTTTTAGTTAACTGTGCTTTGTGGGATTTGGAGGTGTAATAGGTGATAGGCCAGTTCACTTTTAGAATTGTTTTTTTTATTAATTAAAGTTTGAGTAGGTGTACTCCAAGTCCCTTTTAAAACAAATTCCATATTCCAAAAGACTAGAAAGCGGAATGAGGAAGAGATCACGGCGAATTCCTGAATATCAAATCAAACGAGCTTCAACAAATATCATTAAAATATGGATTTTTTTTGGGCTGGTTAGCAATCAAATCAAGATACGAACGACCTCATGGCGGGATTTTTCGACTTTGCTTTTCACAAGTTCACACACCTGATCTTTGCGTTCGAAGATTAAGAAAAATAAAAAGCAATCATGTACAGGTTTGCTTTTGGCATACATGCTTTCTGTTTTTCTTAAACTGTTAAAAAATCTCATCGTTACCATTGTCCATTTTTTCCTTTTGCGGTACGTGTATTAAAAAATCTCATCGTATTGGCAGCTGGTGCACTGGTGACTGGTGGCTCGTGGGCCTTTGTGTTTGCTTTCGGCCTACTTGCTTTTTGATTTTTCAGAACATTGGAAAAAAAAAGCTGTCATTACCGATTGTGCTTTCGCTCCCATCAACGGAGCTTTGCGCTGTCCTGGTTCGCTGGCCTGGTGGTTGGGCTTTTCGTCTCTTGAGGCGGGGGCGAGGGTTCAATCCTTGGCAGCAACATGTAGGGACATATGAATTCTAGAAACTGTTGTATGTGGTTGTTGGCCAACATTTGACCATCCTCGCGATAGTTGTGACCGTGTTTAACCCAGTCCTGTAAACCCCTGTTCTTGTGGGACAAGGGGGGTCCCATGGGTACTATGCCTTTCCTTGTACAGTTGCAATTTCAAAGTTAAAGTTCGGGGGAGTAGGCCTTGGCCGAACCTCTATTTAAAAAAAAAAACAGAGCTTTGCGCTTGCAGCTTTTGGCATGTTGATACGTGTTTTGCATTCCCAGAAGAAAAGAAAAATATAGATGTGGTCACTTTTTCTTTAAATGGAGGTTCGGCCGAGGCCTACTCCCCCCGACTTTAACTTTGAAATTGCAACTATACAAGGAAGGGCATAGTACCCATGGAACCCCACTTATCCCACAAGAACAGGGGTTTACAATACTGGGTTGAACGGCGGTCACAACTACCGCGGGGATGGTCAAACGGTGGCCAACAGTCACATACATCAGTTTCTGGAATTCATATGTCCCTACATGTTTCTGCGAGGGGTTGAACCCTCTCCCCTGCCTCAAGAGGCGAGAGGCCCAACCACCAGGCTAGCGAACCGAGACACTTGCTCTACAACCACTCCAAACTCATTAACGTAATCGCCTTTTGCTAGAAAAAGAAGAGCCGTTTGCTTTCCTTGGGGGTAATGGAGTGGATTGAAGCTCTGAAGGCCACATTAGCCACACACCCCTCACCACATCATGTGGTGACATGAAAAACCAGATTTCTTCAAAGATAGTTCGCTTTCGGGTGCTCTTGTTCATTCTTTTCGCTAGCAATGAAGGTAATGCACACTCGTGCAAGTCCAAAACTAGTCTCCTTGTTCTGACTTTAGTGTCATACATACTTACAGTGGGTTCAAACTGCTCGACGGCACAATGAGTGCTTCCGTATGGCACAATCTGATTTGCTTTCAAAAAAGAAAAGAATTATGGGCCCACCATTTCTTGAGCCAACCTCCCCCCTTGGAACAAATATGTGCCACTCTGACAATACCTTTTGATTGGTTCTATAAATTGTTCAACCAATAGAATAACTTGAAAATTTCAAAATCCGGAGTCTATCGTGATGCTATGTGAACTAAATCCAGTGGCACATGATGTGACTCAGCAAATTTGTGCTGCCCTTTCTAAACCCACCCTTCGTTTGTACCTTTAGCAAGCTTTCGGGCTCTATATGTTAGTAGATGCTAGATGTTTAACTCTAGATTCGGGTTGGGTGTTAATTAATTAAGCAACTGTATCTCAAAGATCGAGCTTCCTTTATAAAAAAATGTGACTAAAACACTAAAGTTGAGGGAGCTGGAAAGTTGAGGGATTGTTGACTCTTGAGGGATTTTGTTCAGTAGGATAAGACATGCTCCTTATCCAGCTTTATACCTCATTCTTCAAAATAATTCGAAAAGCTTGTTACAGTATATTCATACAAGGAAAATGTATTATTGCAATTAAATTATTAAGTTTAATAAGGCAAATTGCAGAAATGATCAGACATTACATAATACATGTATTGGTTAGGGATTCAATGCCTAATCACAATGACATCGAAGGCGATGTAATGCTGCAACAACTCAATAATTCAAGAATCAATGTCTTATCAACCCTAAGATATGTATAGTCTAAAGGAATCAATGTCTTATCATAGTATAATTTAAGGGTATGGCATAATGCATTCATGCAATCAAAATATGCAGTATAATAAAAGGTTATGGCATAATGCATTCATGCAACCAAAGTATGCAATATAATAAGGAACTAATTGTAAACATTATACAAGTTCATTGTCATGCGTACATTCCACATCATTTAATGGCTAATTTCAATGACATTGACGGTTGAAAACAATGAAAATAATGTTATCATTTAGATGAGACGCATATAGTAATTGAAAAGCCATGAACATCAATGGCATGCCATAAGATAGTTACCCTCTTGAGGCTTGAAAATCTAAGTAGATTGGCAGTGAAGTTGATGTGAAAAGTGGAGTCCAAATCATTATACATTGGTCCGGGCTTAGCTTATTCATAAAGGGAAGTTTAGCTATCACTTAAATATAAAAATAAATACCAAAAATGAAATTCCCTCTCGTTTGAGTACTTAAAGTTGTCAATTCAACCTCACTTAAAATGTGTTGCTTAGTGTGGTATTACTTCTCACTTAAAATGTGTTGCTTAGTGTGGTATTACTTCTAGCAGTAAAGTGGATAATCTGAAATAGACAAGACCTTTGTAACAAACATATGCCAGATTATGGTTTCTTAAAAGAGAAACATTACAAGCTTTCTAGATTTTGACTATCTGGTCATAACATTGTGATATACATTGAGTAACATGTCATGTTTTTCAATTATTATCATAGATGAGGATTTTTAATAAGAAGGAGGTAATATGACTCCATTTGATTGGCAGCCTAGTGAGCAACCGTGAAAAAACGATAATATCAATCAAGAGAAAAAGACCTGTGAGATAAGGTTTTTGAATTCCATGGGAGCAAGGAAGCTCCTATTTATTTGCTTTTTTTTTTGGTGCATATAATGAAAAAGTAATAAAGCCGAGTCACAAGAAGGACAACAAGGATAGAATATAAAATTTTCAACAAAATGGAGGAAAATCAGAGAACCTAAAGAAACATGGACTTTCGTCACTCTTTGAACTAGAATTGGTGCATAAATTGGACTTTGATAAGATGAGAACTTCAAGTTCAAGGACTTCTAGCATCTACTTATTGAGATAAAGAGAGCATTCCTCATGTGGCACATTGTCCATTGGGAAATATGGACCAATGTCAAGGCCAATAAACTTTACAATGCTCCATCGTGGTGCAAGAGATGTTATTGCAATAGGGAAGACTTACGACATTTGTTCTTTTCCTATCTGCGAAGTAGAATTACCTAGGAGTGCCTCAAAAAACTCCTCTTATTGGATCACCAAGTCAATTAGAAGCAAGCTTTGCCGAGGAGGAGATGGGATTCTCTTCTTCTCTATAGAACATTGTTAGGAGTGAATCATTCTAGAAAATCTTGAAAGAAAGATGTGACCAACTTTGGCAAGCCTCTTAGAGAGTGTGGTGAAGAGAGAAGTCTCTTAATTCTCTACATAGAAGGATTCATGACGATTAAAAAAACCCCTCCCTTTAGGCACCACACGGTGTTCATCCTAAAAA
>CM035411.1:176233262-176258262 GCA_020310875.1 Ceratopteris richardii
GACATGCATAGGCACGTTAGGACTAGAGTGCGACATAGAGCCAGAGGGGAATATTGTATACATAGGAAATGGATTGGAGTTCAAGAGGAGAATGCGTGCACTATGCGACTCTTATCTGCGCTTTATCCACTTACCGTGGAAGTAAGTAAAAGTTTTACATATAAATTGAAATATATATCTTATGTTTTATTTATATTATGTTTTTTATTTTTGTAGTGAGCATGATGAGAGGGATAAAAAGTACGTGCTCAGTTCACTTGAGACGGAGTTTGGGACAGGGTGGTCTCTTAAATGGTGTTTAAAAGAGATGCGGACACTTATGGCGCATCGTCGTGACAATGCACGGTATGTATGTATATGAGAGAGAGAGAGAGAACACTAATCTCGATATTAGGGTTTTGAAATCCCTAATTTAAAAACTCTAATTCAACCTTTTAGCCATATGTTTGAAGTATATGTACACCTCCGACGTCCTACTAGAGAGATGTCTCTCCTCCCAACATTATGCCTCTATATATAGCTACTCGAATCAACGAGGATCATGATTCATAATATATGTAAAGATATATACACATCATGTAGATAGGATACATAAATATAAAATGGAGTAGATATATTATGCTTCACACATACATGCCTAAATGCACATATAAATATATATATACATACTAACATATGTACATGTACATATTTACACATACATGTACATGCCTACATGCACACATAAACATATATATACATGCATACATATTTACATGTACATATTTACACATAGACACATATACATAGATACATGTACACAATTATAAACACTTGCATATATTACGTACATGAATACATGTATACATATATCACACACATGCAAACACATACATATACATGAAATACATATATATGCATACTAATATATGTATACATATAATACACATGAATACACACACAGATGCATACCAACATGATAAAAATTTACTCCTCGAAGATACAGCTATATATAAAATAATTAGGCATACCCCCGAGCTTCATGTTCTAACTTAGAAGAACATGATTTCATCTCTCTAGTAGGATTCATCGTTATTCAAGTTAATAAAAAAAACCTATTATCTGATATCCATTCAGAAGCTTCAAGTTACTATCTAATCTCTGCTCATATGTTTTCATTATTGCCATCATTTTGGTAAGACATCAATATAGTCTCATCTTCATTATCCTTATTGATTTCATTTATTTCTTCTATTGTTAAATCTATGTTCTCATGAATCACATCATCTATTGGTGGATTAATATCTATTTCTGGTAATTCCTCTTCCTCATCAATAGAATCAGCATGTAGAGAATTATCCTCTTCATCAAAAAGATTAGTATCATTATCACGTATAATGAGTCTAATTTCTATTCCAGATGTTGATGTATCAGTATCTGATGCTGAATCATCAAGAGGACTTTCTTCAATCTCTCTAACAATAAATTGTTCAAACAATGACCTACCTCTAGGTTGCACATGAATGACTTGCCACCAAGGATGAGCATCTGGGTTTTTATAAAAAAATGCTTGTTCAATATGCCTAAGAAGAATATATGGTTCTTTAGTAGATCGCATTACCTTGGAAGAATCAATTGCCCAAAACCCAGATAATTCCTTTCTTATTGTAGAATTACTACCTTTATACTCCGCTCGATACCAGTCAACCTTCAAAATGACCTATCAAAATATATAACAACAAAAACGTCCCATTATTAGGTGCTTAAAAAAATAACTAACTCTAAAAAATATATATAAACTTTTTTCTACCTGTTTGAATGTACGAAATGAAATTTTGTAGATACCAACAATAGATCCTAGGTAACCAAGTTCGCTATCTATAAGGTTCGTGTCTTTTGAGCTAGCACGTGATAGTTGCTTGAAACAAGCAACAATACTAGAATCCTCTGTTTTACGTAAAGAATCAATGGCTTTGATTCTAATATGCTGTCCAAAAGCCCACATATTAGTGAACATTCGAGCCTGCAAAATAAATTCAATTAGTAAATAGAAACTAACATACATATATGAAAAAAAATAAAATATATATTTTAATAAAATTACCTTTTGTTCACAACCTATCATTAACTCTCTTTGCTCATCTGAGATTTCTTCATTATTTGCGTTGGCGCATTGCAAATGACTATATAGCCAATCCGTGAACGAAAGTATATCTGTAATCTCATTATTATCGAGATTACGTCTAGATCTTTTGTTTTTTCGCCTTTTACTTTGGAGACTTTGAATTTCCTCGTACTCGTTAATGAATGCTTGCATGCATTCGCTATTATATGCTACAAAAGTAGAAACATCATTTTTTTCTTGAAATGTAAATAAGAATGGAACCCCCTTACCTGATAATACCTCATCTGTTATTTTTGAAGAAGACTCGTTGGTCCATGCACGTGGAGCTTCTTCATGAACTCTTTCAAGGTACTCACTAACGTAATACATGCACTCTTCAAGCATCCAACCCTTTGCCATGGATCCTTCTGGTTTTGCTCTTTGTCGCACATAACCTTTTAGTATTCCCATAAATCGCTCGACCCAAAACATCCATCGAATGTTGACAACAACGGCAATCTCTATCTCATCTACAAGATGGACTAGTAAATGAACTTGAATATCAAAAAATGAAGTAGGAAGTTCCTTTTCCATCAAACATAGTAGCTCTTTGCATTCACGTTTTTTTTGTGGGATCGAATTTCTATCGATCTCTTTGGATGTAATCCACCTATACAAATCATAAAAACAATTGTAAAGAAGTTAATTAAAAAATACAAGATATCCAATATTCATACATATTAAATATAAAAGTATCATAATTACCTTATAAGTGATCCAAGACGATAGATCACATCTCGTACTCCTTTCGTTGTACATCCATCAATAACCAAAGGTAAAATATGTTTCAAAAAGTTATGCCAGTCATGGGTCTTTAATCCAGATAAGCTCTTATCATCCATAGTAAACATGTTTTGAAACGATGCTCCATATCCTGTCGGAGTCTTGATCAATTGAATTCTATTGTTGATAGTCTGTATCTCTTTTGTTGTAAGTACCCAAGGAGCAGATGCATAAGTCGTTTCTTGTCGATGTCTATCAAAAACTGGCCATACCTTTGGTTTGGATTTTTTATCTTTCAAATCATTCCTTGATGTTGTGGTATCTTTTAGTCCAAGAAGATGCTGCCATAGTGAATAACCAATATTTTTGAATATATGCATAGGATCAAGAAGATGACATACTTTTAACTCTTTCCAATACTCCAAAGAATACCATATTGATATGTTCTCTGCGAGTGCCAATTTCCCTTTACCTCTGTTCACATACTCATTATCTGAATCATCACTGAAGATTTCTGCTTCTGGATCTATCAGAGGTCCATCTGTCCATTTTTTATACCAATCCATAGGCATCATAGGTTTTGGATACTGGCCTGTTTCAAGCTTTCCATTAAAATGTATCGCTTCTCTTTTAGATCTTAATGGATGATCATCAGGCAAGAATCGTCGATGTCGAAGATAAATATTTTTGTTGAGATTCTTACTATAGATTGATCTCAACCAATCACCACAATATGGACAAGCTTTATAACCCTTAGTAGATATTCCTGCATCATGGAAAAGGATAAAAATATAATTAGATTAAATCATATTTATTTACATGCATATTGAATAAAAAAATTACATCAATACCTGAACAAATGCCATATCCAGGAAAATCGTGAATAGTCCAAGCCACAATACCACGAATCGTAATATGTCTTTCATTGATGCTTTTTGATATATCAATGACATTAATACCTCTCCATAACTCTTGAAGATCGTCAATGAGAGGAGCAAGATATACATTCATATCTTTAACTTGTCTTTTGCCTGGGATTAAAAGTGAAAGCATTAAATGTTCCTTTTTAATGCTAAGATATGGCGGAAGATTGTAGTTTATGACTACCACTGGCCATGTTGACCATTTACTGGATTTCATGGAGAATGGATTAACCCCATCTAATGCAACTCCTAACTTTAGATTCTGTGGATTTTGTGCAAATTCAGGCCATGTAGAATCAATATGCTGAAAAGCAACACTATCATGAGGAATTCTGATTATTCCATCAGTACTTTTGTGATCATGTCCCCAAGTCAAAAGCTTTGATAATTCGGGGCTTTGAAACATATGTCTAATCCGTGGAGCCAATGGAAAATGTCTCAATACCTTATTCGGGATTTTACCTTCTTCACCCTTATATCGAGGAGATTGACATTTGGGACATGTCAAAGAGTCTGCATATTCACCTCTATATAAAATACAATCGTTAGGACATGCATGTATACATTGATAATCTATACCAAGATTGTTGATTATCTTCTTCATTTCATCATGTGAGGTAGGAAGAATATTTTGACTTGGTAAAAACTTTTCAGATAATAACCTGTAAGTTTATCAAAAAAAGATATATTAAAAAAGGTAAATAAATATACATACATATATACATGTAGGTTTTTATTCTTACTTTAGATAAGGTAAGAACAAGAAATTGAATTGAATAGATACTTTTTGTCCGCGCATCTTTTAAAACTATTAATGCATCTTTCAAAATATTTACGCAAAGCAATCGTATCCTGTCAATTCACACATATGTTCATATAATGGTGACATGGATGAATCGCATGCACAAAGGTTAGTCAAGATAGAGCAGGATTTCTCGGGTATGCAGTAAACCTCTTGCATGTCAATGATGAGCATCTGAACTTTAGGATACAAAGTGGACTACTGTCTCTTGAGTAACCTCTGTGCATGCGACTCATCCATGTCACCATTGCGAATATTTGGAAAGATGCATTAATAGTTTTAAAAGATGCGCGGACAAAAAGTTTCCATTCAATTCAAGTTCTTGTTCTTATAACCTTATCTAAAGTAAGAATAAAAACCTACATGTATTTATATATGTATATATATTTATGCATATATATATATATATATAACTAGATAGAAAATTGAAATTTATACCTTAATAGTGTCGAAACAGATACATTACTCCATCCAAAACGATTTTGAAGGTTGAGAATAAGTAAGCTCGCATTTAGTCGTGTCAAATGACTTCCTTCATATACATGCTTTAGACATTCCTCTCGAAGATATTTCTCATTTTTAGAAATATCCATGCTCTCACTGTCATTTTGATACCAATCCTCAATAAAATCTGCCATGCCATCATCTTCATCATTGTCACACAAATCTTGTACTTTATCATCTTTTGAATATAGATCTTTCAACTTTGCATATTGCACATGCTTAGTTTTGCGTAGCCTCCTCATGGAAGCTTCTGATAAATGAGGTCTTATTGGTAATTGTGAATGTTGTGGACGAATATCATCAACATCATACGTTGGAATCTACACATATAAATAAAACTCATTAGTATTTCATAAATGAATAAAAATTAAACTTCAAATATAAAATTAAGTATATAACTTATTAAATATGGATAGAAAATTTTTATTCTCTCTAGCTAAAAGGTGCTCTTGGAGGTCTACGCCATCCATAATTCACTAATAGTTCATCACCAGCATGTAATGTAGTAATAGCATTGACAACTATGTATCTTGATACATCTCTACTCATGTATGGTGATTCATGACTATTTTCACGCTCCTCAAATGTGCAATTAGTCCTTGAACTATTATGTAACCCTCGACTACTATTTATTAAACCTGCTATATTTCCATGTGTGTAAGGTCTTCCATCAATATATAATCTTTCATTTTCTGCATGTAAAATCCTTCTACTAGTAAGAGATGCTGCGTTCAAGCATATTCCATAAGTACTCATGCTTTGAACATGACGTGAAAGTCGATGCCAATCTCCCCATCCATATATAGGACCACAGAATGACATAAGAGTGACTTCAGAGTTCGGAGGCACATACAAATCCTCTACAATAAAGAGACCACGACCAGCATTAGTAATAGTGGATGGAGCAATCATATAGCGATTACCCCAAAAGTTGAAAACCTCTCCATCTAAAGGAAGTGGTCCTCTATTCCATCCTCCATATCTTCTTCTATCATATGTTTGTACTAAAGAACGATCACGAGGTGGCAGTGGATAATCTCCAGCCGTTTCATTCTCTAAACCAGGAGGTAGAGGATTTCTAGAAACCTCTGCTTGTAATTGATGAACAGCAAGTCCATGACGTGTACGAGGTATATTAACATTATGAGAAAAATCATCATCATCATCATCGAGCAAGTATTCCTGTATATCAATAATAATTTGATTTTATACATGGTTTTTAAATAAAAAATGACATTAATATATATAGAAAATACATACCCAAGCATTATCACGTTGACTAGGTGATGGTGCATGCCCAAAAGTACCATACTCTGCCTCATGTTGAATACATTCCAATCGTGGTCTTCGATACGTGCCATAACAAGAGTTACACCAACATATAATATGCTCTTGATAGTAAAATTCATCATAATTCCTATCGGAGGACACATGTGAAGTCGTTGCATGGGTAGGAGGTGGTGGAGTACCCTCTGATTGATCAGAATCTGCACATCATAAGAAACATAAAAAATATATATAAGTTATGTATCCATCAAATATAGTTAAAATTAAATATTTCATAAACTTACAGTATAAAGTCCTTGCACGATGAGGAGACGGTGGTGGAGTTCCATCTGATTGATCAGAATCTACAAATAATGGTATTTGATATTAATAATTTGATTATCTACATAAATAAAAAATTCACATATACATATTTACACAGACACACATATTCACATATACACATTTATACATACACACATATTCACATATACACAACACATATTATTGTGGGATAAATGCATGTATTTTGTATGAATGAGTGTATATGCATGCATGTGTGTGTACGTATATATGTGGATATGTATATGTGTGTTTATGTTATATGTATGTATATGTGTATATATATACATATATGCATGCGTATATGTTGGCATGTATATGTGTATGTGGGTATGTGTATGTGTATGTGTATGTGTATATGTGTGTATATATGTGTATGTATTCTGACTTTTTTTTCTGTTTGAGATTAAATTAACAGGAGATATTGTATGGTCGAAAAAAATAAGAGGCGAGCTAACATACCACCTGAGTCGTGGCAGTTTTTTCGTAGACAGCTACGTCTTCAGGAGTCATTTCCTCAGCAGAAGGTACACAAATTAATAGTTTATATTTATAATTGTTAGATATTGTAGTAATTTTTTAATTTAATTTATGTATTTTTTTCCTTGAATAAATAGGCTGCTGCAAAGAAGAGAGTGGAGTCGGGCCACACATCGCACTTAGGCCAAATGGGCCATAATGGTTTTGTAGCTACGTTTGTAAGTATATGTGTTATTGTGAGTATATTTTTTATTTTAGTTAAAATGCAAGCAACTAATGTTTTTTGTTTGTTTCATTGCAGCGAAAGGATTATGGCGGATATCCTACGAAACACGAGATCGAGTATGATACACATTTTGGATATCGGCGTTTGAGCGAGTATATACAAGATCATCCTGATGCCTTTGTGAGTATTTTTAAATTTTATATAATTATTTTGTTGTTATGAATGTTTTAATTATTTTATTGATTTATGTTTGTTATATGTAATACAAGAGTATTATGGGGAGACAAATATGGATGAGGTGGAGAGACAAACACAGGAGGGACGATCTTGATCGTCACAGGGTGATCATGAGGATGAGGATGAGGAAGATCAGGATGATCATGATATTGCTGATGATGATGATGATCATGATGATGATGATTAGGATTTTAGTTGATTATGACATTGGATTATATGTATTTACATTGATATATATATATTTTTTTCTATATATTTTTCATTTCAGTCATGTTTTGAATTATGTGTATGGTATTAAGTAATGAAGAGTTTTGTTCTATTGATTGTTATTATTGTTTATATTAAGCATGTGTTTTAATACTTTAATTATATAATTCATTCATATGTGTGTACCTAAGTGTATATGTATGTGTGTGTATATGTATGTATGTGCATGTGTATGTGTGTGTATATGTATGTATGTGCATGTGCATGTATAAGTGTATATGTGTGTATGAGTATGTGCATGTGCATGTGTATGTGTGTATATGTATATGCATGTATATGTATAACTCTATGTGTATGTGTGTGTATTTGCATGTATATGTGTATATGTGCATGTGTATGTGTGCGTATATGTATGTATATGCATGTGCATGTATAAGTGTATATGTATGTATCAATATGAACATGTTCTTGTGTATGTGTGTGTATATGTATAACTATATGTGTATGTGTGTGTATGTGCATGTATATGTGTATATGTAGGTATATGCATGTGTGTGTGCTTCTTCATCATGTATAAGTGTATGAGTGCATATCAATAAGTGTGAGTATGGTATGTAATGAAAATAACACAATTCAAATGATCTACAAATAATAGAAATTGTACTTACAATTGTGATCCATAGTTTTTGCTTGGTTAGCTTCTTGAATAACCTGCAATAACGAGACAGAAAAGAGAGAGAGAGAGAGAGAGAGAGAGAGAGAGAGAGAGAGCGAGAGAGATCTAGAGAGAGAGAGAGAGAGCGAGAGAGATCTAGAGAGAGAGAGAGATCTAGAGAGAGAGAGAGAGATCTAGAGAGAGAGAGAGAGCGAGAGAGATCTAGAGAGAGAGAGAGATCTAGAGAGAGAGAGAGAAAATTCAAAGAGAGAAAGATGTAGAAAGAGAGAAACAAAGACAGAGGGAGACAATAACAGAGAGCTTAAGCAAAACAACAATTCTGCATATACTTGCTTCAGCTCGTAAGCGCAGCGCAATTGCGAACGTTGGAGAGCTCTTCGATCGGATGCGTGAAAATGCCGATTGCAGAGCCTCCAACGTTTTAATTTTTGTCCGCCAACAGATCGTCGTATAAGCGATGCAACGCGTCGTCGTATAAGCGACATTTGCTTAGCGTCGCGTATACGACGGTCTGCACCGTCGCTTATACGACGGTCTAAACCGTCGCTTATGCGATGCAAAAATATGTGTCGCTTAAGCGACACATTTGACAAGCATCGTTTAAGCGACATTAAACCCAAGCGTCGCAAATACCGTCGTTTTTTGCGACGTATAATCGACGGTCCGCGCTCGACGGTAATTCCGACGCGAGTTGCAATTTTATAGCGACGAAATTCTATCGCGTTAATCGTCGCTACACGCCCGTATTCCTTGTAGTGATTGTTCCTTAATAAATATGATGGATCACTTAGCAATTGTGAGTTTTGAACCTTAATAAATATGATGGATCACTTAGCAATTGTGAGTTTTGAAGACCATAAATGTTCCGAATTTTTAATCCAGCCTTACAAGGTATCAATCATCTTTCGTCAATTTTTATTATAGTGTTTTCTGTAGCTGAAAGTGGATTTCTTGAAATGCATTAAAAAATGGAAGGGAAACCAAAGCTCAAGAATTATGACGTACATGAAGATTAAAAAGAGCCATTATTATCATAAAATGTGTCAAATTTCTTTTTTTCTATATATGACAGTGATTGGTTTTCATGTTTGACATCTTTTTTCATGGAGATTCCTTCAAATTTATATATACTCTTCTAAGTTCTTCTACTATAAAATGACTTTTTAACATTGCACTCTCCCTAATCATCATCTGTGATCAACCCTTCATGAAACACTCCACAAGCCATTCATAGATTTCTTTGTACCGTCATAGGGATAACCAACCATCTACCAAATTTCCTTGTTATTTGAAGTAAATAGCAAAATATTGCGGCACTCTCTTTGTTCACATTGATTCCTAACTACATGTAGTCAAACTTCCTTTTTTTTAGCGAACAAAAAGGTACAAAAGGAGCATCCTTACTACATCTACATAGAGGTAGGGTGATGAACAATAAGGAAGATCTTTCAAGAAAATTTAGGAAGGTCCACTTCCGATGTTGGAATACCCAAGATATCTAGTGAACATTGTCCAAATGCCCCCAAAACCTTTGAAAGAGCTAAAAGTTAAAAGCTCTTTAGAAACGAATGGTGGTATTTTGGATGTAGAGATAAATAGATTGTACTTTAGAAAAACCAAGTACGGAGTTTATTGTTTGCATACCCAAAACATCAAGCTAGTTTACTTATATACGACTCATCACACACATAACACATAAGGTAATATTTTATTTGTAGATCAAATGATGTCGAAACATTTGCAATAGATCAACAAACCACTTACCACATTCCCAACGAAGTTACCACATTCCCAACGAAGATGTAAGAAAATGGCTGTAAAGGTAGGAAGTTAAAAAAGAATCCAACGGACGATGAAGGAATTATATTTAAACATTCTCTACATATATATATATGTGTGTGTATATATATATATATATATATATATATATATATATATATATATATATATATATATATATATATATATATATATATATGAATAGATAGATAGATAGATAGATAGATAGGTAGGTAGATGGATAGGTGGATGTATAGATGGATGGATGGATAGGTAGATAGATAGGTAGATAGATAGATAGATAGACAGATAGATAGATAGAGAGACAGATAGATAGATAGATAGATAGATAAATAGATAGATAGATAGATAGATAGATAGATAAATAGATAGATTGATAGATAGATAGATAGGTAGGTAGATAGGTAGGTAGATAATAGGTAGGTAGGTAGGTAGATAGATAGATAGATAGATAGATAGATAAACAAAAAATTCACTAATATGAGGTAGAGGCTACTGATTACATACACCAATGGTATAATGTATCTTACATGTTTGCTTTATCTCGAGCTTATCAAAAGTAATATTCATAGGTGGGACAATGATATAAGGAGCATCCTTGACCATTTTTAGTAGGGGCATAATGGCCCATGTTATACATCATAGCGAAAGTGATGGGCAATAATATGCATATGTGATTGTCGAGTAGGAGCTCGCAAAGTCATACTAAGAAATAAATCAAGGATGTCCTCAACCTCTCCAACATATACAATTCAGCTTTTCATACCAACCAAAATATAAAAATGAACATCATTTAGTCATAGGTAAATAGTTAGTGATTATGTTTCGAGGAATACATATATATCAAAGCTTCTGACATGAGGACATGATCATAAAAGTACTGATGAAATAATAAGAATTTCTCATGATAGTGTTGCTTGCATTTAGTAACACAACATATATGAGCTATCTACTATACGTCCTAACCATAGCAATTACAAATACATATATCATCCTCACTTGTGTAATTATTGGTTTATTGAAAATGTCTCCACCTTTGCATAGAATAAATCTAATTTAGTATATGTTCGAGTTTTTCTGAAGCAAGGTAGAGTCAGTGCATTCTTAATAATATTCATTGTTCCTATCAAATTCAAACTAATAAAAAAATGTATGTTAAAGAACCAGAGGATATAAGAGCGTGAACCAGCATAAGGTAATTAAGTGACAATAATTTTCTATATATTGACCAAAGAATGGATATTTTTTATTGTCTAGTATCTACACACACCATTATCCTTGTTTCTTCATGCAAGAACAATGCAAAAGTGTATTATAATCTCATGCGAACCATTCATGTATTACAATCTCATATCGAGAATTCATACAATATTGCTTCATATCGCATATAATCCAGAATACATGACTTGTAGTATCATTTATTATTCTATATTTTTTAATCAAATGTGACTTCCATCATGCCTCAAAACTAATTGTTAAGTAATTTTGATTGAAAAATTCATAATCATGCAGGTGAGCCCAATTGGTTGGGCCCTTCGCCTCTCAAGGTTGGGACAGGGGTTCAACCTTTGCAGGTTGCAATGGGTTACCCATCACCACCTAGGTGGTGAGCTATTAAAATCAGGGGGATCATTGGGTCTTGGGGATACCTTGTTTGTAATCAATCATCTCATGTGGACCTAGGCCATCCCTTTCTAGTCTCTAGCTTAGCGGACCTTTGAGCTCTGTACACTAATAGTTATTAGGCATCTAACCCCTATTTTGTAGAATTTGAAGGGTCCTATTAGGTGCTATGCTCGCCTTTAATTGTACTTTCAATGAACTCAAGATAATCCAGAAAAGAAAATATTAATTATCAAAATTCATTTAAAAAATAAGAAAAACTCATAGAAGGATATCCGAGCTAGCCTCATCAACCATATGCATGAAGAAAACTTAGCCTCCGATTCTGGCCTTGAAAAAGAGGATGCAACATCAAGAACGCAAAATATCATAAAGTCAATCATTGGCACTCTACTCATGGTTTATATTGAAGAGAAAGATGAGTATATCAACTGTGCTATTTGCATCAGCCATATTTTCATAGGCTCAGTTGTGTTACAACTTCCATACAAGCATTTGTTTCACAATGAATGTATTGCAAGTTGGCTTCCTGCAAAGAACACGTGCTAGAGATGATCTATTTTGAAGGAAGGGCTAACTGCAACTATTGTGGAACATGCCTTCATAGTTAAACTGTATGCAAGGACCTTCTAGAGGTTCGGTAGAGATCTTCCAATTTGGATAAGGAACTTGAGAACTAAAAACAAAGCTGTCGATTTTGCAAATAAGAGAATTGGGGCTTCTAAAGCAAGAAAAGTATTTCGAAAAAAACTTAGAGGTCTTCTATATCAGTTGGTACACATTTGATTTTTTCATTCTTCTTTTGATTGCATGCCAGTCAATGTCATGTATACACTTATAGGTTGTCAAATGGACATTACTCACACGTTGTGAATGCATGTATGGATTTCTGGGTCCTTAATTTGGACAACTCAGGTGCTTGTGAGGATATATTCTCCCTACAAAAAACTTGAATTAAAAAAAAACTAAGGGACATGGTGAGGTTTTTAACTAGGGTATACTCATGTTGGAGATACCATGGTGATATAGGTGGAAGAGCAAAGTGAATAGAGTCCAAAGGCCTCATGTAGCAATCACAGGATGAATGTATGAAATTATGGCCTCCTATCAAAGATATTTTGTGTATGTTACATGTTGTTTTTTATGCTTTCACCAAGTGCCTAGGTTTCAGAGAGGATTTGTGATAGGCTCATGTTCAGATCGGACAAAGGAGACTCTGCCAAATTTGTTTATTAGAGATGTCATCAATAAGCATACTAGTGCATAGGAGAGGTAGGGAGCACATAGAAGAAGAAGGGACATTGAGATTAGTTGCAAACTATGAGTTTATTAATGCTTATATCAAGAAAAAAAAAGCCAAAATGTTGCCAAATTTTTTCGAGAGTTCACCATAAAATTGCCATACTATAGAGAAGTGCTCTAGTTGCAAGAATGTGAAGTGGTATACAATCTTAATAAGGATAATTACCATATATGGTCTTATAGGATAGAGAATTTCCTAATGGGTAAAGGACTTTGGGGATGAGTAAATAGAGAAGATGAATGTCCTGAATTGCCATAAAACCCAAATTTAGATCATCAAAAAGAATATAAAATGTGGATAGAGAAATCTAGAAAATTTCTCCATTGTATATCTGTATGCTTTCTAAGAACCTTATCCCACGCATCATGCAAGCTAGTAAACCAAAGGAAGCTTGGGATATTATTCACAAAAGTCTATGGTACATTGATAGAGCCTAGGAAAATTCATTTGAAGCAAAAATTGCATAGTTTATGGCACAATAATAGGTCTATCATTGATTATGTGGAAGATATTAGAAAGATGATACAGGAGATCCCACTACCCGGTATTGTAAGTATGAAACAAGATATCTGGATTACAAGAACTCCCTTCTAGGAGATGACCTAGATACAAGAAAGAACTCGAAAAGATCTCGTACTACGAGATTACAAGAGGACAAGACAGGATGTCCAAGAACTAGACTAGACAAGACCGGAACAAGGAACAAGACAAGGACTAGAACTGGAACTTGGAGAGTACTTACTTGGCGGTCACGAGTCCTTGAGCTCCCAAGACTCATATTGGCAAGACTGATTATGAATGTGGATAACCCCTCCTTATATAGGTTTTCAAGGGCAGTTCATGAAAGGTAGTTACGAATTGATGATGTCATCGATGATATCATCAATTTGAAACATAAGCTTTGGATATCCAAATGAGTCAAGTAGATAATCGATCTTAGGGTTTCGGAACACTCTGGATGCAATGGAAGCATTGGTTACCCCAAATTCTGAGTCAATCATGAGATATAGAAGTCACATGGAATTTGAGGTCGAGGATGGTTTCCTTGTCCATGACATCAAAAGAGAAATGGAAAGAAAAGATGAGAGAGTAAATGTCTAATTTTGATATTGACGTTGAGAGAGCTACACATGGGATGTTGAAAAATAAGAAGGAAAATTATGTTCTTGCACACACAAAAAGAGAAACACATTCAAGATCAAATGAAGAAACTCCTTTGAGACAATCTATGAGAGTGAGGTATATTGTGGATAGACTGAATCTATACAACAAGTCTATGAAGCTTCATTGTCAGAGAGAATCAAGCATGATGAACCAAAGAACTTTCACGAAGCATCACAAAATGAAGATTGGTGCAAAGCAATGGATGATGAGATGAATGCATTGAAGAAGAATGATACATTAGAATTAGTGAAATCACCACCAAATAAGAAATCTATTGGATGCAAATGGGTGTACAAAGTGAAGTGCAAAAGTGATGGTTTAGTGGAAAGGTATAAATCATGTCTAGTTGCAAAAGGATATGCACAAGTATATGGATTGGATCATGATGAAACATTTAGTCCAATTGTGAATTGACAACAGTGAGAAGCGTGATTGCATGGGTGGCTATGAACAATTGGAAATTGTTTCAAATAAATGTTAAGAATGCATTCTTGAATGGTAAATTGCATAAGGAATTTTATATGCAGCAACGAGAAGGTTATGTGCATTGAAAGTATCTTGATTACATATGTAAATTGAAGAAAGTGCTACATGGATTGAAACAAGCACTAAGAGCATCATGTGAATGCTTTACTAAAAATCTATTGGATCTTGAATTCATTATATGGAATGAGGGAAGTGAAACGATTCTATTAGTGATTTATGCTGATGACTTGATCATTAGTGGAAATGATGAGACTAGGGTTGATTTGAAAGTAACTAAAATCTGAATTTTTTATGTCAGATTTGGGAGAGCTATAATACTTTCTTGGAATTGAAGTAATATCAATGCAAAAGAGAATTTGGATGATACAACATAACTATATGTTGGAAATGCTTCAAAAATTTGTTATGAGTGCTTGCAAACATGTTGATATGGCATTTGATGCTTATGCTAAACTTGTGGATGATGGGAAATATTTGCAAGATACAAATGTATATAGGAAGATGGTTGGAAGTTTGATTTATATAACAAAGACAAGACCAGATTTGAGCTTTGCAATTGGCTTTGTGAGTCAGTTTATGCAAAAATCATAAGATAAAAGTTCATCCATGTATATATGCATACACAGATGCAGACTGGACAAGAAAAGTCATGGATTGAGGGTCAACTAGTGGATTTTCGATATTCACTTGGAAGTGCAACCATTCCATGGAGTTGTAAGAAGTAACATCACGTCAAGATGGAACAACATGAGATCATCCTATTCCATTACTTCTTTGTTTGGATTGGTAGATGGAAGAGACTTTCGATATTCAATTGCTTGATAGGAGCACATAATTGATGTAGATATGTAGCATATTACATTTTGCATAGATTGGAGGATGAGACCCTCACATCTAGATGGAACAACATCAGATCATGTTATTCCATTAGTACTTTGTTTAGATTGGAGGATGGAAGAGACTCTCAATCTTCCATTGCTTGATGGAAGCACAGAATTGATGTGGATATGTAGAATATTAAAGAAAAAATAGCATAGAATTAGAGACGGCTTTACTACTAGTATTGAAGATAACATGGATAGTGAAAGCTCCATCATCAAATCGACTATTCCAGAAACAGTGTCGAAAACGGTGCCCAGTTCTTCCCAGCAGGAGGCATCTCGCAAAGGAAAACAACCTATGGAGCTACCCTGGAAAAGCCCCCACAATAAATTATTACCAAATCGGGATCCGATCCCAGCAAAAAAGAAAGATGAATCCAAGAAAAGAAAGGACAAAGCTCCCTCCCGCAAAGAGGGCTCACTACGACAATGATCATCATCTCGTTAAATGCTAGAGGGCTAACCAACCCCTCAAGAGAGACCATCATTGGTCAATGGTTTCACGACATTAGCCTAAACCCAGAATTTATATGTATTCAAGAGATTAAAATTGATGGAGAAGACCTCCAGAAACGACATAGACATGTCTCCTCAACCCATGTTTGGATTTCAATGGCGCACCAGCGGAGGTCCGATGGAACGGTAATCGGAATTAATCAATTTTGGTTTGAAAATCTTGAGAACTCCATTGAAGATGAATGCTATCGATGGATTGCTGCTTCTTTTGGTGCTCCTTTTTGTTTTACCTTAGTTTCTTTGTATGCCCCTAATGGGGAGTTAGAGAGACTGAACACTTGGGCCTCCTTGGACTCGCTCCCCCACAACGTGCTTATTTGTGGAGAATTCAACATGGTGGAGGACCCTATGGACAGATGGTTGGGCAAGGGCACGGTCATCGATAGCCGGGAGAAAGAATCATGGGACAAAACCAAACTGCACTTGGATTTGGTCGAATTCAAAGATTCAAATGGATTTTCGTGGTTGAATCTCCAAGCAAGCGAGGACCTGAGGAAAGATAGACTTGATAGATGCTACATTTCTCAGCGTATTACTCATCAGGGGGCCGCCCTTCCCTCTCGCAATGCACCAACCTCACCATCTCTGATCACTACCTGATAGTTATCACTTTTCAACCTTTCACAAAGATCCGTAAGGCTCCTTGGTTCCATGCTAGTGCGCCCTCCTTCTCTCTCCCCTCTGTCCATCAAGAAATTGCTGATGTGTGGAAGGAGGTGTTTGCCTTCAGCTTGTCCCCATCAAGTGCTGGAAAAGAGCGGTCGATAAGTCATGACAGATCATGATTAGATCCAGGAAGATGTTTGAGAATGTGCGGCGGGCTCGTAGAGAAGCTCTATATCATAGACTCTGGAGGCTTGAGGAGGAAGTGAACAAAGGAAAATATCAATCCCAGAAAGGTCTTCGAAAAATCAGAGCGCTACTGAGATACGAAGAAATACAAAGGAAAAATTTGCAAATTTTCTTCAAGGAGTGGTGGGCTGGCAAAGTCGACAAACCCACCAAAGAGATGTGCCATATCCTTAAAAGGAAACATAACAAAGAATCGATCCCCTTATTGCTAGACTCAAATGGCAATGTATGCAATACGGAAGAAGATAATTTTGGGATCATTGAAGGCCACTTCACGAGACTCTTGGGGACCTCGAACCCCCTCTCCCACCATAGAAGGGACTGCATGGCAACCATATCTAGGGTTTCCCCCCACAGGATCCCACTCAACCTTCGTTCCCTATTTGATGCCCCCATCTCAGAAGTAGAAATCACTGAGGTCATTGATGCCCTCCCTTCTGGTAAAAGCCTAGGACCCGACAGGCTCACTAATGAGTTCTTTAAATCGTTCAAGTTGGTGGTTGCCACCCCGCTTCGTCTGGTTTGGCAAGAGGCACTCAAGTTTGGCGCGCTTCCGTCTTGTCTCAACAATGGCATTATCAAGTTAATACACAAAAAAGGGGAAAAGAATAGAATAGAGAATTGGCGTCCTATCACGATGCTCCAAACGGGATACAAGATCATTGCCAAAGTCATTGCCAACAGAATCTCTAGCCATTTGAGAGCGTGGTTAAGCGAGGACCAAAGAGGTTTCATCAAAGGCAGGTCAATTTTGGAAACCATTATTGATATCTGGGAAGGTCTTGACTTTGCAAATGAGTCTAAACAAGATGTGGTCTTCCTCAAGATCGACTTTGATAAAGCCTACGATAGGCTGGAATGGGACTATATTCTACAGTCGCTTCAGGATCTTGGATGTAGTCTAAAATTCATTAAGATGATCGCGACCCTTCTCGAAAACGCATCAACCCAAATTAACATTAATGGAAAACTTTCGAAGGTGATCAAACTTAGAAGATCTATCAGACAAGGGTGCCCATCGGCTCCCCTTCTCTTTGCCATTGCCACGGAAGGTCTTAGCGGGCTGGTGGAGCATCATGTGGAAGCTGGTAATATCAAAGGTCTCCATTTGCCTCATGACCACGGCCAGATCACCGTGAGACTTTTTGCCGATGATATGAACGCATTTGTTCACAATGATAGTACCAGCCTGGAGACGTTCTGGAGGTGTCTAGATACTTTTTGTGAAGCCTCTAGGTTCATAATCAACCACTCTAAGACCGCCTTCAGAGCTATTTTTGGGACATAGCCCGACCTTCTCATCGATCATGGATGTCAAATCATTTCGCAGGGCCAAATTTTTTGGCTTCTTGGGATTCCCTTGGGGTTTGGTGTCTCTATGGAACAGCGGTGGAACTGGATGCTGGCCAAACTCGAAAACAAGCTTAACTATTGGAGAGGTATGCAAATCAATCTCGCTGGTCATGCTATGGTTATTAACACGTTCCTTTTATCTTCTATCATTTATTTCCTTTCTTGTTGGAGATCGAAAGAGCAAGATCTGTCCAAACTGGATAGTATTTGTAGAAACTTCCTTTGGATGGGCGACCACAATAGGAGGGGGTGCCTAAAACCAAGTGGTCCATCTGCACCAGCCATAGAGATAGTGGGGGCCTTGGTATCTTGGACATTGGGTGCATGGCTAACAAACTAGCGGCCAAATGGATGATTAAGGCTTGGTGCAATGGGGAGGCCTCATGGGCCAAGTTGATCTTCAGAAACAAGAATGAGCTGGCTCTCATGGGTTTCCCTAATTGGAAGAATCTTGACATCTTGACCTTGCTGTTTTCCCCGATTCCCCTCTTCCCGAAAGGATCCAACCTTGTGTGCTCCCTATGGAAGAGTTGGAATAAAGTCAAAAGCTACACAAGAATAAGTGAAGACTGGAAGTGGGCAGCCGGTATCAGACAAAATGACTCTATCTGGTTTCCGATCCATGGCATCCGGAGTGTGGAATCTTGGAACATTCAAAATGCCAAGAAGTTATGGAACAAAGGCTTCAAAAAAATGCAAGCATCTCTGAAAACAAGACACCAACCGATGGATCAACTTTGAGGATATTGACCCTAGCGTCAACATTTGGTATGAAGAATGGAACATTCTGCAAAGCAGATGTCTCGTCTGCGACCGGCACAAAGTTCGCCTTCTCATGGGACACGACACGTCGAGCTCGCTTGGTCTCAAATGGCACAATGGGAATAGCA
The DNA here is from genome assembly GCA_020310875.1 of Ceratopteris richardii. NCBI lineage: Eukaryota > Viridiplantae > Streptophyta > Polypodiopsida > Polypodiales > Pteridaceae > Ceratopteris > Ceratopteris richardii. The sequence goes on from CM035411.1 coordinate 176,252,660, forward strand.
TATAAAAAATCCCCAACATCAAAGAAACGATTGACTATCAGGTTAACCTCAACATGAGGTGGTGCCTGTCATGGATGCGGCTTCGGTGGGACATGAAGTTCATGGCTATCTGGCACCCCCTCATAGAAATCAAAAAGTATGTCCTCTTATGGTAGATCCTTCATCATGGAATCTATACCAACCTTAAGGCTAGCAAACTTTGTGGGATTCCTACCTGGTGCAAACGCTGCTACCGGTCTATCGAAGATGTTCCACACATCTTCTTTACCTGCCCCAACTCTAACAGACTCTCGCAGACGGTTGGAAAGAAACTTAGACTTCAAAAACATCTCAGTTGGAAGGAAGCACTGTTGGGAGAAGCGATCGGCTGCTCCGCGACTCTCTGGAACGCCATTAGAGGGGAGGTCCTATGGAAAATCTGGAGGGAAAGATGTGCTTTTAACTTCGGCGATTCCCTCAAAGAGTGGTCAATTCAGAAATCGTTGTTCCTCCTTGGCAAAAGGATCGTTAATTGTAAGAAACCCCCCCCCCCCTTCAGGCATCATCAAGTACTCCTTTTGATCAATAACAAGCTTAAACCCAAATGGGCCCCACATGAGGGTGATGAGGAGGTGATTAACCTTCTCTGTAATGCCATCTAGGCTCTGTAAAAGTCCCCTGCTTTGTGGGATTTGGAAGGTCCTGTGGGCACTAGTTCCCTTCTCTTGTACTTTTCTTTATTTAATTCAAGTCCGGGAGAGTAGGCTAATGCCGAACTTCCTTTATATTAAAAAAATAATAGCGTAGAGAGTGCAGGCTGGCATATGTCTTTGGGAGATGATGAAATGAAGTACGAAGCCAAGAGTGGTGGATTGTTGTAAAGCTACTTTTGATATACGTGCTTTCTGCTTTTCTTCTTTTAGAAGTTTTCGCTAAAAAAAAAAAAATCTTTTTGCTTTTCTTCTTTTAGAAAAATTTTCGATTTAGAAAAGAGATTTTTGCTCATTTTTCCAAGAATATACGTAGTCAAAATGACAGCAGAAAAACGTATTGGATTAGAGATAGTAAAAATAACACGTCCATGAAGAAGTATTCCAAGTTCCAACCATCTACTTCAAACACACAAACAAACTTCTTTCTCAACAACGCCATGAGAAAGACGCAAGCAGCATAACAAGAAAACGCGCGATTTATGCATTCATTTATTTAAACAATGAAGATTATTAAAAGGAAGGCAAGTACAACTATACATGAATCCAAGTGTACAACTAGGACGTGAGTTATATGTCACTCTTTTATACTTCAATACTTCATTGTGTTAGATCAACTTGATGCTTTGGCTTGAGTAAGACCCCCTTTAAATATAAATACCCATGGAGAGAATTGATCTTACATGGGTAATTGTGCATGGGTGGCTTTCCATGGGCGATCATCACCTCTTTCTCTCTTTCATGCACACTCCTCATACACAAGGGCTCTCTCTCTCTCTACGTAACTATAAGAAAACACGTATCATGTGTGTCACACCCACAGTTTGTAAATCTTCGTAATCAAACACAATAGTGTCTTTTGAAAGAATGGTAGTATTCTCTCTCTCTCTCTCTCTCTCTCTCTCTCTCTCTCTCTCTCTCTCTCTCTCTCTCTCTCTCTCACACACACACACACACACACACATAAACACACACACACACAAATATCCCACTTACATATCGAAAAATTTCCACCATCCAACTAGCACCTTTCAATGACTTTCCTTTGTAGTTCACGTTTCTACTTAAAACATTCAACAACAGCTAATCTTCATGTAGTGTTGCACTCAATATATAAGCATGTTAAATCAAGTTAAGAGGATTTCTATCAGTCCACGGATGGTGAATCGTACGGAACTGGATTATAAGAACCAATGTCAATGTCACATAAACATCTTTTTATAGAACATCTCTCGTTTGACATCAATATAAGTGTTGAAAAAGGTGCAACCACAAGCACAAGTGCGAAGATGAGCATGCATACAAGAAGAGGGAGTACTAAGAAGAAAACCCCATTGATTTTCTGAAATCTTGAGTGCATACAATAGTGATTTTTTATCATTATCCACTTGTATAAAACTCATTTTTGTAATTTAAAACTCCATTTTGGTCCGTTCCAATTAGTGCTTGATCTTGAGGGTTTAGATAGAACATACATACAAAATGTCGTATTTTCGGAGCCTGATTGTACCTTAAATGAGATTGGGAATCTAACTTTTAATTATGTCTGACATTAGATGTGCAAATGACCAAAAATAGTTCATACAATATAGATAGAGCAAGTAGGTTCATTGGATTGGTTGATTTGTAAAATGAAGTAAAGAAATCTTGTATTTGTGATACTCTTAATGCAAAGACTTCATTGTTCCACTCTCTTGATCTTTTGTGTGTGCTTGCATCTCTTTTTGTGTCACATGCACATTTGTACACATCACTTGCTCGATCATCACATTCCTCTAACGTCTCCGCAGATCAACAATTTAAGGTAGGATCATCTTTGATATTGGCACGCACTCATTATTCTACATTGCTATCTGGGAGATTTACTCAAGGGATTAGCATGTGATGGTAAGATTATGTATAAAAGGAAACATTAGAATCATTTGGTAAGTATGTTTTGATAGTTTTCTTAATTTTGAGCTTTTTTCATAGCCCATCTACACTCCTATCATCTCCATTCACCCTCCCATACATTCCCCTTCCATTTCTTCTTTCCCAAACAAATAATCTCTAAGGAGTTAAAACTCCCTTCATTCCTCATTCACCTCATTTGTGTGTGTATGTGAGAGAGAGAGAGTATATGTGCTATTTTTTGGTGTTTTCATGTAGATTTCAAATCATCATCAGCTCCAGCAAACTGTATAGTTGAGATAAGTCTATGCATGCATCCCAAGTCATTAGAGCCAATCTATTGTGATAAAAAAAAACCTTAGTTTTTTGACATAAAAATAGGCCATGATAGACCCATCAATAGCACTATCAACCCTATAAATGCATCTCTGAAATTCCAAAAAAATGGTTCATTGTGACTATCGGTCTATCATGAAAATCCCAGTCTATCATGATAGACTCAGTCTATCATGGCACAATATCCTCCATAGACCCAACCATCATCACAAACCATTACTCGATAGACCCCCTATATCGCAATAGGAAACCTAAATCACGACAAAGCCTTCCATCACAGTAAACAAAAAACTTGATGGACCAAAAGCATGATGGACCACAATCGATCTCAATATTCTACTCCATGATGATTGTCTGATTGGCCATCATCACAGACTACATATATCATCACTCACCCATCATGACAAGAATCCCTTATCATGATAAATGATTCTTTCATGATCAACCCCCTCCATCCTCATTGCGCCCCCTATCGTGATTCACCCTCTCTATCATGATAGGGCCCTCCATCACAAAGTCCATTTTATCATGATAATGGACTATCATGATAGACCCATCCATTATGATAGATAGCCTATCTCGTAATATTATGGTCTAAGAAGCTTAGTGGTTCAACTTAGGAACCGTAAACACCCATTTGGTATTGATCACCCACTATTCAAGTTTGAATATGGGTCCCACATAAATAAACAAGGAACCATATATGTAGTCACTAATTTTCTTAAAAGAACTAAATCATGTCTTTGGAAGAGTCATCCTTGAGTCGAAACTATGAGAACCAGATGAGGAAGATCATATGAGTGTAGCTCCTAGTACTCCCCATGGGAAATACTTGCTAATGTGGATCATAGCCACCTTCAAGTCCTCAAGAAAATAGAGGCATTGAGTTTTTTGCAAACAAATCCACCTATATCCTACCTCAAGGAGGAATAAGTGTATGAATCCAAGGATCTTGACACTCTAGAAAAATTAGTATATCCGGATCGTAACTCAGATAGGTTGTACCAAATCGAAGACCTTAGTAGAGCTACTCAAACATGAAAGAAGAGAAAGTGCTGCCATTGTAGAAACCAACTACTTCACATAAGCAAGCGGGATCCATGGGTGTTGGATATTTAAACCCAAAGGTGCCCATAAAGAGAAACCTATATACACACATGGTGTTAGATTTGTTCATGACTTAGGCACAGGGAGGTCAAAGAAAGGGACTAGTAGATTGGAAAGAGAGAGAGAGAGAGAGAGAGAGAGAGAGACATGGAATATGACATACAAGGATTCCTCGGCCAAGATCGATTCACACAACCACACAAACAAATATGGTTTGGCTTGTATGTGGCTAATGAGAATGATTCAAGACTCCTAGCACAATGAGGGCTAACAACAAATGTCCCTTTTTTGTGGCTAGCCATGGTGGGATGTTATAGTTGACCAAACATATAAGCCATGTGCTCCATGAGGAGCTGTCTAAACCAAATGGATTTACACCATCCATAGCTAGGCCTAGACGTATATTTCGAGCCTCTCTAGAAAACAATATCTATGTGTTTTCAAGCACCAGAATCAGCAGGCACTCACATTACACTATTTGTAGATCTGCTCTTTGCATGCCATCACATTAATTGAGCTACAGATTTGCATTTGAACATGCTCTTGATTCTTGGGATGATAGGAAAGTGGTGAAGAACCTTTGCAGGGATTGCTTTGCCCACAAGGTCTTCTCTAAACCTTTTTGCTCCACACTTTGGACATATGTGGAGGTGCTCATACTCGTTGTGAAAGAGAATGCAATCATTCGCACAAGCATGAATCTTTGTGTAGTCCATACCCATGGACAAAACTAGTAAAAGCTTCTTTGTATCTCCACATGTTGGAGGAATGTCATTACCATGTGGCAAAAACTAATCTGTCAAAACCCTTCAAGGGATAATCAATTACAATGATATTAGTAATAAAACTTATTTTGATGCAGCAATGAAAGTTTATTTCAATTCCACTCTACTTGAGCAATTCAGAGACACTATTATCAGACCATCCATAAATGGATTGAAGATTGAGCATCGTGGGCAATGCACGTAGAACATATATCTTTGCCCCATTATAGAGTGGAAAACAGGCTAGTTTTGCATGTTTTGATGTTCTTTGTTGGCTTTTGATCATGGAAATTATATCGTATCCATGGAAGCAATGACATCAACTCCACCATCGTGATCTTCCTCCATGTCATGAAATGCCTCCAGCATTTCTTCCATGTGTTCATTCTCTATCATGCTACTAGTACCTTGTCCTTCTACCTTCCATTTCGTTCTCTTCTTCCCATGACAAGTAAACGCTGCAATGTTGTGTGGTTCTATTTGCTCACGAGTCGGACCATGCGACTGTTAGGAGATATCTTTCTCTATCTATCTATCTATCTACCGATCTTCTATCTCTCTCTCTCTATGTGTGTATGTATGTATATGTGACATGTATGTATGTGTATGTGTATGTGTATGTGTATGTGTATGTGTATGTGTATGTGTATGTGTATGTGTATGTGTATGTGTATGTGTATGTGTATGTGTATGTGTATGTGTATGTGTATGTGTATGTGTATGTGTATGTGTATGTGTATGTGTATGTGTATGTGTATGTGTATGTGTATGTGTATGTGTATGTGTATGTGTATGTGTATGTGTATGTGTATGTGTA